>BMAO01002514.1:0-33372 GCA_019973975.1 Trichonephila clavata | reverse complement strand
AAAACTCTACGACTTCCCCAGAACATTCTGATGCAGTTCCTGAAACCTTTACGGCCGTTCCTGAAAATTCTACAGCTGTCCCAGAACATTCTGCTGCTGTTCCTGAAAATATCTCCTTATCACCAAAAGAAAGAGAGAGTGCTTTTCAAAAAGCTTATAAAACATTTGATCTCCATAATAACGATAGTTCACTGGGGATAAAAGAGTTTCTACTCTTGAGAAAAGAAGAGACACTCTTAATTTTTCACAATGAACTCAAAACTTACAAATCCTTGAAAGTGAGTAAATGGGTTCATTGCATTTACTCGAAAGCGACAGATGCCGGAAAAATGATAAAAAACGTTGAATTTAAAACGCCGAATAATGAAGTATTACAAGGAACTAATCTCGCCAGCCTTTATGACAACATGTCTGAGAAAATAGTGAAAGAAAGTGAGGATTTCGAGGGTAAAGACTCGGGCTGGACACTGGACGAAATCTTAAGACTCGAAGTCCGCACAAACCGTTATTCTCCATTCAGAGGTTCATCATCCTTCATCGAGGTGCCGAAGCAGATCGCTGAAACTAAGGCAATCATCAATGTCATCAATAATGAGGACTCTCAGTGCTTCATGTGGTCTATTCTCGCAGCTCTTTACCCCAACACCAGCAACCTCAACAAAACGTCAAGTTATGTCCCCCACATAAATAAGTTGAACTTTGATGGAATATCCTTTCCAACACCGCTTAACGAGGTGAAAAAATTTTCAAAAATGAACGATATAGGAATAAATATTTATTCTTTTGAAGAAGATTTAAAAATATTTCCTCTCCTCATCAGTGATATAGTGTGTGATAAACATATAGATTTGCTTTACGTAAAAAATGGAGAGTTTGGACATTATTGTTTCATTAAAAGCTTATCTCGACTTGTTTCCAAACAACTCTCAAAACATCATCATAAAACATTTATATGTAAAAGATGTTTAAGTGCTTTGCAAACAGAATACAAACTTCTTCAGCACAATGAGATGTGTATACATAAAAGTCCTGCAAGAGTAGTAATGCCGTCAGAAACTAGTAAGTTTTTAAAATTTAAAAATTTTCAACATTGTTTAAAAATACCCTTTGTTGTATATGCGGATTTCGAGTGTGTAACTAGGAAAACTGATACTTGTGGTCCTAATCCAAACTTTTCATTTACTAATATTTATGAAAAACATGTCCCGATAGGTTTTTGTTATTTTATCAGTTATCAAGGGGGGTATTATAAAGATCCAGTAGTATATAGAGGTATTGATGCCCCAAAAATTTTTATTGAAAAGTTAGAAAAAGATGCAATAGAAATGGATAATATTTATAAAAAACTAAAACCATTATTACCTCTTACTGAATCAGAAAAGCAATTGTATGATAATGCTAAAAATTGTTATGTTTGTGATCAAACCTTTCGCGAAAACAATATCAAGGTTAGGGATCATAACCATGTGACTCAAAAATTTAATGGCCCTTGTTGTAATAGTTGTAATTTAGCAATGAAAACCCCTAAATTTTTGCCTGTTTTCTTCCATAATCTTTCTGGGTATGACGCCCATATTTTTATTAAGGAGTTAGGATACGATAAAAAACAAATTAATTTAATTCCGAACACCGAAGAAAAATATATTTCCTTCAGTAAAAATATTTCAAATGATTTTTCAGTTAAGGTTTTTAGATTCTTTCAAATTCATGTCTTCTAGTTTGGAAAATTTGATAAAAACACTAAAAAAAGATGAATTTAAATATATGAAACATTATTTTGATTCAGAAAAAATAGATTTACTTTTAAGAAAAGGAGTTTTTCCGTATGATTATTTTGATAGTTTTGAAAAGTGTAAAGATTCTTGTTTACCACCTATTAGCAAATTTTACAATAAACTAAATGAGGAGCCTATAAGTGTAGAGGATTATAATCATGCATGTAAAGTATTTAATGAATTTCATTTAAATAATCTTGGTGAATACTGTGATCTATATGTAAAAACAGATGTCCTATTGTTAACAGATCTCTTTGAAAACTTTCGGAAAATATGCATGCAAACTTATAAACTTGACCCCTGTTGGTATTTTACCACCCCAGCTTTATCATGGGATGCTATGTTATTACATACTAAAGTAGCTATCGAACTGTTCACTGATTACGACATGCTTCTTTTTATGGAAAAGGGTGTAAGAGGAGGTATAAGTCAGTGCTGCAATCGTTATGCTATAGCTAACAACAAATATATGTCTAATTTTAACCCAGATGATGAGATAAAATATTTAATGTACCTTGACGCAAATAATTTGTACGGTTATGCAATGAGTAAATATCTACCCTTAAAAGATTTTGTTTGGAGTGATAAAAATTTAACCGAACAGGATATTTTAAATTTATCAGATGAATCCGATGTAGGTTACATCTTGGAAGTAGATCTTGAATATCCCTCCGATTTGCATGACAAACATTCAGACTTTCCCCTTGCCCCTGAAAATAAGCCCCCACCTAATTGTAAAGAACCTAGACTTTTAACTACTTTGGAATCCAAAACAAAATATGTTCTCCATTATTCTAATTTAAAGCTATATTTAAAATTAGGGTTAGTCTTGAAAAAAACTCATCGAGTTTTAAAATTTTTTCAATCTCCTTGGCTTAAAAATTACATAGATTATAATACTAAATTAAGAACTAAAGCTGTAAATGACTTTCAGAAGGATTATTACAAACTAATGAATAACAGCATATTCGGGAAAACGATGGAAAATGTAAGAAGAAGAGTAGATATACGTTTATGCTCAACAGAAGAGCAGGCTCGAAAGTTAATAGCGAAATCAAATTTTAATCGACGCACAATATTTTCTGAAAACTTAATGGCCGTCCATCTAAAAAAAACCCAAATCAAATTTTTGAAACCAATACAGGTAGGAATGGTAATTTTAGACTTATCAAAAGTTCTAATGTATTCTTTTCACTATGAGTACATGAAGCACCGTTACGACTCGAAAGTAAGGCTCATGTATACAGACACCGATTCCTTTATCTATGAAATAAAAACTGATGATTTTTACAGTGACATGAAAAATGATATTAACTTATATGATACTTCAGATTATGATAAAAACAACATTTACAATTTACCTCTAGTGAACAAAAAAGTCATCGGGAAAATGAAGGATGAAAACAAGGGAAATATTATGACAGAATATGTAGGATTAAAATCGAAAATGTATGCCTACAAAACAAACCATAAGATTGAAAAGCGGTTAAAAGGAATTAAAAAACAAACTATAAAAAATAAAATAACATTTGAGGACTACAAAGCCTGTCTTTTTAATCAAAAATTAAAATATGTTGACATGAACTTAATTAGATCCAAATTTCATTCAATACACTCCATAAAGCAAAACAAACTTGCTCTGTCCTATAAAGATGACAAAAGGTTTATTAATGATGATGGCATTACTACGCTTGCCCATGGACATTGGTCATTGATGAATTTAGACCTATTCGATGAGCAGTAAGACATAAAATCCAATGATGACACAATAATGTGATTTTTGTAATGTAAATAAAAGATTGTAATGTGAAATGGAATGCTGCTTTTGTAAATAAACAACTTAATTTGTATCTTTTTGTGTAATCCTTATACTGAAATCAATTTTATAATTTGTTGTTCTCCTGTAATGTATATATATATATATATATATATATATATACAATTGTAATGTAAAACGCAATACAAGATGTTGATTTCTGAATAAACAATTTACTTTGTATCTTTGCTGTGTATGTGTAATCATTATACCGAATTAAAATTTACAATTTGTTATTAAAACAATGTATAATAAATATTTTTTTTATTTCTATTCAATTAAAAAATATTTTAACTAAATGGTTATTGCAATGAATAGTTATATAATTTATACTCTTTGGAAAAGGCAAAGAGTTTGCTTTAAGCACATAAACATAAATTTTTCCTTTCTTTTATACAAAATATATTTAAAATATCACTTATGCTTAACATACTAAGATAATTTGTTTGAAAGATGTATACTGATATTTATCTTTTAAAATGAAACTATTTCAACATAAATTAAACTAGAAAGCAGTATGAATAAAATTAACAATATAACCATATTTATAAAAAAAAAATTATTCTTTTTGCTTCAGATTTATAAAAATAAACTTTTTTTAAAGCCAACAATGTATCCATCCGCTCTAAGCATTGAGATAATTTCTGACGTAGAATTCAGTCGCCGTCTTGTAGAATCAAGATCAGACAAGCTAAGACAAGTTCAATCGTAAACCGTTCACACGCTGATTACGAGTATTCTACGTCACATTTTTACTGTGTATGTGTAATCATTATACCGCATTAAAATTTACAAATTATTAAAATAATATAAGTGAAGTATTTTTTTTTATTTCATTTTAATTAAGAAAATGTCGCCATCTGCTTCGCCTGCAAAATTAAATTCATGAGATTATATAAACCTAAGTTTTCTTCAGGTCTGCATGCCTTCATAGGACAATGGTTAGCGTAACTGAAAAACTATTGTCCTATGGAGACATTTTGTTCTGGGGCTGTGAGTTTGAATCTGGATTTATTATTTTTTTTTTATTTGAGCGTTATTTTTTCAATCATTTTAAAATCTAATAATTAGTGTATAGTTTAACCAATAGGTGGCGCCATGAGCACTTTAAACATTTCAATAAACTTTTTTTTACACATTTAAAAAACAACTCAACTTAGCAGCAGGAGGGAAACAACTCAACAGCAGGTGAAAACAACTCAACTCCCCCATCAACTCGAAAACCAAAACCATAGCAGGAGGGAAACAACTCAACAGCAGGTGAAAACAACTCAACTCCCCCCATCAACTCGAAAACCAAAACCATAGCAGGAGGGAAACAACTCAACTCCACGCAGCATCCACAGAAGGGAAACAACTCCGCGCCTGCGCCTCCACAGGAGGAAAACAACTCAACTCTGCGCCTGTGCCTTCGCCTGCGCCTGCGCCTGTGCCTGTGCCTGCGCCTGTGCCTGCGCCTTTACCGCAGAACCGGCTTTTCTTACCTACTCGAGTATTTGAAATAATTTTCTGTTATTTATTTTTTACCTTAAAAATATTAGTTTATTTATTTAGTACTCATACTATTGTACTGCACAATGATTCTTCAATTAAACGATTCCAATAATAATCAAACAAAAACACTATTTCAACAATGCACAGTATATACACATTGAACTTTTCACTAAATCCATTCAATTTCACTTGTAAGATATACACAGCCCTATACGTCAGCTGTATAGCTACAGATATGCTGCTATAAGCATGTCGGCAACGCGAACGCTCGAGATTTCACCCATCCAAAAAGTGTCTAAAGCGAACAGCACACTGCTCATGCTCCAGTCAGAGCATGTCGGTGACGCGAACCGATAAGTTTTTCCCCAACCAAAAAGTGCCCAAAGCCGCTAAAAAAGTTTTCACTTCAAAAAAAAAAAAAAACTTTTTGCTTGCAGACTATTTTGTTAAATTTTATGAAACCTTCCACACACACATTAAAAAAACTTTGGTTTGTGATTTTATATTTGTAATATCAAAGATTTTATAAAACTTATTTTTCTAAATTATTATTTTTTCATCTCCGGCTTCAACTAAAATTAATTTATAAATATTTCTATGTGAAATTATACCTCGACTTCCATGATTATCGGTCAGCCCCACCTACCGCGTAATTTCGGGTTAGTACTGTAATAAAATCATTAGATTTTTTTTCGCACCTTTTTTCTTAAAACTTATTTTTAACTTTACATTTTTTTCACTTTTATTATATTTTCATTAGGGATTTATTCTGTCGTCCAGCATGGAATAATAAATGCATGAATGTTATAGCCGTGCACGGATTGCAAACATCCATGCCTTCGCCGGGATTCGAACCTAGGCTCTACGGCGTCACTAACCATTAAATCTAATTTCGGAATGACTGCTTTTAAAAATTCAACAGTGGTTTTGAATTGGTCATTTGATCCAGCTATATGATTTGCTATTGCCTCCGAACAAACATAAACTAAGTGCTCCAAAGAAAAGAAAAAAAATCGAGAGCTAGGAATCGAAAGCGAGTATTTTCTCCTTCTGCTCTTTCTAGGGGAGTTAGGATCTCTCGCAGATAGCCTTCAATAAATTTCACCCCAACTAATTGCTCACTGTAATAGTGTTTAATGCGATTTCGCTTCGGCGCAATTTGGAAGAAGCGCTTTCGATCCCACGTTGACAGAAACGAGGAAGGCGGGGCGTTGCTAAGGGCAACAACAGTTGACAGTGCTCCCGCCAATCATACGCTGCTGCTCCTCAAAACGCGGCTAACAGTACAGGGCTGCTACTTTCGCTTTTTTTCGCTTATTTTGGCGTCTTTACATCTGTGTATATTTCATTTTCTCTAAATGGAATTGATTTAAAAAAAAAATTTAAATATGATTTTTTTGACATTATTTGAAAAAATATTAAAAATGAATAACAAATTGTATAATTGGAATATAAATAATTTTTCTACATCTGACGCGTCTTAAATATTTTTTTAAAATCGATTAAAAGAATTTTTACGAATTGAATAGAGTGCGTATAATTAAATACTTGAGAAACTCTCCCCTCCCGAAAGGTCGTTTTGATGGATGATTATATGAAAAATCATGCATGAAATTAAAAATTGTTACTCAGAATTGAATGCTCTGTTGAATTATTTCTTAAATTTCATTGATTCATTAAATTTTATCTGATTTATTAGCCAGCGAATCAATTGGAGAAAAAATTGTCTATTGCTGAAAGAATTAAAAGAAAGAAATTAAAATATTATATTTTGTAGTAGTTTTAAATGTTTGGGAAAAGGGTCTTACAGGAAACTCTTTTGAAAGGCAAGAAAATAGGCAGCTTCAGTCATAGGAAAGAGATGTTCGTTATACACTAGGGATTTTGATGAGGATTCTGTTTTTCCTGTCGGACCCAAAGGGAGGAATTGTAAATAATTTACAAATAAAAAATATAACTCTTAAAGAAAACAAAAGACTTACAGAAAGATATTGGTTTCACATAGTTCAATTGTTGAAAATTTCTGCTTGACTTGAACCAATGGCGTTCATTAAAAGGAGAGGGGGTAAGAAACGAAAGCATCGAGGGGGAATATCAATCGTATAAATGTGTTGGTCTATGACAGGGGTGGCCAACCCACGGCGAAGTGACACAATATGGCACGGAGGAGTTGTAACAGTGGCACGTGAAGACTTAATAAAAATTTTGAGAAGATAATAATAATTAACACTTTATTTTACAATTTCATTAAAGTGCAGTTATTTTAGACATACACACAGAAAAATATTTTTAAATACATTTAAATGAGTTACAATAAAAAATTATCGTGTAAAGAATGCCCCTGCATTGTTGTGCGCTTTCCAAAGCTTTTTTTTACTGGTGAGATTTTGAAATTTGAGGTAGCGTATTTCTTAAGATATCTGGAAAAAAACACTGAATTGCCCAGTGAGAATGAAGTTTGGGATTTAGCTTTTCTTACCAATATTATGGGACATTCAAGTCATTTAAGTTGAAAATTCAAGAGAAAAACTTGTATTTTCCCCTTCTTTTGTGGACAAAACTGAACCCATATTTCACATGAATGCAGAAACTATCGATCAAAGTTAAGATTCAAAGAAAAGGTTAGCCAATGTTATTTGAAGGATTTTCGAGAGGATCAAGAAATGCAGCAAATGCTTTTTCAATTGCTCTGCAAAATGTTCAAAGTACTACACCGAAATGCAATTATAAGGAATTGCATTGAATTTTGGAAATTTGGACTAACAAAAATTTTTTCAAATTGACACGATTTGGTTGTCATATATTGTTGTAGATTTGAATCAACATACGTTTGTGAGCCAATGAAAGCCTATTATGAAAATAACAAAATCCAAATAGAGTTGAAAAAATTAACTCTGAACTGAATTAAAATCCAAGTTGGGTCCCATTTACTATATTATTTTTAAATTTCCACGCAGATTTCCATGAAAAAGGTGCTATTTGCGTAAAAATTGCATAATAAGCTTAAAAGTAACATTTTTTCATTTGTTGCAATTATTTTTTATCTGAAAATGGTACTTTTCCTAAAAAGGTTGTTCACCCTTTGTGTACGCCGCTGCTTCCTTGGAGTCTTCAAGGAAATCTGGTGGCCGAGGTAGCCAAACGTTTTAGACATCGGATCGTGGCTAGCATGCCATGAGTTCGATCCCAGTGCCACTCAAGACCCGCCGTGTAGGGGAGCGACGCACGTAAAATCTGTCGTGAGCTCAAACGTCTTCCCGTTGGTGTGGTGTGGTAGTTAGGAGAGGGGGTGGTGCCGGCTCAGGTGTCGTCCGCGTCACTTGACCATGGTTCAAAATGACGCGGACCGTCCCCAAATGCCCTCGTGAAGCTGAACAGTGGGACGTTAATATTCACTCCCTCACTTCAATGAAATCTGTGCGGGTGCCCTCACATAACTCAAGTTCAAAAGTAGTAAGTCTTTGGATTGCTTTCAAGTGGGACGTTGAAAAGAATCGAAAAATAGATCCCTTCTACTGATAGAAAAGAAAGGAATATAAATTTTCAAATAAAAAACTTAGAGCTTTAGATCTTAAACAGTTTGGGAGGAATGGTTTGACAGTAAAGTGGAAGCAATTGAAATTTGAGAACTAACTATAGCATTAAACAATACAGTAACAAAAAAGATGTCGAAATTAGAACTATATTTATTTTTACTCGCGAAAACAAATTTAAAAATACTTTGATCAGATAGAATCGAGGGAAATCCCTTTACACGAAAGAACAGCAATGGATCCATTGAGTGTTTTTTACAAACCTACAGTTTAGTTATAATTTTCGATTTTTATGTAGGGTTTTTCTCAGGTACTTGAAATGGCTCAAAAACTTCTGTTTTGAAAGGTTTTACGTCATTTTAGGAATTAAAATAAGTTATTCATAAACGTTTTTGTGTTGAAAATAATATGGATTTTTAATTAATAATTTTTTTAGTTGCCTTTTCAAACCCCGACACAAAGGTCTTTAAGCCACAGAAATACAAACTTGGTTATTTCGAAAGACAATCGACACCTAAGCTGGTAGCCCGCACTCTACATCCACACCACTCCAACGTAAGACTCATTCTCTTAGAAATTTTGATTATACTTTAAATCTATCGAGACAAAGTCCTTACATTGGTGTAGTGTCAAAATTTTGAGAACGGGGTGTATTATCCTTATTACTTGATCTGAGTCCAAAATTACGAGGTCCGTAGCCAAAAACCCTTGCATGTGGCTTCGTCACGCAACGTAATGAATTATCAATCAACGCAAAACTGTAAGCCTCGAAACAAATTTGGCTGGATATATATATATATATATATATATATATATATATATATATATATGTTCATAAAAAGGGAGAGAGAGAGAGAAAATTTATAACAAGTTCATAAATTTCATTTCAGGAAAATCAACAACAGAAAAAGACATTGAAGTATAAAGAAACTTCATTATGCAAATATTTATATCTACTATTATAATGCAAACCGTCTAACTTTTTTTCGTTCAAATTATTGTAATTTTCTAAGTGTGCTTCGAATTTCAATATTAATTGAAATTTATCTGTAAAATTAATTCTTTTGCTGTCATTGGAACAAAGAAAATCACGGCACAATAATAGATTCTACTTTCAAATTAATTAGCGAACAAAAAATGTTTCAAGCGCCTCGAGAGAAATTTAATTTATATAATTCCATTCAAATTCTTAATGACTTTTTATTTTTATTTTTCTCTCATTAAAATTTAAATGTAAATTGTGAAGTTTTTATTTTAATATTGTTTAAAACAAAAATTTAGAGGGCAAAAAATTACTGACGCGGAAAATATTTCACAACTTTAGAAAAATGGAAAATTTTGAAGGAGTTTATTTTTTTAATAATATTTTTTTATGAAAGAAGAAACTTTGGAATAAGTTTTCAAAATGGAAAGGATGGGTGATGGAAATAAATGCCAAAGACCGAATGCAACATTTCAAGAATGTTCCGAAAGCAACATTTTTAAAAAAATACTCTATAAGAAAATGCATCTAGCCCCCAAACTCGATTTGGCGTCTTTTCCCAGTTCTTCAATGAACTGGTAACCCCTCCTCACTAGGCGAGTGTAGCGGTTGGGAGATCTTTCGCGTCGGGCAGTCGATTGGAGCCCGATGGATAGATCGCGTTGAAAGGTAAAGGTAGAGAAGCATGCCGGTGATCCCAGAGCCTAGGCCTCATGTGGGCTATGCGACTATTGTGTTTTTGATCCTCACTTTTTCTGCCGCTGCATTTCACGTGCGGCTCTTTCCCCATGAAAACAAACCAGGCAGGATGATATTTAACTGCAGTGTTTCTGAAGGTAGGCGATATTTTTTAAAGCATTATTCATTTTCAACGTCGCTTTATTTCCAAGTCGAACCCAGAAAAGGTGAACTTTACATTAAAAAGACTGTCCCGTGTCACAAGAAAAAAAAATTCCCAAATCCTTTTCTATTATTTGTTCGAGTCCAACTCTGGCCTTCAGTTTCATCCTCGGTCAAGTACATAAGTCTTCCGATTCTCTTAAATTTTCGAGACTTGAAATGTAGAAACGATGCTTTTCAAAGAGAAGTGCATAATGAATTTTTGGAAGCAGTCGTAGAGGGTGTTATGGACAAAAAATCTGCTAATGGTACCTTTCTAACTTGTTGGGAGGAAAGTCAAGAAATTTTAAGTTTGTCTCATATCCTTCCTTTAACGCAATTGAAAGGATGTGATATTGTTTGGAATTCTCCAACCCAAGATGGGTATTCCATCGAAGTTAATGGAAGGCAATTAGTAGCCAATAAGATTCTTTGCACTACTGCATTGATGTGGACTGTCGTACTGAATTTCCACGTGGTATGCAGTGATGATTCTTATTTACAACCTATGCGCATACATTTTCATCGAACATCGCAGCAAGGTTTGCAGCGAGGCAGATTGCGGCGATCAACATTTAATCAACCTCCAATGTTTGGAAAAGCTATGTATCAAGTGACAGTTCCAGAAGAAGTTGAAGGCGGTTATTCGGTGGTCAATGTCACTGCTACAGATCCGGATGGTGATCCAATGTCATATACTCTACATGCGGCCCTTGACTCACGAAGTCAAAGATTGTTTGAAATCGATAGTAGTTCGGGTCAGGTGAAAACAACTACCCACTTAGATAGGGAATTCATGAATGTCCATTATCTTCGAGTAACTGCCGTTGATGACCGATTGCCTCCGAGTACTGGGACAACAACTGTTCAAGTTTCAGTTAGTGATCGCAATGACCATACTCCTGTTTTTGAACAACCAACTTACGTTGCTTCAGTGCGCGAATTGAGTCCAATAGGCTCCACAGTGATCACTGTCAGGGCGACGGATCAGGACATTGGAGAAAATGCTCAGTTGGAGTACAACATTCTTAATCTGACTGGAGATAATAATGTGTTTCATATCGACGAAAACACTGGAATCATTACTTTAGGAACAAAACTGGACAGAGAGACAACTGCATATTATTCACTTTTAGTGCAGGCCACCGATAGAGGAAAAGATCCCGAACAGAGGTCTGCTGTAGCTGCAATAGAGATTTCTGTGTTGGATGATAACGACAACTATCCTCAGTTTACTGAAAGAACTTATTTAATTGATGTACCCGAAGACATAGAATGGAAATCTCGCCCCGTCATTGCAGTAGTGAAAGCTGAAGATAAAGATCGCGGAGTGAATGCTGCCATTCGATACGCTATTATTGGAGGCAACACTCAAGGACACTTCAGTATCGATTCCCAGAGTGGTGAAATCTCTGTTGTATCTGCTTTAGATTATGAGACCGTGCGGAGCTACCGACTCATTATAAGAGCTCAGGATGGAGGCCAGCCTTCTCGATCAAACACCAGCAGTGTTATCCTACAAGTGTTGGATGCTAACGATAATGACCCCAAGTTTTATACTTCTCTCATTCAGGATTCAGTATCTGAAGGTATCCCTGTTGGACACAGTGTACTTAGAGTGCAAGCCTATGATGGCGACGATGGACCCAATTCGGAAATAATTTATTCTATTCTACCTACACAACAATCTATACCATTTAAAGTAGACAGTATGTCAGGCTGGATTTTAACAACCTATGAATTAGATAGAGAAAAAAACTCATTTTATAACTTTGAAGTAATGGCCAAAGATAGAGGATCTCCTAGTAGATCATCAACTGCCTCAGTAATAATTCGTGTGCAAGATATAAACGACAATGATCCAATTTTTTATCCTAAAAATTACGGAGCTTCTGTGTCTGAAATCGACCCACCGGGAACGCCAGTTGTTGGAGTAACTGCTACAGATAAAGACGAAGAACCTCGCCTAATCTATCATATAAGTGAAGGAAATCATCGTGGACGATTCAATATAATTCATCAGAACAGAGAGGGCTTAATATCAGTAGCACACCCTTTGGATTACAAGATAGACAAGAAATTCATATTGACTGTCACGGCCACTGATGCTGGAGGGAGATATGATACGGCTACTGTGCACATCAACGTGACAGATGCAAATACACATCGTCCTGTATTCGAAAAAGTTCCTTACATTGCCAGCGTTCCAGAGGATGCGGCCATCGGAACAACTGTTCTGGTGGTTGAGGCTTCTGATGGAGATGTCGGTGAGAATGCTCGCATTTCTTATTTTATTGAAGATAATCCAGAATTTAATATTGATTCAACAACTGGTGCCATTTCAACTTCTCAACCACTGGACAGAGAGCTTAATGCTGGTTTTGTCTTAGTAGTCACTGCTCAAGATCATGGAAATCCTAGCTTATCGGACACAATTAATGTCGAAGTTGAGGTTCTGGATGTGAATGATAACCCTCCAACTTTTGTCTTGCCTTCTTATTCCGCTTCTGTCAAAGAAGATGTCATAGTAGGTTCAAGTGTTTTACAGGTATCAGCTTCTGATAAAGACATTGGACTTAGTGGACAAGTGCGATATACTTTTAGTGGTGGTGAAGATGGGAATGGAGCTTTTATAGTGGAGCCTACTTCAGGAATTATCAGAACCAATCAGTTGCTCGATCGTGAGTCTGTATCTTTGTACCGGCTAACGGTTCATGCTGTGGATAGAGGAGCTTCGCCACTTTCCTCAGCTGCATCTATCACTGTTTACATTGAAGACGTTAACGACAATCCTCCAAGATTCGACACTGATATTGTCAAAATGTTTGTTTCAGAAAATAGTCCAATTGGCTCTTTAGTTGGAGAAATTATGGCAACAGATCCAGATGATGGTTCGAATGCTGATATTTTTTACAGCATTGTTGGAGGACCAGATGCTGATAAATTTCACTTGATTTCGAGAAATGATGGACCTGCTGAACTCTATACTAAGACGTATCTCGATTACGAAACGAGTAAGAAAAAGTACACTATAGCTGTGAGAGCAGCTTCTCCACCTTTAAGAAATGACGTGGAAGTCAATATTTGGGTGACTGATGTGAATGACAATGCCCCTCGGTTGCGTGATTTTGTGATAATATTCAATCACCACAAAAATCATTTTCCGAACAATCCTATTGGTAAAATTCCAGCTTCGGATGCTGATGTGACGGACAGACTTCGATATAAATTTATCTCAGGGAATAATGCCAATTTGTTGTTATTGAATGAAACCACTGGAGAACTTTCTCTAAGCCCTCACTTGGACACGAATGTACCTCTTCATGCTGTTATGGAAGTCAGCGTCTTTGGTAAGTTTCAATTTTTTTACTATATTTTGATTTCTTCATAACAATGCATTGAGTAGGAATGATTGAAATTCAAAAACGTGATGACATTCTCAATTAGTAATATAAATTCATTTGGTTATCCTTTTAAAAATATAATGGATACTTTCTCATTAAATAAAATTAAATTTAGAAAACTGATGGAAAAAAAAATCAGCGAAATGTGCCTATATCCTTAATAACAAACTATATAAAACCCAATTTTTAATAAAAGAATTTTGTTGTGTGAAAATATGAAGTTACTGAGATTTATGGAGTCATTTTATGTCAATCCAAATTCAAAAGAATAATATCATTTGTTTTGATTATTCAGAAAGAAATGATGCAAGCGAGAGAAGAATTTTTCATTTCAAATTTACTCAATACTAACAGGTTTTGAAAAACAGTTGACAAATGATTTTTTTTGCAGTGTAAAAGAAATCTGAAAATAACTTCTTTATTGAATTACAGTTTACTACAAATCAAAATATCCCGCATAATAAAAAATGGTAATACATTTTGTAATTTATGTGTTTTGTATCCAATTTGACCTTAATCTTTTGAAAATCCCACTGGACACTGACTTCGTATTCAAATCATTTTCAACCCTTTTGATCTGTAGTAAGGTGTTGAAATAATGGATTTTAATTCTGCTTTCTACTCTGCTACTTTTCCCCTCACATGGTTTTAGCAAAACTCTCACTAGGGAGAGAGGCTCAATGGGGTCATGCAATGTTTCTTAATAGCAATTTAAAATATGGACCCGATTACTTAACGAATAACTAAATTCACAGCATTTTTAACATTTTATGTTAAAAATTACAAGCAATGTACACAGACTATACACTTATTTTCACTTTATACTTTATTTATCAGATTCTACACTTGTTTTTTCTTTTTTTAGTATTTTTTTCTCCAATAATACAACCGAAAAAGAAATTCTCTAGATAATATCGAAATACATCCAAGTCGAGAGAAATTCTAAAAGTTCCAAGATTTCAAATAGAGATACCTAAATTCACAAATTTATCATCTCAGGATTTCATTTGGATTCTCTGATTCAAACGAGTTTTCTTTCTTTTCAAAGTAGAAAATTTAAGTCTTGTGAGAAGTGAGTGAATGTTAACGTCACACTATTCGGCTACTCGCGGGCTTTTGGCTACGGACTTGGTCATTTGGAACCATGGTCAAGGGACGAGGACACACCTGAATTGACACCCCCTCTTCTAATTTCCACACAGCACCAACAGGAAGACGTTTGTGCCTCGACATATTTAACGTGAATCGGCTTCCTCTGCACGGCGTGTCTTCAGCGGTACGAGGCTCCAATTCATGACCCACCGGCCACGAGTCTATCGTGCTTGACCACTAGGCTATCGCGATCACTCAAGGCTTGTAAGAATTTCCTTTTTGTGTGTGCTATGTGAGTATTAATATACTTCATTTCAATATTAATCAGTTTATTTATTTCGTTTCATTGCATACATTAATAAACTGTATTTTAAAACATAAATAATTCTTATTACACCTGTAGGTATTAAAATACGTGAATAAAATTATATCTACGGTTTGCAATTCTATTGTTCAAGAAAATTGATGAATGTTTTCAATCCAATTTGGATTCTTTTCACGAAAAGAAAAGTGTTTGGACACTTTTTTTTTTTTGAATCTTCAACATGTTCTAAAAATATGAATTCAATTCTACGAAAACAATTTTACTAAACATGTCAACTTTTGTCCTAAAAGATCTCTTCTTCTGTGCCATTTCTTGTTTTATTTTATATGAGCCTTCTTCAGGCTCGAATTGAAGCCTGATGCATGCTCAGCTATCGTTCCTTGATCCTAGTTGTCTCCAGTAGTTGACGTTCGTAAACAAGCTGATCTGGAATGAAACATTTCATTCGACACATTCTTACGTGGCAAATGACTGTAATCAAATGATACTTGTTTTCGAAGAAAATACTTAATTCATGAATGAATTATTGGAGTGAATAATTTTATACTCTATGTGTGTTCACCTAAAAAATGGTTTGTCTTGAAAAGATGACTCGAATTGAAGAGCAACATTTCAAGAGTATCCTGAAGTGAGAAAAAAGAGAGGAGTGTTTTCAAGAAATTCTGGAATCATTTGTTTTGATTTCGTACGATATTTATTTTTGTGCTGCGTCCAACGCTTTGGAATCGATCCATAGAGCGTTGGACGGATGTTATCGTACGATCTCTCTCCCTTATTTCCCGCAAAAAAATCGATACCCTCACTGTTTGGAGTCTCCCTCTCACAGCCCCTATCTAGGAAGGAGTCATCACCCTCTTTATTCCAGTTTGTTAATCATTTACTAATCTCTAACCCACTGGATTCCCGTTTTATAGCTTAAACGATCCCTCCAATGATATATGACATTGTAAATCCCACGAATGTTATTTGAAAAAAGGATTTACTTTTTGATTCTGATCACATTAGTTATTTTTTCTAATGGAGAGAATTTAAAGAAAGGAATGTTTCTTTTCATACCGTTCATTTCGCCCTTTAGAAATCATCAATTGTTTTCAGAAACTGACTAGACAAAAGTTTTTTTTCTTTTGAAATATTTATTATTTTTACTTTTTAGCTATGTATTCGATAGAATTAAGAGCCTCTGTATTTTGATTAAGAGCCTCTTCCCTCTAAAGTTCTACTTTGGAGGGAGGCCAAGAAATACCCATTTCAGTCCACTGTAAAGGCTGCTGCAAATTCAGTCCAACTGCGCCAGCAGAAAAAATATTGGAAGCACCATCTCGTCATGGCATGAGATTTGCCGTCAATTTCCTAAATCTTGAAGACGTTCCTCTGAATTAAAGCAAGCGAGCGAAATATATACATATTAAAAAAAATATTTCATTTTAAAAGACGGAAGTGTCAACATAATTATTGACGTGACTTGAATGCCTTTCACTAAGTGGAAAGAGCGTGCCTTCTTTTTATAGAAGAGTTCAATTGGTTTTAATTCGAATCGCGCGCGATTGGGCTTTTCTACTTGATTTATTTTACAACTCTCGCCATAAATGTTCCAACTTGTATTTTAAGCCACGGCAATAATTGGCCAGTAAATTTCTGTGGGCTCTCTCTGTGATGGATGACGCCAACGCTTATGAATACGGCTTGTGATGGAATGTGAATCATTCTGAGGACATGCTGGTGAATAAGAAGTCATCAATTGATTCTAATAACTCCTTTTATCTACGTCTGCTTGATCACATTCGCTTCATCAATCCGAGTATAGGTTTTAGGGCTTCTCAAGGAATCAAATAGAAATAGAATATGACAAAAAAAAAAATTGAAATCGATAGTTTTTTTTAATTGAGTTGACACCATAAAGAATCCCAGTGGCTGAGTAGTAGTGAATCTCTGTTCAAACCCCGGGCTGGGTAAGGTCGACTCCACCTTTCATCCCTTCAATGGTACAATGAGTACCAAGCATGCACGGGAACTAGACACTGGAGGGTTTAGCGTCAGAGTGACCTCCTGACTGGAACATCTGTTCATGCACCTTAGTGCCCAAGGTCATTAACCCTCTGGGTGGTTGAGGCTCTAATTGAAACTCATTCAAAAGCGGTCTACTTTTTCAAAGCTGGCGGTAGCGAAACGGTTCCTGTGTACTTTTGCGAACTGCTTCGAAAATGCACCACAGTTTTATGCCTTCCCCCCTTTAAGAAAGCGCTCTACAAGCGCTTTTGTTGGGGACGATTTTATTGCTTTTTCGGTTTCTGTGTTGTTGGGAAAAGGGGAGATTTCTCATTCATAGCTGTTGCCTTGGGAGAAAATTGTGTGATGAACGTTGGATCCACATCACGGCGAACAGAAACCATCCAATTTGTTGAATCATAGTAACAAGCAAATAAAGGATAAAAAATAAAGATTTAAAGAAATGACAAGTTAAAAGTTGAAAAATATTTTTAATAAGCAAAAGAAAATTAATTTTTTTCTCCTATTACTTTTTAAAACTAAAAAAAAAATTTTGATTTTGGTATTACGATTTGATCAAGACAGAAGTAATCTGTAATCATTGTTGAATATCAGAATAAGAAAACGCAAACCAATTTTCCTCTTTTTTTTCTTTCTTTTTTTAAAAAAAAAAAAATTATGAGGTAAAAAAGTAAAAGTCATAATTTTTTTAAAAAAGCAAAATGAGAATAAATGTAGTATCATTATATACCAATGATTCCCAAAGGTATCTATCTATATGTACTCCCAGGGGTGTATGACGACCTGCAAGCGTTCCACGAGAGTAAAAAAATAATTTGGGGGCTCATGAGGTGTAAATGGGGGTCTATGATCGTGGTTCTCATTAAACCAGATCATGACGTTAATCTTTAAAAAAATTTGATCCAGTGGGAACCAGATTTTACCAATTTAACGTTTACTAAATTTAGTGAAGTTAGTTTAACAACATAAAAGTTGACTACCATACTAGGTGATAACATAAATTTTATTAATACAAGGAATATTTCAGCATTTTTTTCCAAAATTAAGCTAAAGAAGTATAATATTGAACGTCACGAATTTTTTAAATTTGTCACAGTCTGTCAGGACATTTTAACCTACGTTTAGCATTTAAATGCCCTTACTCAGATTTTGAAACTAAGTTTGAGATTGTTTTTTTAGTAATACAGCAGTAGACAATGATTTCAAATAGTCGCTTTGAAAAAAAAAGTGTCATATTGCAATAGGAACTTATTAGAATAGGTCCTAATGAAGATCTTGTAGAAACGGATGTCAGTAATTTTGGCTTTAAAAAGACATACCTGATATTTGTCACAAAATATGGAATATCATGAGAAAGTTTTTAAATGTGTTTTTCCTTGTGAGAGGGAGTTTCACCGAGTTGGCCAATCTCAAAACAAAAAAAAGAAAGGAAAAGAAAGAAAGAAGTAGGCACTTACGAAAAAGGAAGGTTAGGGTTAAATCTGACAAGATTGATATTAAATATTGAAAATTTGTTATTGAAACACCAGATTCATCCTTCTCTTTAAAAGCATTTGTTCAGTTATTTTGTTTTAACTTTAATTCATTATATGCGCTTCTTAAGTTTTAAACGCAGAACTATACTTCATTACAGTTAAAAATTTAATTTTTTGAAAGTAGTAGCACCAATTATCAAAAAGACATTTAAGTTGATAAATTTGCAAAAATTTAATATTAGGTAGGAAGGGGTCTACCCGAAACCGAAAAACATGGCAAGGGGTCTATGAGACAAAAAAGTTTGGGAACCTCTGTTATATATACGATGAAGAAGTTTGTACAATAAAACTGGGCTTTCTGCATTTTATTATATTTTTAATTTAAAATAACATTAAAGAGATTTTAATACTTTTAATTTATGCAAATTTTAATCCTTAAATTTATACTTTTCTGTTGAATGAATTTTTTCGGCATAAATCAAATCTCATCATAACAACTTGCACTAAGAATAAAATAATACTCTCACCACTTCAGCATTTGTGTCGGAACCACATAATACACTTTCAATCAATAATTTTAATAAGGAAATATATTTATCTTAAATGTGTTAAATGCGAAAGCGTTTCTTCCCATTTTCTACTCAGATGTGATTTTCATCTTTCCGTTTCTTTAGTATTACATCCTTTAAATGCATATTCGCATATATTTATAAATGGGAAATTGTCATCCGTAACTACATCTTTCAATTCAGTCATTGCAAAGATGTGTGTGCATTACTGAATAATTTTGTCTTTTAAAAACAGTACACTTAAAACATTTTACATAAGTAAAATTAACTGACAATTAATAATATAAGCAATTTTAACATTTAGAGAACCTTACAAATTGTTATTTTATTCTTAAATATTAACAGTATAAATTCATCATCCTCATAATTCATTCTATATTGCAAGAAAACCCTACCTTTTGCTTTTGAAATGTTATTATATTAAAAATTTTGGGTAGTTTTGTAAAAAAATTACACATGGTGGAAAAAACGGATTATAATTTTTGGTTTTTAAATAATATTCTCTTAAGTGTCGAGAATTTTTCCAAATTTAAGGCATAATAACAAAAACATCAAGGTTTTTTAAAAAAATTTTGTGGCCCATATATTTGGAAAGCTTGCTCCAATTGAACTGGGATCTCTCTCTTATCATTTTAGGATACTTTCAAACTGTAAAAAAAGCCTAGGCTCTAGGCTGGATCTTAGACAAAGCATACAATCCAGAAGACCTGAAAATCAATTAGGTTTTAAGAAATTTTAAGTTTTCTGAGATTTAATTTTAGTTTTGAATTCACTTTAAAGTATTTTTGCAATTCTAAATTAAATTAATTGAAAATATTTTTGAACACAAGCCACTTTTTCGTGTGAAATGGGTATTAATTCTAATTTCTAAAATCATTTCTGTTTGCTATGTTTTGAAGCTTTTGAGTTCTCTCACATTTACTTAATTAAGATTGATTTAAAGACCACTATATTTATTTGTACACATAATTTATATAATTTAAAAGTTTTTTACTTTGTTTTCATTAATTTTTTCCTGTTAAGAAATGGCATGACAAAAATGTAAGCAGGCTTCTGTGAGAAATAACATTTGAAAGGGAAGGAATACGCGACTGAAATTTATAAATCTAAAATCCAGTTTTCACAGATGATGTTACAATTAGACTTCAAAATGTAAATGTTCTGAATGCAAATGTTGTAGAAAGAACTAAATATTTCCCTGATGTCTAAACTACATTATAGTAAATATTTTGTAGTACTACTTTAGTATTTTCAAGTCATGCAACAAAAACCCAAACTTGCTAAACTACCCCGATTTAGAGAAAAAAAATTGACATTATTTACAAACTTGATGATTTCGGGATTACCTTTATATCACTATTATTTTGTGTGTATAAATGTTTTGTGTATTTAAAACTCCTGTGAAAATATTAGATTAAGATGAAACCGAATAATCTATCAAATTAACAAATGTTATTAATATTGAGTAAAAGAATATTTTGAATTAAAAAAGATATTTTCAGTCATAATTATTTCAAGTAGTGTTTGGATGTAGAACATAAGTTGGAAAATAACATATTAAAAATTAGAGCTTTATAGACACTATTAGTTTTTGTTTTTGCCTTTCCAAATTTTATAAATGTGTTTTTTTCAGACTTTTAATTTTGAAAATGTGTTTTCTAATCCCTAACGCTTTTTTTCCCAATCTTGAAATATCTTGTAAATACTCCCAAACATATGATCCATAAAAAATCATATGGATTTAGGACTGGGAGCTCCAGTTATGTTTTTTAAAAAATCTTAAAGTTAATATTTGAAAAATTTCGTGTTTTTCCAGGTTTAGCTATAAAAATAATTATTAAAATCCAACAAAGAAATATATTTTAATTTCTATACTTTTTAATTCCAATAATCTAAGAAATATAAATCATTTACAATAATTAAATATTTTTAATAATTTAGTATTTTATAAAAGTTTTAAAAAACTTTCAAAATGTTCAATGCTTTAAAATTGTTAAATAATGGCTTGTCAAACTAACTTATTATTTTCAGAATCAATATAATAGCATAATTTGAATATAAAACAAAAATTTATTTTACTGTTATAAAACTGTTTATGACTTCTACTCATAATATAAAAAGAATGAAATATAAATATATAACTTAGTGCAGTCAAAAACAATCATAATTTGTAAAACTCCGGCCCATTTACTAATTCCAATACTAACGATGCACGTTAAATCTGTCAAGAGCTGAAACGTCCCTCTGTTGGTGTGGTGTGGTAGTTAGGAGAAGGAGAGAGGTGCTAGCACAGGTGTCATCCTCGTCACTTGACCATGGTTCAAAATGACGAGGTTCGTCGCCAAAAGTTCTCGAGTATAGCTGAACAGAGCGACGTTAATATTCACTCACTCAACCAAATTGTATGAAATTTACGGAATAAATGAAAAAATATTAGAAGTGGAATATATTAAAAATTCAATTTAAAATTTTAAATATCCAAATAATTATTAGTATTTATGGTAAATATTTTTCAACTGCGTACGAGAGATACCTACATAAATATATTTTTCGAAATTCAAATGCAGAATTTCAGTGCAGCTAATATAAAATTCCTGGTTTTGTATGGTTAAGATTACAAAAAACGTCAAAATTTTAATTACTTGTTCTTCAGCCAACCTCTATAATAGAATCTAAATGATAAGAGATTTTGCATAAATAGATATTTTTTTAACTTGAATTTAAAATGGATCTTTATATTTATTTATTGACGCAAATGTCAACTGTAAATTTGTCCAGGTGCTTTTCATTTCTCTTTGCCCGAAGATTCAAGCTTAAAAATTTGAGCTTGTTGTTCCCATTCTCTTTGAAGGAAACTGAAGTTCAGACATTATAAATTCTATTATAATTCGTTATCTAAACAATACAAAACTAGGAATTGTATGTAACATACTCTGAACACCTGGCTTTGATATTATGAAAAACTATAGGATTTAAATAGGTTTTTTTTGTTGTTATTTTTATCAATGCGTACAAAATTTTTGCAAGTTCTGTTGTACAGAAACTTAAAAATTATTCATGTTTAGAATTTTAAAAGTTTAACAGGTTTTAAATTTTAAACCTTTTTTTTTTATAAATTTTTGACACAAACGAAATAATTCCTTTAAAAAAAACTTAGAAGTATTAATTAAAATAAGAAATACGAAACTGTAAATTATCCTCATTGTTTTGATATATACTTTGAATTTAAATATAGATATATCATAGATATTTTTAGAGATACATTATAAAAAAACTTAATTCTACTTGAGAATTTTAAGGTAAAGAAAAAAATGTGATTTTATCAAGCTACCTTTTTCCTTCCCAATTCGTTGAATTTCAAATTAATATTAAATCAAAAGTTAGTATATCATCTATATTACTTATGTGATGGAACTTAAAAAATGATTTAAATGAAAGATTTATAAAAATGCTTAGATCGTGAAAACTACATCAAAGAATTTATTTAATTCAAACCCAAAAAAATTTCAAGTCAAGTTTACTGACAAACTTTAACTGATAGTCCGTACGCTCTGGAGGTTTTAAATTCTTCCCAGTTTTTTACGATTGCTGCCGGGGAAGAACGGGGAAGCCATAAAACTTCCTGTCAGAGTCCATTGTGTCATCCCAACCCTCCCTAATTATCCTTCAAGATGTTAAGCCTTTAAAGGGGGGAAAGGATTTCGGAAAAAGACGTCTCTAACACTTTCGAAGCTGATACTTGAGGAGGAAAAAACACGTTTGGTGCATTTTTGGTGAGTCCCCGGTCTTACGGGAAAAAACGTGTGGTGCGCTTTTGAAGCATCTCAGGATGGCAGAAAAAGACGTTTAGAACGCTTAAAGGGTTAAAGCTGAGATGGGCACACTAGACCTTCTCCCTCATGGGCTGTTGCACAATTGAGTTTAGTTTATACACCAGAAAAACTACGAGTTACTTTTTTTTTATTTTTAATGTTTAATGACTGAAAATCAGAAACCAATTTTAAAAACAAGTCATATGAAAAAAAATTAAGTAAATTCCTACTTAGGTCAACAAAGAAAATTTTTATTTTAGTTACTTTTTATTAAATAGTTACAATTAATATAAATATATATATACATATAACAGAATCACAATATTAAGTGGCAAAATAAAAAGCGATTTTCTTTGCAATTTTCCATTTTCCTTTCTATATAGGGTGTTTGACTATTTTTTTAACACGCTTTTATAAGCTTCACTTGTATGAGAATACAGGCGAGAATACAACTGAGAATTGATTCAGAGGTCTCACCGGATTAAATAATTTCTCACAAACTCTTCGATTCGAAACGTGTACCTTTATGTCTAATGCTGATACAAGTTTTAGAAAGAATATTAGCTCTTTTTTTAGTGAATAATATCACTGACTTTCTTTTTACACCTTCTTCCGCATTAAATAGCTTAAAGCTTAGATAGCTTAAAAAATTTAAAAAAACACACACACGCTTTTATTGTAGATTGAACAAAAAAATAAAAAATAAATCATAGTTTAAAAAACTAAAAAACACGCTTTTATAGTTAATCGAGCTAAAAAGTAAAAAAATAATTATTAATGTAAGAATAAAAAGATAAGCGAAAAAATTAATGTCATTGTGGTAAAAGCGTGGGATGCTTTGTACTAAATTTTTACACTAACTCTACATTTTGGAATAGAACTAGTAAGAAATTATAAAAATTGATATCGAGGACTCCACGCTTATACTACAACGACAATAATTCTCTCTTAGTCATTTTATTCTTATATTAAAAATTATTTTTTACCTTTTAGCTCGATTAACTATAAGAGCGTGTTTTTAGTTTTTTTAAGCTATCATTTATTGTTTGTTAGTGTTTACTCATTAATTAACTTTAATTATTCTAATAAAATAGTATAGTAAAAATAACTCCCATTATCAGAAATTAGGCCATCCCGTGTGGGAATCGAACCCATGACATTTGGATTAGAAATCCAACGCACTATCCATTGCTCTACAGGGACACACCGAACGATTTTCCTTTCTATATATGCTGTTGGGCTATTATTTTTGTTTGTTACTATTTATTCATTTTTTAATTTATTTAATGAATTAATGTTTGAAAAATCTGTATTAACATCAAGTGTCATTCACTACAGGTTTGAAAAAATGTATTTGAACTTGAATGGATTAATAGAAAGCATTTTATTAACGAATGAAAATTTGAACAAGATATATGCATACATGAAGCCAAGCAGCTGAGGGGTTAGTGCATCGCGCTTCCACACCACAGGTCCGCGGTTCAAACCCCGGGTTGGGCAAGGTTGACTCAGCCTTTTATCCCTCCAATGAGTCGATAATGAGTACCAAGCTTGCTTGGGAACTTAACACTGGAGGCTTCGTCTCAGACTGTCCAACTGACTGGGACATTTGCTCATGCACCTTAGGGCCAAAGGTCACGTATACTGAATTGGGCACAGTAGGCCTTGGCCCTCATGGGTTGTTGCGCCACTTATTTAAGTTTATATATATATATATATATATATATTATATATATATATATATATATATATATATATATATGTGTGTGTGTGTTGGGAGAGAGTGAACTTTATGTGTGTGTAATATATTAGAGATTGAAGTAATCGTTTACAGCGTGTAAAAATAAGCTATTTTTAGAATTATTCGAATTGTGCCAAATCAAGTATTATATTTATTTTAGTTTATTTGAAATGCTTAGGTGAAATGCATCTTGTGAAACGGCAGCGAAAAGGTTATGCTACATCAAAAGCGAAAATGCAGAATTGTTTGTCTTCTTCTATAGTGTGTTTCCGAATTCAACCGACCAATTGAGAGGAGTGATGTGGTTGCAGGATGTCCACTGGGCTGCCACGGATCAATACTAGGGGTGAGCGTGTATTGACACCAGCTGTGGGAGCTGTAAAGCAAAGGCAGGATTGAGGCATTCACCACGGGGTATCCACACACGAACACGATTGTCATCACTACTGAGATTGAACCTGCATTGGTCGCTAAAGACATTCCGCTGCAGTCCAGTTTCCTCGTGCGCGGCACCACTCCAAACGGAGGCGTCGATGGGTGGGCGTCAAGGGCAGCATACGTAATGGGCGCCGCGATCCCAAATGTTCTTCAGCCAGGCGCCTTCGTATAGTTCCAGGAGACACAGGGGCCCCTAGTCAAGTGGCTACCTGTGCCTTGGGACGTATAGGATACGAAAACACACAGTCAGGCTAGAGATATATATGCTAATTTAGTTACATAAAAACCTAACACACCATCTTTCTCTACAGACCAGCCTTCTTCTTTCGCTTCCTGCGGGAACCTCTCAGAACCGGTCTCTCCACATGTCCTCTTGGAGTGGTTTTTCTTGGAGCGGAGGGGAAATGGATTTCAATGAAACCCTGTCCCCCCTTACAATAGGGCAGTCAGTATCAGCTTTTTGTCTCTGACGTCATTATTGAGGTTAGATGTCTGAAGTAACTGGACTTAGTAATAATTTTCGCTACAGCCTGTATGGTGGCCGATGAAACAGGTGGCCGTACGCGTGCATTTCTTACGATGTGGCGGTCTTCTCGATGACTAGTCTATCGAGGGCGCTCTGAGCCTGGTCTTCGTGTAAATGCTTCGTGCATCCACTAGTCCCAACACCTCCTCACAACACAATCAGAGCGGCCGAATTGACGAGCTACTCGCCAAGCTGACCACCCAGCTTCCATCATACCGATGATTCTCCCCCTCTCAAACTGCGACAGCTGCTCATATTGTCTTCGAAAACGGTGTAATGGTATGTCTACCTCAGCCCTTCCTTTGTAAACGATGCAGCACACTCAAACAAGCTTTGGTTACCTGTTTCATACTTCACGGAGAATGACTACTAGCTTTCTACTGGCTATACGTAATGCGCAATCACGCTGCATTTCTAATCATTTGCATATTTGCATATCTCCCCTACATGTACCTTCATGCTAAGTTACGTTACAATCTCGCAATTATTTCTTGGTGCGCTAATTTTTTGTCCATGAGTGTATAAAGAATCCCTTATTAGTATGGTGTAGGTCCGCATTTGGCATGTAATACAGCTTGGATTCATCTAGGAATTGATTCATACATGTGATGAATAGTGTTTAAAGGAATATTGTACCATTCTTCTTGGAGATATTGTGAAAATTCTGGAAGAGATGCCGATAGAGGATATCGATTTCATATTGAACGCTCTGAAATAGACTATACCGGCTCAATTCTATTGAGGTCGGGTGACTGTGCGGGCAAAGGTAGATGTCAAACTTTACTCTCGTATTTATCAAACCATGATTGGACAGGTACCGAAGCATGGATAGGGCCTGAAAAATTTCATCTCCTGCCGGAAACAAAGTTTGCATCATAGGATGGATCTGGTCAGCGAAACATTCTCTATACCAGCGATGGCGAACCTTTTTGAAACGTGGGTCAAATTTTGTTCAAAATCTTTTTATAGTACTAGTTCGTGGGTCACTAATAGACACTTGCACCAGAGATAAGTTTAAAAATTTTTAAATGAGTATTTTTGAAACTAAACATCTTTAAAATTCAATTGGTTTAACGGGTAAAAATAGGCATGTTTTGAAGATATAAAAATTTCATTTGGGTTAAAAATTCTTAAGTGTTTGGTGCAAATGGCAATAAGTGTGAATGAACAAGGAGTAATGAAAATTACATACAATATATATTATGATATATGTAGGAAAGGAGTGCAAGTTTTCTTTTATTTCTTTTGATTTTTATTGTAAGAGATGGCACCACTAATAGAAACCACGTGAGTTTTAGCTGCGCGATACGGCGAGATCATGTATTTATGAGGTGGCAGAAAAGAAACTGGGAGTTGCACCAAAGCTTGAACGAAGGCAGGTCAGAGGAAATCGGTCTCTCCGTTGTTTGAGAAAGAGTACGTGTTTTCGGAATTGGGTATGGTGCTATCTCGAATTATTTAAAACCCCTTGTAGATAGTAAATGTTTTAGTAGTGTTTTTAATAAATTAGGTTATTTTAACTCTGCGTGCTTATTTTAACATTAAAATCGAACCTTCCCCTAGACGCCGTCCCACAAGTTGGGGGTTCGACCGAGAATTTTAAACTATTCAAAGTTTTATCTAAGAGCATTTTTTAAAGTTTTACCTCCTCATCGATTTTTGATTTCCTGAGTGGTACATAGACCTTGCCTTGCATCGAATAGAGACCCGGCGAAGCCTTCAGCTGGATAAGAAATTTTACGAGTGATACGGAAGTCTTACGAGCGGTATGGAGATTCTGCGAGCGATACGGAAATACTTCAGCGATAACAGTCAACAGGAGGAAGGGGTCCATTGACTTGGTTAGAAGCACAGAATCTTAGCGAATTTCCACGTCAGCTACAGTCAACCAAAACTGGAAGCCCAGCGACTCAACGAGATACTGAACGAATTGAACGGGGTTGCCTTGATCATTGAGGTCAACACTGACGAGAGAACCTTTGGAACTGCATCGAATTGCGAGTTATCAACACGAAACAAGATTTCCTGTGTCATTGAGGTCAACGTAAAATGTCTTCAGAATTACACTGAATTTTGCTAGTATCCTTTTTTTGGTATTGTGTGAGTAATAGGCGAAAATTAAATAAATGATTTTGTGTGTATATTTCCTGTTCTGTGAATCTGAAATTGAATTTTGAAGTAGTAGGTACTATTATTGGTTTAATTGCAGACATAGATATTTGATGTTCTTTTAGTTTTGGATTAATAACTGAGTACTTTCCGTGTTTTTTCTTAGTAATCTATTTTCGATAAATGAGAGGAACGCGTCATTTTTTTAAATAAAAAATAAAATTGATATTAACTGTAATACTGTTGTGTTTTGCAAAAGGATTTAGGTTCCGGGAATTCTTTAAAAAGTCCATTTTTGTCTATAATTGTTTATAATTGATAATTGCATCTTATTTAAATTATCTTTTGTTTCTGTTTAGGTGAGTGAACTTTTTGCGTGTCATTTTAATAGTTTTGTCTCATTTAACTTGGGTAAAAATTTAAGTTGTTCTCTGGGTCACCATTCTGAGTATAAAAATGGCATTCTTACTCGTGAAAAAGAAAGAGGATTTGGTGTCACTCGCCGAGGATTTGGATCTTACTATCGAAGCAGGTATCACAAAATTGAAGTTAAAGGAGCTGATCGTAAAAAGCCCAGATTACGTTGAAGACGATGTTAAAAAGATGCTTGATAGTATAGTGGAGGAACGTACAAAAAGAGAAGAGAGAGAAAGGGCTGAGAGGGAGAGAGAGGATATGCGAAAGGATGAGAGAGAAAGACGAGAGTACGAATTAGAAAAGTTGCGAATACAAGCGCAACAGACTGCCAGTATGCCGAATAACACCGAAAACGTTCAAACATGGAATAAACTGATTCACGAAACTTTTCATAAGTTTAATATGAAGGAAGATATTGGTTTGAATCTTGCCTTGTTTGAGCGTCATGCAGAAATAACTTTCTTACCGAAAAAGATTGGGTTCAAAAACTTTTAGGTTTAATACCCATCGAAATTGCCCATCTGATCGCAAGAGAACCAACTGATAAGTGTAATGATTACGATCATGTAAAAGATTTACTCTTACAAAGATTTAAATTATCTCTGGAAAAATTTCCTCAGTTATTTTTGTTTCACCAAAAGTCCGATGAACGAACATGGCAAGATTTTCAACACGAATTACAGACGTATTTTGATGGATGGACTTTGGGCTTAAAAGTTAACACCTACGACCAATTACGAGAATTAATCATAGCCGATCAAATGAAGAAGAGGGCGCCGTATGATTTTCAGGAACACTTTTTGGACGAATGGTCTACTATTACCTCATCTATTGAGCTAGCGAAAAAATTTGAAGGTTATGAGGACGTCCGAAGAACTATAGGGCCAAAGCAGTTAAACTCATTTGCTAAAAGATCGAACAATAACGATAATTGTTCTCAAAGGCAAGAACGTTTTCACCTCGGAAATAATTGGAATGATAGAAAATGCTTTCAATCGGCGAGAACTTACGATAAAAGAGTTAAACAGGTAACTTGTAGCTACTGCAGGGGACCAGGTCACTATGCCGTAGATTGTAGAAAGCGCAACAAGGGTACGAAAATTAATAAATCTTCAAGCTCTCCGGTCCAGATCTGTTCTCGAATTCAGCAGGACAGAATTAAGACCAGGAAAATAACCATCGGAAACAAGACTTTTGAGGCTCTAATCGACACTGGAAGCTCAGTTTCGCTCATTCGTGAAGATGTAAGCAAAGGAATCATCGAGCAGTCGAAGCTCTCGAAGGACATTGTCGTGTTATCTGGATTGGGAAAGTACGAAGTCAAAACAAAAGGATCGTTCCAACGATAAATCGAATTGGATGGAGAGAAATATTCCGTAATATGCATGTCGTGCCTGTGGTGCAGTTGGAGTTCCAGGCAGTGATAGGATCGGATATTTTGGAACAAGCTTTTGTTGGCTTTGATAAAAAAGGTGTTTATTTCCGTAAACACGAAGAGAAGGTGTGGTTTGTGAATACACAGGTTTATGAAGCAAGAACTGAAGACGAAATCGAAGTTAAACATGTTTTCAATCCTCGAATAAGAAAGGAACTCTCTGAACTAATCAACAGCTATACACCTAAGAAGACCGAAACGACAAATGTATCCATGATAATTATCCTGAAGGATGATATACCAGTTTACCAAACAGCACGCCGTTTGTCGTTTCTGGAGAATCAGACCGTCAACAAGTAGATCGACGAATGGTTAGACAAGGGAATCGTGAGACCAAGCTCTTCTGAATTGCAAGTCCAATCGTGTTAGTCAAGAAGAAAGACGGTACCGACAGACTATTCATTGACTATAGAAAACTGAACCGAAAACTAGTCAAGGATCGCTTCCCCTTCATACTCATAGAGGACGTATTGGGTAGGCTGCAAGACGCCAAAGTGTATTCCCCGTTAAACTTGAAAAATGGTTTTTTTCCCATGTCGACGTAAAAGAGGATTGCAGGCATTTCACCTTCTTTGTTGTACCAGATGGGCAGTTCGAATTTAATAAGGTATCTTTTAGTCTCAGTACAAGCCCAAGCGTATTCCAAAGATATGTGTACAGCATTTTTAGGGAACTCATGCGAAAAGGCATCGTAATAATTTATTTGGACGATTTGATCGTTCCAGCTAAAGATGAGGAAGAAGGTATGGAAAAACTAAAGAAGGTGTTTGAGGTCACATCCAGATATGGGTTGGAGATCAAGTTTGAAAAATGTCAGTTTTTAAAACGAAAGGTGGAATTTTTGGGTCACGTTGTCGAAAATGGAATGGTGCGCCCTTCAGTTGCAAAAACGATAGCTGTCAAGAAGTTCCCTGTACCAACGACTGCCAAACAAGTCCAAAGCTTTTTGGGACTCACTGGCTATTTTCGAAAATTTATTCCGTCATACTCTAAAATAGCGAAACCTTTGAGTGATCTAATTAGAAACGACAATTGATTTGTCTTTGAACGACCTCAAATAGAAGCATTTGAAAAGCTCAGGCAATTGTTGACTGAAAGTCCAGTATTAAGTATTTTCCAGCAGGGAAAAACAACCGAATTGCACACGGACGCAAGTCAACAAGGCTACGGAGCCGTCTTACTCCAAGAGGCAGAAGATGGAAAATTGCATCCTGTTCAATACATGTCTAAGAAAACTACTCCGGCAGAGGAGAAGTATAGCAGCTATGAACTTGAAGTTCTTACTGTTGTCAACGCTTTAAAGAAATTTCGTACCTACCTTATGGGAAATCATTTCAAAGTCATAACGGATTGCTCAGCGTTTCAAAAGACTATGGACAAAAAGGATTTGGTTACTCGTATAGCGCGATGGGCATTATTGCTGGAAGAGTTTGATTATGAAATTGTGCATCGTTCCGGCCAGAGAATGCAACATGTGGATGCCCTTAGCAGATATCCAGTCGCAATAATTACTAACGATACTCTAACCGCAAGATTAAAAAGGGCACAACAAGAGGATGAATACACTCAGAGTCTAAGGTCACTGATTGAAACAAACAGCAATTCAGACCTTTTTCGATAAAAACGAAATACTTTACAAATATGTTGAAGGTCGTGAATTGATAGTTGTACCAAGAGATATGCAAACTGGGATAATAAAGTTAGCACATGAGAAGGGACCATATAGAATAGTTAAAGTAAAACCTAGAGATAGATATGATTTGGAGAAGTGGGTGATCATGAGGGACCTAAGATAACAAATTCATCTACTGATTTAATGAAATTTTACTCACCATGATGATGTATTTTTATAAAAAGCGTTTCCTATTCCTTTTTAAAAGAGCATAATGTGTATTAATGTGTTTTGTTTTCTTTGCTATTAATATTTCATTTTTGAGAGTTGTATCCTTATTTTCAAATTTGAATGTCTATATTGGAATTTTTATCTCCGATTAATATTAATTTTGCAGAGGCCTATATTTTATTGTATGGTATGTAAAATCACTGAGGTCAGTGTTTCCCAGGTGGCCGAACTTGTAGGAAAGGAGTGCAAGTTTTCTTTTATTTCTTTTGATTTTTATTGTAAGAGATGGCACCACTAATAGAAACCACGTGAGTTTTAGCTGCGCGATACGGCGAGATCATGTATTTATGAGGTGGCAGAAAAGAAACTGGGAGTTTCACCAAAGCTTGAACGAAGGCAGGTCAGAGGAAATCGGTCTCTCCGTTGTTTGAGAAAGAGTACGTGTTTTCGGAATTGGTATGGTGCTATCTCGAATTATTTAAAACCCCTTGTAGATAGTAAATGTTTTAGTTGTGTTTTTAATAAATTAGGTTATTTTAAATCTGCGTGCTTATTTTAACATTAAATCGAACCTTCCCTAGACGCCGTCCCACATATATTATTTATTAGTATCTACATGTACACTGGTGTCCAAAGTTAAGCATAAATCGTAAAATTGGAAAAATATAGAGTTAATATTTGTAAAGTTATTCAAATTTCTTGCGGATATTAATTGGGTGAAGAAGAAACATTGGGTTTATGCAAAACTTTTCAGTCGACTACGTCCTGCGCGAAACACCGGCGCATGTCGGAACGCGGAGAAACTGATTCCGCAGCATAGGCAGTTCAGATAAGTTTCGTGCAACTGCTGTGCGAAGGAACGTTGTTAACCATCAAACAAGGTGAATGATGGCACAAGACGCCAATTGGACATGTTTTCGAAAAGAAGAATCGTTGAAATGCTGGAATCCTCACGGTCACAAACCGAATTCTGAAGGTGGACCAGTCTATGATCTCAAGACTGTGGCAGAGGTTTTCAAAGAACGGGAGATGTTACCCGACAACCAGTATCAGGTCAACCAAGAGTCTAACCCCTCGCCAAGACCGATATCTGGTAATAAGTGCGGACGTCAGAGGGGAGTACTGCTAGAGCACTGGGTTCGACGTTCACAGTCGCCACAGGAATACGAATTTCGAGACAAACTGTTTACAGGAGACTCAATCATGCTGGCCTGTATGCAGAAGACCAGCAATTTTGCATTCCCCTCAGGTCTGCGCATAAACGCGCTCTTTTGAATGGAGTTTGAAACATCAACATTGGAGTGTGAGAGAGTGGGCCAATGTGATGTTTCAGTGACGAGTCCCGGTTTAGTCTGAGTAGTGATTCTCGGCGGGTAACGATATGGAGAGAACGTGGAACACATTTTGAACGAAGAAACATAACGGAAAGACATCATTTTCCATCAAGGGGAGTAATGGTATGGGCAGGCATCATGATGGACGGCCGCACAGACCTCCATTTCTTTGACACGGGGTCTGTGACTGCTCAAGATACAGATACGAAGTTCCTGAGCCTTATGTTCACTTTGTTTCGAGGTGCTGTCGGTCCTGACTTCATATTCATGGATGATAATGCGCCATGTCACCGAGCGGTGATGATTGATGACTTCCTTGAAAGGGAAAACACCCAGCGCATGTCGTGGCCTGCGAACTCCCTATTT
>BMAO01002513.1:0-111667 GCA_019973975.1 Trichonephila clavata | reverse complement strand
AAATTTTCCACTTATCAGGTGAGGGAAAATGTTTCCAGTTTTGAAATGTATGAAAGATATATCTAGATGATAATGTTTCAATTTTGGAAACAAAACATTTAAGAACATACAAATATTTTTAAAAAATTAAAATTACAAACATACTTAAGATATTACAAATTTAATTATAAAAAAAAACATACTCATTCTTTAAGCAAAAACTTGTCCTTAACTGTAAGAATTTTTCAAAATGTCGCATTTTAACTGAAGATTTAAATCACTTTGATTTTATTTTTTTGTAAAATATGTATTTTAAGTCTTATTGTGGATAGTATATGCTTTACAGTTTTACATTCTCATACTAAAATTAGTTGTATTTTAAAATAAGTTGGTATTAATGCATCTATCTATCAAAAAACAGTACGGTTGTTTCGACATTTTAATACACAATAAATATATATGGTTACTCTACACATTTTTTGAGAGATTAAAAATTTTGTTTCTTTGTTATACCCATGTTTGTGTGCTAAAACAAGTACATGAAATTTTATCATAGTAATAAATCAAATAAACTAAATTAAATAACATAAATTGTACATTAAAATCGAAATTTAATGCTTGAATAAATTACTTTATTTGAGTAATATTAATATCTTATTTTGTACAATGTTCTTTAAATATATTATTTCAATGACTGGATCTTTAATATTTTGTTGTTAAGTATTCAAATAAAATATGAATTTGAACAAAAGTTAAAAAATAAAAATGCCTTTACTTAATTTTTTCGTATAATTATATATTGTATATATATATATATATATATATATATATATATAAGTTTTAAAAATTCTTTCATGTGTAAAAAAATTATGAGCTTCATTACAATTACGTTCTAGAATTGAGTAGTTATATATGTATATTATGGGTTTTATAGATTTAAAACTAGTATGTGAAATAGTTAATATGTCAACTTGCATTTCTCTATAATTTTGATCTAAAAAAATCAGATGTATATTTGGAGTTGCGTGGAAGCTTAGAGACGGAGTATCAGCTCTGGTCACATCAATTGACTTTAATTCAAAATTACGAGTTCCATCGCTAATAAATAATATGTTGCTTCACAGTGCGACATAAATTAGAATCAATTCATTGTGATTAATGTGCACATTTCAGTTATTAAAAGATTCACTAAAAGTTTACTCTAAAGTTCACGAAAAGTATAGTTATCAAACAAGTAAAGATCTTCCAAATCCTTAAACTGCACGAAATATTTATCACGGATTGAAATTGCACATGTAACTCATCACTTCCAAACTCATCACTCTTCCATGAACCTCTTGAAATCCCGAAAAATTGATTTGAAATATTTATCGAAACATTCTCGGTAATACTCCGACTATTCTAACAGAAAGAGGCGGAATAGAATATTCATTTTCCACAACTCTCTGTATTTCCACTTAAGGTGCAAGTTTCAAACTTCCCCGAATGTGAAGTGCATTTCGAAAAGGGGGATGGTTTCCAGTCGACTAATATTCTTCCAAAATTAAGGGTGTTCGCGAAGTTTAAGCCTACTGATGGAGAACATAACTGTGTAATATTTAAAACTAATTACTTTTAAACTTGCTCCGAATTATAAAGTATTGATTAAAAATAAAGATAATTAAATTCCTGACTTTTAAAGCTGATATACGGATGGGATATTTCGAGTTTTAATCGTTTGGACAAATGTTAGAAGGAAATAAATAAGAATGTTCAATTGGGTTTGTAAAAGAAAAGACTGATTTTGTTTTTTCCTCGCTTCTTTTTAGTAACTGCCAAATTAAATATAGTAACACATTTTTTATTTAATGAACAGAAATAATACCTTAACATTTTTTCCACTTTAAATGGGTAGTAGATAAATGTATAATCCGTTGAAGTATATTGCATAAAATTGCCATTAATGCATTTTTTTTCAGTTTGGTAAAAAGTTAATGTTTCGAATTGGGAAACCTCTTCTGCTCAAAGACAGTGATCTTCAAACTGTGTTTCACGGAACCATTAAGTTCAACTAGTCAAAGTAAAAAAAAATGGAAAAAAATAATAAATGTGTATGCAAAATAGATTCACGTTCTCTACAGGGGAGGTCACGAATTCATGGTATGAAATTTAAGGGTAAGCAAAGGACATTGTAACAATCACTTATTGTAGTGGAAAATATGGGTGCAAGTGATGCGGCGCGTCACAAACACAAAAAATACGAGACGAAAGAAAAGACAAAGTGTTTACAGAAAGCGTCGTTCACAAATGTAACGTTTACAATAACTGTTCAGCACATGGGTTTTGAAGTCCAGTTGCAGTGTACATTGCTGTTCCACCCACTGGCAGTCAGACAAGATAGTGCGCCGTATTCAAATCTTGTACTCACTGAAAATGGAAGAGGTGTAAGCGATTTTCGCTTAACACTCTACAAATGGTCTGATGACTCACACTTGATGATAAACAGTTATTGTACTTGATTCTGTTCTATCAGCCACAACGTTCAAGATGCTTTCTTCCAGCCTCGGACTGCGTACAGCTCTTCGTCAACCATCATCTTATCTAGTGACGTGGAATGAACGTGTTTCACGAAGTTGACGATGTAACTGCTGAAAAATTATGTGATTTGATATTGGTCGATCCGGAAACTGCGCCTGGCACATTCCTAGAGCAGCTATGCCATTACCATTTGCATGGTCATACATCGACAGACCGAAAGTATCTCATCGAAAATGTCAGCACAATTACGAATGACGCTCTCTCTTACTGAGATGCACCAGGTTGAACTGTGGCTAGAAATCTACTGCCTTCTACCAGCAACGCAACCAAACGATAACTCCTTTTTTTCTTTTCTTTTAATTCACCTGTTTGCGCCTCATCGCATGACTTACGCCCATACATTCCTATACAACAAATGATTATTACAATGTCCTGTATCTACCTTTAAAGTTTGTACCATGATTTCCGGGCCACTATGTATATAATTCGTATTGACACAAGTATTTAAAACTGGTACCAGACATTAAAATCGAAAATTCTATTTATACATAATAATTTTTTTATAATTTTTTAACTTTCATTTTAATGTAAAAAAAGAAGATTAAAGCTCTTTTTTCTTATATGTACTACCTACTAGACTATGAATATTCTATTGCTTACTATTCTGGGTGCCACGAAGTAGTTTTAAACACGTTAGTACAATAATTTTTACAAGTATCTAGTTTTCTAATGGAAAATGCACTTTTTTTTTATTTGTGGGAGAAACCACCTATTGTGAAAGACATAGAACAACTTATCTACATATTAATAGATTTAAGGTTAATATCTAAATTCCATCAAGAAAAGTCCCTAATTTTTATGTTGCAAATTCTTATGTAAAATGCACAAGGTTTCCCATACAGACGCAAACATTTTCAAGTCTTTCAGAATAATGTATTTAAAAGAAAAAAAAATAATTCTTGCCGTGAATGATTACAAAATCAAATTAAAAACAGAATATGGCATGTTACTGCAGATAATTTCAATAGACCATGATTTCAATAATTGGTGTATAAAAAAAGGCGAGCACATATCCAGTTACTAATTATAATGCATGGGTAATGACACTTCGATCAAAAATTAATATTATGAATGAGTGATATGTATTTAAGTTGCATTTTAAAGTTTTGTTATAATATTATACTTTTTAATCGTTTTTTCATAAAGTACCTATATTGTGTTGATCTACTTTAATTATTATTTTATGAAATACAGGGTGGTCCCAAATACATGGTACAAACTTTAAGGGGAGATGCAGGACAATCATTTATAATCATTTATTGTATAGGAATGTTTGGGTGGGTGACGCAATGAGACGCAAACAGGGGAAATAAAAGAAAAGAGAAATGGAGTTATCGGTTGGTTCCTTTGCCGTTAGGGGGCAATAGTTGTCTAGCTGCCATTCAAAACGATGCATCTCGGAGGGGAAAGCGCCAATAAAAAACAATTGTACTGACGTTTACGATGGGAGACTTTACTTATGCCGAAAATGCAGACATGCGTTGCTTGTACGGCCATGTAAATAGTAACGGCATACCAGTGCTATGAGTGTATCACACGCAGTTTCCTGATCGACAAATGCCGGATCACAGAATTTTTCAGCAGTTCATGAAACACGTTCGTTCCATATCACCAGACATGATGCTGGTCGACAAAAAGCTGTATGCAATCCAACCCTGGAAGAAATCATCTAGACCAGAGTCGAGTACAAGAGCTGTTGCTCATCACGCAAGTGGGAGTCAACAGACCGTTTGTAAAGTGTTAAATGTAAATCGCTTATACCTCTTCCATTTTGAGAGAGTAGAAGCTCTGTACCAATCAGACTATATTCACCGACTGCCAGTGGTTGGTACAGCAATGTGAGCTGCAGCTGGACTTCATAGTTCATGTGCTGAACAGTTATGAAGAGTTATTGAACACATTACGCTTGCCAACCACGCTTTCAATAAACACTTGGTCTTTCCTTTCGTCTCTTATTTTTTGTGTTTGTGTCTCACCGCGTCCCTCGCGCCCACACAATCCTATTCAATAAATGATTATTACAATGTCCTGTACCTACTCTTAAAACTTGTATCTTGAATTTGGGACCACCCAGTATTCTTAATGTGTATGCGGAATTGGGTTCTCTAAAAACAACTGATAGTTCTAAGGTTTAAGCAAATCGAAAAAGTTTGAAAAACACAGCTCTAACAGATTACAATTATTCTGTATTCACACTAAAGTTATCTTAGATGACTTTGTGGAAAATATTTTTCATGATATAATACTCCTCCGACTTCTCATATTATTACAGAATCGCCCACTCATTTTTTAATTAGTTTGTTGACTGCCGAATCTCTCTCTCTCTCTCTCTTATGAATGGAACAAAGAGGTTCATCCCCAAAGCGCGCATCAAGTTCAATTCTTTTTTCTCTCGAACCGTTGTGTTCGGTAAATCTGTCGGCTCTAAAATTTTTCCTGATGGCGTGGGGTTTAACATAAGAGTGTGGAATGCTCCATTCGTGTCCCTTTTCATTACTTGGCCATAGTTTAGGTTTGTGCGGTGTAAAGTGAATATACCTAATATTGATTCTTTATGAATGCTGTTAATCAGTTAAATATTATGTATATTATGTACATAACGTTGTTACTTAGTATGCATTTTTCTTTGATTTGTAAATCAGATTTGTTTCTTTGATTTTGACCCTGGACCTTTGGGCAGTAAAATTTTCCAAAACTGACAAATGTGACATTTTTTAAAAAATAAATAAGAAATGTTACTGGTTTTTCCCCCTCAGAATGTAAAAGATGTTTTGTACATTAACACCCAAAAGATTTAAGGAAGCCATTGCAAAAATAAATCAACTTCATTGTTCCATAGACAATTATATATGCCTCTTTATTTTTTTTTTTATTATTATTTCATATTTTTATCTTAATCATAAATTTCGCATACATTTTCAGGTGGAAGCGAATAATATTAGGCTTAATTCCCTTTTGTTTTCTTCTATTAAGTATCGTAAATGAAGAAAATTTTACCTTTTACACGAGTACTTGTATTTTTACGAGTTAACATGTGTCACTGTAAAAAGGAAGTGCACATAAAAAGAAAAGTATACCCATTAGAGCAAAGATAGTACCCATGTGGGACAATAAAGTTCTTATTCACCCAAAGTAGATCATAAATTTCGAGAGTAATTTATCTCAATCTCATTAATTAAGTTACTTTTCCTTTGATATCCAGTTCATATTATTTTCTATTCAGTTGTGAAGTGAAATATGGTTTTATATATATTTTTATAACGTTATAAGCAATATTGTGATACAAGATTGTTGTTACAACTTTGTACTAGTATATACTGCATTATTTTGTGTTCAAAGTTAGATGTACTTGTTAGAACAAGATGCATAATGGCTTTAATATGTAGGATGCTACTTCCTAAAAGAGGATGAGTTAAAGTTCCAACTTTCTAATTTTATTCGTCACAAAAATGATTTTAAATAGGACAAATATCATTTCGCATGAAAGAAGTTCTTGTTTGAGTAACAATAATAAAAAAGAAATTTCTAAATTTATTTGAGCATATTGGATGCATAATTAAGTTTCATGTCTGGAAAATGTAAGACATAAATGATGAGAAGTAACTAAAGAGAAGTTGTATTTTTTGGGTAGTGCAATTTATGTTAGATGAAAATATTAACAATAATTGTTTAATGAAAACATTTTTTATACTACACAATGAAACAAGAGGAAATTTAAAATATTATACGATATAAATCAGGGGAAAGGAAGTCTTCAGATCTCTTTGAACTAATAATAAATATGTATTTCTTTAGATAAGCATACAAAAAATATACAATAAACATTCGATGGTTGTTCTCTCAGCAATTGTATTTAAAACACAAATATACAGGTTTTCGGTATTCAATTGGAATTAATTAAATTATAATTTTATTCTCTTCCCAATTAGCTTAAAACCTTCGGAAATGTAATATTTTCTTTTTCAAGGACGTTATGTTTCAGTTATCGGAAAGATCCAAAGTACGTTTTGTTTGCATTTTTACATTCCATTAATATAGGAAGTACAGTGAAATTTCAATGTTTTCATGCTTTGATGATCTTAATATTTTTTTAAAATATTACTTTATAATTCCAATATTACGCTTAAAATAGTGTAAAAAAAAATCTCACCAAATCTTGTGAACTGTCTTTCAAAACCTGTGAGCTGTCTTTTCTTAAAGATCAAGTGTCTCATAACACTAATATGAAGTTGTATTGAAAAATTGATTAAAATAATTGCTCTTATAGAATCCATTTGACAAAAATCATAAATTTATGATAATTTCTGAAACTTACAGTAAACTGAATCTTTAAAAATTAGTGTGTTAAGTTAATTAAAGGTTAAAAAAAGAAGTGCAATCAGAGAGAGAGAGAGTTACAGTTAACTAGAACAAATAAAAATAATTATACTAATATATGTTTTTTTTTTGTTTTTTGTATAAACATGAAGAAAACAAATTCATCTCAAAATATCAATCGCTTTGCCACATTGTTCTTTTATCTGTTATTCGTTATTTTATCTGTTACGGCTAAAGCCCAAAGTTTGACCAAAATCCAAAGTACTTGCAATTAATATTGTATATTTTACTTTGTCTGGCTGTTTCACTAAGTGGCTCGGAATCCTTGACCAAAGCCCGATGTGATCATTTTGGTAAAGTGGTTTAGTTACTCGTTTTCGGATCCAAAGGTCCCACGTTCTGTCCTTCGATGTCCACCAAATGAAGTGGTCCTAGTGTCACCACTTTATTTGGTGACCCTAGCTTAACTAAGAAAAGCGAAACCTAAACTGATCTGTCATAGCGCCATCTATCAGCAAAAAAAGAGCAATCCTGGAAAAAAAATTCGTCAGATTAACGTGACGCAACTCATCCAACACACTCACAAAAAAAACCTGACCGCTTCCATTAACAACTATATCGTTCGTTCGCCTAACCAACTCACTGGTAGGGGAGTGTGTAGCGATATAATCTGTATAAGCCAGTAACAACCTCCGCACCATAGTGATCATTTTAGTGTAGTGGTTAAGTTACTCAGTTTCGGATCCAAATGTCCCGGGTTCTGTCCTTTGGATAAGCGCGCCACTTCATGATATTGGGAGATTGATCAGTAGGCGGCACATCTGTCTCTTCCAGTGTGTAAGTGGTAGAAAGGAGGGCGCCACATTCCTCAGAAGGTCTGGCCAATAGTTATTCAACACTTTGTTCTTTTTGGCGTTAGCTTATCGACTCAGTGATTTCATGATGTGTATGTACTCCTTGTATTTGTGCTTCTATATGTGAATGTTTTCAATTAACATTATATGTGGTAGCTAATAAGGGGCCATTCATATATTACGTAAGCATATTTTTAGTCATTTTGCATCCTTCCGCCACCTAGTAAGAAGAATATGCAAACGCTATTCTCCCAACCCCTCTTTCGAGGTGTCACTATATTTGAACTCATTTCTGAAACTCAACTCAGTGGCACAACAGCCCATGAGGGTCAAGGCCTACTGTGCCCATATTATTATTCGTGACCTTGGGCTCTGAAGTGCATGGACAGATGTTCTGATCAGGTGGTCAGTCTGAAGCGAAATCCCAGTGTTAAGTTCCCTAGCAAGCTTTATCAACCCACTGAAGGGATGAAAGATTGAGTCAGCCTTGCCCAACCTAATGTTTGAACCTCGGACCTGTGGTGTGGAAGCGTGATGCACTATCTCTCTCCACTATTCTTCCGTTTCTGAAACAATTGTGCTTAAGGAAAAACAGTGCACATAAGTACTCATTTTTAATGCTTCATTTTTAATAGAGTGTAGAACAATCTGCTCTTAATTTCTTTCTTCCTACTTTGCCCGATCGTCTCAAGCCACTTCGCAAACTGACCGGCCAAAGCTCCGAAACGAAGAAAAGATCAGACATTGGCCGGTAAGTTTATAGCAACGTTGGTCAAAACACGAATTATCCAGCTAACTCACGAACTAGCCGATTTCGGGCTTCAATCGTAACATATCCAAAAATCACAGAATCAAAATAGATAATTTGTGAAACACCCCATATGCTATCTCTTGAGAACGATCTTTTTCTATTTGGGGAAAATCTCTACTTTTACTCTTTTCCCAGCTGGGGGAAGTGACAAGGTATGCGATCCACGATCATCTGGAATCAAAATTCCGAACACGGTTTGTTTTCTGTTTGAAGCCAGAAATCCTCTCTCCTCATCCCTGTTCGACATTTCATCAGCCTCTTGAAGTGGGATCGATGGTGACGTTCTAATCCTTTTGATGACAACTTTTGAAGTCAGTCGTTGGCTTTCAACCAGAAGAAGCGGAACTTTAATCAAATAACTCTGCAACTGAGCCAGTCTGAGGTGTGACATTAAATGTCATGATTCATCGTATTCGATATAAATTTTGTTCCATTGATTTTTTTTTTCCTTTTAATTTTTCTTTTTTTATCTTATTTATGGCATAAGAAGTAATGTCCGCTTTCACTCCTATTGAGACGGTATATTAAAATGCTCTAAGAGTCTGAAGTTTCTTATTTTTATTTAGCAATTTTTTTTAAAACTTTGTTATTTAATTACCAATTTCCCGTGTGGAATAATATATGGGCTTTATATAAGTTACCAATGTCTACAAAAACAAACAAATGGTAAAGGTAGATTGATAAAAAAACTGAATTAAACAAAATGTTGACTATTTGGAAAATACAACTCACTCTACTTAATTACTTAATTTCGTGTTAAAATAATAAAATTCCCCATGATTTAGTGAGTTAAAGGATAGTTTCACAATTTCTTCTGGTTAAAAAATGTGTGAATCCTTAAGGTATCCGACTACCCTAAAACTGTGAATTTTGCCAGAAATTGATAAATTTGTTTTATGATTTTATTTTATAGGTCATCTTATTAGCTTTATAAAAATACCAAGTTTATTATTTTCCGTTCACTAGAACAAAAACTGCAAGTGTTTAAGTAAAATCAGATGCCTTTACTTTAAGCAAGATGTCATACTTAAAAACGCGTTTTACTCGAAATGTGATTTTTTGAAAATAATCGAACGGGGAAAACGATTGCTAAAAATGTTTTGAAAACAATAAATTTTTTATGTAAGTTCTGTATAATAGTGGAAGTGTTTTAACCTTCGGATTTATCAATCACTGTTTTATTACAAAATTTACAGTTCCTTATGTGAATATAATCACAGTTTTTTAAAGCAATTTCATGTAATAACTGAGATATAGTGCTCTAGTTTTTGCAAAAATTAAAATATCTCTTATCCTAAAAGTCATTTCGACAAAGAATAACATAGCAATACATCAGAATTAAAGAATTGAAAATTTGTTCATAAACTTTTGGTACTGAATGGGCCGCGTTTATGTTATTTTTTGTCAATTTTTACCCATTTTTGTCCCATTTTAGTTACAATAATTCCTTTTTCTCTTCTTAATTTTAGTATATTTTTCTTAAAATATACTAAAAAATTTCAAAGCAACAAAAAAATCCACACATCTTTATTTTTTTTTAAAAAAAGTTGTCGCAACCATTCGGATACCTTAAAAAGATATTTCTATTTTTTTCTGAACTAAGACTAGCATGATAATCGATTTTCTATTCATTGATTTTTTAAGCAGATTTTTTTTCCACTGAATATGAATGTGTTTTTCAGCAAATGTATGAAATCGAATCATTGATTTTGATTAAAATTTAATGAATATATCAAATTGAGCATATATTACGAAGATAAAGCTCATTAAAAAGTATATTAAAGTATAATTAGTTTTCCTGATTTTTTAAAAGAAATATGTAATTTGAAACATTTGGTGGCAAATTTATATAATACATTTATCTTGCACGATTTTTTTCAAAAATTTAAAAAAATAGTTATTTCTTATTTTCATATGATGAAGTTTGCATGGAACTTTTTTTTAGAATTAATTGCTATTATTTAAGAATAAAATGAGAGTGTAACAAAAGTATCACTAGTTGCATAAATTTAAATCAGAATATTTTAGCTTTGTATTAAAAGTATTGATAGTAAATTTTTTTTTAGATTTACAATTAAAAATATGAACAGTAAATTGCTATTTTTGACGTACTTTTTTCATAAATTGCAAATCAAACACACTAAAACCCTCAGCTGATTGCATTTTGTAAAAAAAGAAATTATTGGGGAAAAGACTAATAAATTTTCAAATTATTGAAATCAATGATGTTTTAATAAAGTAGAGATATAAATTATTTCACACATTCCATGCAAAAAATAAATTGTAACTTTACATTTTAATCACATACGGAAACTGCGCAGGTAAGTAAACAAGCGGAAACATGTTTTACGTGCTTTTTCAATAAAATAGTATTTGCTTATAAGAAATTTTTTCATGATTTGCAATATTTTGAAAGGATTATTATTACAAAAGAACCGTATGTTACATGATGCTACATATATCTTTCCCATAGATATTTTTAATGCAGGAAAATTTCATCTTTATGAGTATTTTTTTATAGTTTTACATTAGGCGAATCTACATTGTATGTTTCTCCTTTATCATACTCAATTTCCAAACTTTTCCTTAATTATTTAGAGCTCCGTTTTCCTTTATACACAGTACAGACTTTAATTTCGAGACTACATATTTGGAGATATTAATTTTTAAGCAAGAGTAATACAATTATGAGTTTAATTTTGATGTTACATATTAATTTTCCAAAAGATTTATATTTATGTAATCCTAACAAAATTTTCTATGAACTTTCTTTACACTTACGATTTTCGGATTTTAGTACACTGATTGGTAAGATCCAGGAACTCGTGCTACATAGAATCATCTCACCAGGAAATCTGAGTTTGTGGCGTTATTTAAAAACTAAAGTGTGACAGAGTTAATAATGTTTTCCTCATCAGGCAGTTAAATAAAAAGAACTAAATATCACGTGAAGTCTTGAAGTGTTTTAGTATTACAATTAATTAAAGTAAATACTTTCAAAATAAAATTTAAAAAAATACTTTTCTAATTTATTTTGTTTTGCTTTTTTATTGTTCTATAGTTTATCGTATAAATTTCAGTTTAGTAAAGACAAATGAAATTGTGATTCCTTAAAGATTTTTGAACCAAACAATTCTCGCACCAAGTCTAAGAGTTTGATAATATTTTATTAAAGCTGTTTTTTTAATATATGTTTTCTGTAATATGTTTTGGTTTTGTTTCATTTCAATTATAATGCCGTATTTATTAGAATCTAAGACGGTATCGATTCTAAGCTGCACTCCGAATTCTCAACCAGTTTTTATGAAAAAATTAAAAATAGTGTAAAATGGTTTATCGGAAGATATCAAATTTTATGAAATTCAAATAAATTTAAAATAAAAAGTTATAAGTGAACAATTACTTATTTTATCAGTATTGTAAACATTTTAATACATGAACCCGTAAATACTCTAAATACTCCATCCAACAATTTTTTTCCTTCGATTCCCAGCCACACCCAATTTTCAGTAGCATTAACATCGGGGGAGGGGGGAGTGTGACTTAGATTCCATTAAATACTGTAATTTAATTTTTCAATAATAATTATATCCACACGCACACTCTCAATCTCTCAATTACCTGCTTTCAACTTAGACCGTTTGCGTGATTTCGCTTCTTTCGAATTTAGATTTACTTGTAGACTAAAAATGATTTTATGAAGAAGTATTTTTCTTTTCTATTGCTTTATTGATCGTTTGAATATGTCAGCAACGTAAGTATTGGGAACCGCTTACATTACTTAAAGCAAACTCTTTTGCAATTTCTAATGTCCAATGAAAATATAAATTCAAATATTATTTTATTATTTGATATGCATCGTTTTGATGCATTATACTTTACAGTTTTTGTCGGAAAAACCAAGTCGAAAGTTTAAAAAAGAGTTTTTATTAGTCACAAATATGTAGTTGACCGATTTTTGTTCCTTGTTTTAATCGATTATCAATTCTATTTCTCTTTTTTTGTAGTGTTCATCTAATGAACACTATAAAAAAGATTCAATCAATTTCTTTTAATTTCTGTGCCTAACTCTTTTTGTAACAAAAGCGCCATTTAGCATATAATTTTACTGCATTTATGCATTTTAAAACATTATTTGAAACCTGTAGTTTTTCAGATTTCTTACATTCTGTGAATAATAATTAAACTGCGAAAAATGATCTTAAGAATTTTAAAATGAAATCTCTATTCCTCAGTAATTATGTTTGCATTGTTCCTTCGGTTATGAAATTATTTGCTCAAAATTTTTTCATCTCAAAAATTTCAGAACGAAGACTTTTTACCTTCAGCTTCGCTAATATATGCGTGTGTGAAAATGTGTAATGCATTCTACGTACCAATGTGCTAATTCAATACATATTTTTCGTATTCATGCACTATTGCAACGAATATCTTTCCTAACGTAGTTATTCTTAACTTTTCCCAAGGCCTGCTAGCTACCCCAACGTGGTGGGAGAGTGTATGTAGACGGAAGGGGTGATGTACGAATGGAGTATATACACCCTGTAGGCTCACCCTAGGTGTGAAGGTCATTGAATTATGACCAGCTAAAGTTAGCAAGCACTCAGGGCTAAGTGAGTCTTCTCCCTATGGTGTCCCAGGTCCTCTGGTCAATTGAAGCTGCTCTTTCCTCATCAGTATGAAACCAAACCCAGATTCGAATTCTCATACTGCACGTGGTGGAGTTTAAGTGGAGGGAACGGTGGTTTCCACCAAAGGAGCAATTTCCTGTTAGGGAATGAGTGACGTCTCAACGGTCTTGGAGTTTCGTGTGGGAAAGTATCCAAGACCGAACACTCTGACGCTTATGTTCTAAAGCAAGATCTCCTTTTATCCAGCCAACAGAGAGGTGACCAGAACAGTTCACAAACCAATCTCCGGCTTCAAATTCCTCCGCGAGAAGGGTGACTAGGACCAATGACCCAGCTACGTTCAAGAGGAAATGTTTCTGCCTCAAATGCCGCTTTTGTAAACGTGACGTATTCCACCTTTTAATATACACCAAAAGGGGTAAATAATTAGGCTTCTCAGACGCAAGACAGACAGTTCGACAAGCTTCAACATTCTACGATGCCCCAGAAAATTCCAACAGACTCTATCAAATGGGCTTCCAGATTTGCTTGAACTCTCAGATCTACAGTTTCCTATCAAGGCTCATTCCTATGAGCATCCCGATGCCGTCCTAACATTACCTTTTTATAGAAGTGACCTGGCCTCGCAAGCGACCTCAACAGTGCTATACCTTCCTTAGTAGTGCCATAGCAAGGGCTTCGTACAAGTGTATTTTACAGTCTACTTACCCTATCTGTAATGATATCATATTATTAGGTGGAATGTAAATAATCCCTTGAGTACCAATTTGGATCTGGTACTCTAGGCAAAACTAAATCACAGCAATGTTTAGCATCCAACGAGAGCTTGACTTAAAATTAATTCAAGCTTCCAAATTTGGAAGTGAGAACCGCCACTAGATGGTGCCACCCTGAAGTGGCTCTGATGTGTGGGGACTTTCCATGTCTGCAAAGGTTTAGTTGCTAATATGCGGCACATTAAGGGGGAAATAATTATATTGTGTTGTTTAATTAAAAATTTAAAAAAAGATGAAATTATCTTAAGGGCAAAATTTACTTTTTTTTGTAAGTTGTAAAAAGCAAAAATTTATGTTTGCCTTTCCGACTATTTAAATTCGAAAATGTACACATGTTTGGATCAATTGATTGAACATTTGTTTATACACTAACATCTTTTTTCGAAATACCATGAGAATTACTATTGAATAAATTCTCACTTATCCCACTCTCCAAACATCCACTCCACGTCAATGCACATTTTAGGAATTTAGGTATTCATTTTCTTATATGTAAGTAATTAAAAAAAAACTTTTTTTTTAAAAAAAAATTTTGATTTATTTATGCCAGTAAAAAATTTAACATGTAAGTTGATTTTTGTTTTCTATCTAAATAATTACTCGAATGAGAAGCATAAATGTAGAAAATGCATTGTATCTAATATAAAAATGAAATATATAAGTTTATTTCTATTATAAATTAATAAAAGTTGATGTTCCAAGCGTATGTAAGGGGTACACACCTATCTATTGTAGGTAGAATGAGAATTTTCTTAAGAAAAAAAATATAACATAATAAATTTTTTTTTAAAAAAAGCCTTTTTGAAAAAAATGAAGAAGAAAAGTTACATTTTTAATCTTTTAAATGAATCTGAATTTAACACAAAAATATATCTAATACTTGCAATCCACTTTTTTAATTACTCTCAAAGTTTCTTATTATTATCAAGTGTAAACAATAAAATATTTAAAGAAGAATCATTATAATTTATGATACAGAAACATTCTTAGAATGAAATTAACTTTAAATTTCCATAAAACATATTCTGATAGCGGCAATTTATGCAAATATATCATTATCCTTTACGAAGATCATGTTGGTTTTTGTAACGATTTTATACTTTTTTTTCCTTACCAAGGATTAAAAAAATTAGCTCCAGATTTCTTAATTGCAGCTAGTTTTTGAAAAATACTTATAATACTCTTAGTTAGAGTCAATAAGGAAATTTAAAAAAATGTTAAAAGCCTTTTATAAAGAAAAGCAACTAAGCAGTTGTTTATTTAGAATAAATAAATAATAATGAAGCATTTACTATATACACTTCAACAAGCTTCTAATAAACGGTTTAATGAGATTTCTTTTCCTATACAAAAACAGATTTATTAATTTTAGTTGACAGAAGAAATTTATTTTTTCATGTAAGGTTTAAAGATGGATCATTAAGAATATAATTACTATAACCTAACCTGAAATTAAAATAAAAAAGGCTTTGATTGTTGATGCAATTTTTAGTTACTCATTATAACTCTGCACTAATTAGACTCTCTTTTAGATGCTAATTATAAATAAGGAGAAATTTTAAAGGTAATGTGTCAAACATTTTTTATGACCTATTTTACTTTGTTATGTTCTCTTTAAGGAAATGAAAAAAGAAAAATAAGTGAAATATTTTTAAAGAAAGAAATTTGTGCTAATAATATTTTTTTTTCGAAAGAGAAAAAACGTTTTAGGTGGATTCTTATTTAATGGCTTTTCACCTTTCCTTTTCAATTAGCCTTCACATCATTTTACGTGATCTCATTTGACTTACACTAAATAAAAAAAATTTCTCATCAAGTAATTTAATTTAAAATGTGTGCTGCTTAGGAGTGTGCATTAATGTTTAATTTATTACATATATTTTTATTACATTACCAAATGAAAAAGTATGGATTTTCACATTTTTTATTTATCAAAACAATTATAATGCTTTAAAAGTAAACTTATTTCTCTAAGAAAACTCTGTTCACACTTGGTCATATCGCTGGATTTGTGTTCCATGTAGTTGCTGTCGAGTCGATTAATAATTTTTACTCTTAAGAAGATAATAAAATTACACTCATGCATCTAAACCCCACGAACAAAAGAAAGCATGCCTTAATTAAAGCGAAATAAGTACTTACTAATAATCGCTGTGGTCATGAATTGAAATATGAAAAACGCTTTTACAGTGCGAATTTATTTTTTAAGTTAGTATATTCAATAAATCAGAAAATATAAGCAGAATCGTAAGCAACAGTTGGAATTATTTCGTAATAATCAAGAGAGACATTTAAATATCATTTAAAACGAATTGAAAAACACTCATTCAGATTCTAATTAATAGGACACATTATTTATAAAATAGAAACCTTTTTTTATGTTAATGGCAGTTATTGGGAATAATTCCATTTTTTTAAAACTGAGTTATGTTTTACAAAATAAACATTTGCTTCTTGAAAAAGATTGAAGTTAATTAATTTTTGATATTCCTTTAAACAAAAATTCAGAACTAATAAAAAAACACACAGGATATCTCTAATCTGTTATAATAAAATACATTCCATTCCAATTCTGAAACATGATTAACTAAAAAAATTTTACTTAAGGCAGACAAACGAAGTGGATTCAACAGGCATAAATGGCAAATATTAAATCTCTATTCAACAAATCAGATAGACCTTTCTTTTATATTCACATCTAGCAACTGATGATACGATTAAACATCAAATATTTCACCCTAAATCTGCTTATCGGAGTCATAAACTTATTCTTCTTGTTACTAGAAGCCACTACAAAACTTTCATCGAATGCAAATGCTATTTAACTTTTAAAACTTACGAGTCATGTTTTGTATTCTATTGCTCGTCGTTTGTCACGAAACATATGGTTACCTACCACTCAGTAGAATATTAGTTCAGAGTGGAAATTCCATTCGTTTTCGAACACCCTTCACAATTGAGAAGCTCCAAACTTGCATGTCAAGTGGGCATACGGAAAGTTCTGGAAAGTGAATAGTCTATTCCGCCTGTTTCTGTTAGATTGAGGAAAAGGTAACAGGGATGTTTCGATGAGTATTCCAAATTAATCGCTGGCAATATCGATAGATGGATGGAAAAGTTATGGATGTCGAATTTACCTGATCAGAACTACCAATTGGAATTCATGATATATTTGTTCGTGCTATACAAGGAAAAATGAGACTTTATATTTATTGGATAAATAGAAATTTTATAAATTTTTAGGACTACATTTATTATGAAAAAATTAAAACTTAAAGATTCCTTTATTCCAACAGCTCAATAAAAACTTCATAAAATCCTAAAATGATAATCGTCTCAGCATTGTTTATCTTTTTGATATATATATATATATATGCAATATATTTGCAGAAAGAAAATTTTCATTTTAATTAGTAGTGATGAAGTGGCCGTGGCCGAAAAATTAAAAAGAGGCTTGTCCGTGATCATATAGTTTATTTGAGTATGCTTCTCATACTCAGCCAAAAATACAAGAGAGGGATTATTCAAATAGCAAATCGAATATATAAAATTTGCGTGTCACAGTGTTTGTAACCAAACTCCTCCGAAACGGTGTGGCCGATTCTTATGAAATTTTGTGCGTATATTCAGTAGGTCTGAGAATAGGACGTAAACTATTTTTCATTCCGATATTGTAATTAGTTAAAAAGATATTAATTAAAAACCTTAAAACGTATAATTGTCTTAACCCTGCGCGTTATTTTCCCCGCCTAGCGTCGTGAATGAACAGAGGGTGAATTTTTTTGGTATTCTCGACGTTATTTAAACAGCCATCCGATTTTTGTTTTTTAAATCAGACAAAAAATAATTACAGAATCGGAAAGATCATTTCTTTCGCCACGATACAGTATAATTTTTTTGCAAAATAATAATATTTTCTATTTTTTATGATTTTTTTTAAAATCGAGTTAAGACCAATGCGTTTTTATGAAAATCTTTTTCTAAATGGTTGCGTATGAATTTATTTTCGTGTTATGAAAACGATATTCTACACTAAATAACTTCAAGCCTTTTTCTTTTAGAACCAGTCATTTAAAAAATAAAATGACCAAATGACTTTTTTTAAAGATTTTTCAAAAAATTGTCGAAATGCTTAACTTAACATTGAATAACTTCGTTATTTATTAAGATTATCATACGAAACTTTTTTTACGTTTGTAGAATAATGTTATCAAACTTCTGTGTAAAGATGAAAAAATTGCTTAAAAATTTAGGATTTAAAAATGTTTTTTTTTTATTTTCGTAAAATAACGTTATTGCAAGAAATAATCTAAACAGTATTTTATGTACATTTTTTATTTAAAAGTCCTTCGTTTTCGAAATTAATGTGTGAGGTTTGAAAGCATTAACTTAACAATGAAGCCCTAAAAAATAAAAACTTTAATAAAAAAATACGCGATTTTACAGTTTGCCAAGCCTTGGCGTCGAAAAATGGTTTCGCGCCAAATAGCTTTCAACTGTTTCACCTGAAACTTCACATCTAACTCAAGGGTTACAGCAAAAAGTTCTGACTTAAACACGCGAAAATCAGCAAATTTGGTGAGTAAAAAAAATGCGAGTGAAAAAGTTATTTTTGCTTCAATTTTCATCATTTTCTCTTTATATAATTTTCAAAATTAAATCATTATTGATGTCAGATTAAGATGAAAGAATGTATTCAATACATTTCTGAGATTCATTTAAAATATTTATCTGTATCAAATCAGTGATTTAAAAAATAAAAAGCCAAAAACCTTTTTGAACAAATTTTAATAAAACACTCAAAATCCATAAATCAATCGTTTAATGATTTCTTCTTTAAAAAAGATAATTGCATGAAACTTTATTCCCATGTGTCGAACATTTCAAAAAATCCTCACAATTTTACTTCAAGATTTAAAATAGTAGTGAAATTTTATAATTTGAAAAATTTCTACTTTTCTGTCTTTTTTCAACATACAACTATTTTTAAAAAGGCTACATTTTCGTTTCCGAGTACTAAAAAACTGCAACGAAAGAATTGGAAAGTGGGTGAGTGATTTATAAATTCGCACTGTTCACCTACTCGAGAGTTTTTGGCGACGGACTTCGAAATTTTAAGCCACGGTCAAGTGATGAGGATGACACCTGAGACCTTTCACCCATCTCTCCTAATTATCACACCAACTTAAGAACAAATTTCGAAAAAGGGAGTTTTTATGACATAGTTAAAGAAATCACTCACATCGCGTGCATACACACACACACATAAGTGCTATCGTCCTTAGGGAAACAGGAAATTCCCATGGGGATTAAGTTATTCACTCGGTAAAAGCCCGTGCAACCACGGGGTAATAAGCGGAGAGGAAAGAAACAAAGAAGTCAAAGTAATTTCGAAAAATAATATTGAAAGTGCTGATTTTTTCAAGAGAAGGGAAAATATTAAACGAGAAAGCCATGATACGCACTCACGGGCCATGCACTCACAGTGTACGTGTCACACCCACACAGAAGTGCTGGCGTCAGAAATAAAGGAGGAAATTAACATGGGGATTAAGTTATACCCTCGGTAAAAGCCCGTGCAACGCCGGGCCGGGTCAGCTAGTATTTATATATAGGGAAGAAAACAGGGAAAAACACATTGTAAAAAATACAGTCACATGTCTAGGTGAGGGGAATAAGTAGTTATTTATAGAAATGACATCATTGTTTAGGGAATATTAATCCCTATTACTAAAAGAGCTTGAAAACCATTAAGTATCCTATATTTCTTGGAATCGCTAATAAATCTATCAAATTTCAAGGTCTAAAGAATCAGTAATAAACCAACATGTTTTTAATGCTTGAGAAAGAGATACGTTTCGAAATAAAGTATTAGGATTTATGAATTAGTTGTTAAAATATATGATATTCGAATTATGAGTAGAATCAATTTAAGTTATTACATATATATAGTAAAGATTGTGTAGAGGCCCACATGTTATTCGAAATCATATATTTCTGTAACTCTAGAGCATAATGTGGTAAATTTAAAACATCTGTTAAATAGAAAATTTTAAATATTTATATGTTTAACTTGTTAAACATTAAACTTTATAATTAATTTGTTAAACCTATATAGCAATGGAACTAAAGGATTAAAAAAGGCATTTCATCTTGTGAGAGGAAAGAGACGAGTTGGTGAATAGAGTAGTTGACATGAATAATTGCAGCGATGTATATAAATTACCCAAATAGATTCATCACAAAATATCATTGTATTTACGTATCAATTTTATAAAATCAAACATGTAAATATATAATTGTGCAATCTTATATCATTGTATTTAATTTAAAAGCACAATTATAATAATGAAATTACTACATTATTATCTTAAAGAAACAAAAAGATGGTCATTCAATTGCATGGTCAGGTTCATCTGGAGACATCAGAGAGAGAATCTGCTGAACTGTTCATTTCGCACTACCATACTAGTCCTCCCCTCAGTATTACAAATTGGGTTGCACTGGATTCCATTATTTAGGACACATTGCCGGTACATGACCAACCGTCATTAAATGTTTGAAATTTTAAGGCACGTTGGCCATTAAGGCCCTTACCTCCAAAGCTTATCTGTGGCCATGTTCTGTTAGGACAATGTACAACTTCATATTACGAACTACAATTAATAATAACCTGTGAGCGGTCCTCATGTCTTTTTTTGTTGGTCTTTATGGTGCATTTGTTTTGGATTATTTATTATTTTTTATGTATTTGTAAGAAAGTTGGAATATATGTATATTCTTTCTTTCATCTCTTATCTCTTTGTTTTACTTTTTTATTATTTTATTTGCTTTGTGTATTTGTATTTTGTTCATGAACACGTATGTATATCGTACAGTTACCTTTAAATTTGTTTTTGTTTTTTTTTACTGTATTCTGCTTTTAAAATGTAAACTTAAATTTTTTACAATAAAATCTGGACGCGTGAGGATTGTTGTTTCCAGAGGGATCAGATTGTAGCTCTAAACTCTGTTCGGGTGAGCTCGGTTCCTTTGGGCATTCCCCCCCCCCCGGCTTACAAAATCTTTAATTCTGGGAAAACAGTTTGATTGTTACAAATGACCTTGTCAAGATCCTGCTACATGACTAACTTCAGGAGAACTAAAATCTATTTGTACTGTTCATTCTAAAAAATTAAACACCAGAATAAAACAGCTTGGATAGTCCCCCCCAGAGCACCATTGGTATCAGTGTTCTCCTCCTGGAGGCTCCCTGGCTCACGGTTTTAATAGACAGGAACAAACTATTCTAGTCCGCTTTCGAAGTAATCACATTAAATCAATGAAACTTTCCGAAGGATCCAAGAGTTTTCAAATATGTACAAACAGCTATTCCGAGCCGGCCTCGCCTTCTCACATATTCGGATGCCTTGGGCTCACCAAGCAGGATTTAGCTGACGATCTCTTGCTGGTGTTGGATTTTTTGAGGGTGTATGACGTCATGGCCCTGGTCTAGCACTGCTGGCCAATGGGGGCGTTTAACAACAATAATAAAATCTATTTGTCGCATATCCTTCTCTTTTTTAGGGGTGTGGCGAAATATTTTTTTCTTTAGATTTTAAAGTATTTAAGTCCACTGAATCCCTCGATCAAGCTACCACATTTGTTTCAAAATATTTTCTGTGAATCAGCTACATTTTTCTTCTGTAAACGATATTTGTTTGATTGATGTGTTGTATGACTCATCACGGTTTATCCACGTAAATAAATATAATATAAAAAAAGAAATGAGCACCTGCGTTCTCTATTGGATGAAGTTGAAACTTTGGAAAAAGAAATTGATCAAGGAAGGGATGAACCTGATGATGTACTGGAATTTAATCATGATATCGAAAGTAAATTTGAAGGGAAAAGAAACATGAAACGTTTCAGTCGAACGATTCAGTTTTCAAATGGTACCTAAAGATTTCCATCAAAAGGATATGAAGCAACAAGTAAACCACATGACACATTACACCATGTCAAAAAGATACAAGTAAGAAAAGTTCAACATGCTATTTGTCGATCATCTAAGGACAATGAAGCTATAATAACTCGAACAAAATGCGACAGTTTTTCCTGCAAGTATCATTAATGTAATGTTACAGAATAGTGTCTGTGATTTGTGTCCTTTATTAAAATCACGTGCATTTTTTTTTTGAAACATTTTTATTCCGTTTGAGTGGATTTTTTCTGAAATTATGAAATAAAATTTTAAAATCCTTAAGAATAGAATAAAGTACATTTTTTTTCATTAAACTATTTTCAGGTATTACGATTTTGATCATGTTCAATAACAATAATTACCAAGAAAAATTTGGGGTGACTCAGTCATCCCGCGTGACCACTAACGTTACAATCGACAACACGAATGTTCCCATGTTACATAATATTATATTACCTTATTGTATTTCATTCTTGGCCTGCTCGATGTTTTTAACATTGGAGCACTATTGCACAGTATACAGCACTCGCTGCTACTTTGCCTATTTTTGACAATGCATGTATATAGTAGGGGCTGTCAAACTCCAACAGCACACCCAAAGACGTTTTTATGCAATACAAAGAAATTGCATTTGTCATTTTCAGTGATAGCAGCCGCACACAATACTCATATTATCAACTTTTGTGCCCTGCAAAAGACTGGCTGTATTTAATCAATTCACCTTTTTGAACTTTGAGTTATCATTTATACTTTGACCTTGAAATATTTGTTCCTTATTTTTTTAAAACTCCGAATGTCCAATGCTATGTAGTATACATAACCTTTGAAATAAATGTCTTGAAAAAATTATACTATATAATACCTCTACTTACGCTACCTTGACTTACATGAATTCGGACTTACGTGATTTTCACATCTCATCGATTCTTCTTTTGTTTTCGAAAGAAAAAGTTGTTGATATTGATAGACAAATAAATTTAGAAGGGGATGGTAATGATGTTCAGGAGCTGTTAGATTCCCGCAATCAGGATCTGACAGTTGATGAGCTCATAGAAATGCATGAGTAAGAGCAAGACAGTGAAGAACTTGAGTCTTTATACCCAGTTTAATCAGAAGATCAAATAATGATTCGTAAATTGAAAAATGACTGGTTTAGTTAAAAAAGGGCTACAAATTTTATTAAATATAGACTCTAACGTGAGCGTATTTTTTTCAATAAAACAAGGGATATAAAAAAACTATTAGCTTGCTATGATGAAATTTTGCAGGAGAAAAAATAATCTTTGAGCCGACAGATTAATCTGTTTAATTTTATGAAACCTTCTACATAAAAATAGCTTCCATTTGAAATTTTATATTTGTTTTACATTAGATTTTATCAAAAAATTTAGTTAACAATTAATATTTTCTTTCGTTTTTAGCTACAATTAAAAATAATTTATATGTATTTATATGCAAAATTATACCCCGACTTACGCGAATTCGACTTACGCAGTTATCACTCCACATATCTCTCACATATTGCATAAATTCCAGGTATTACTTTATTCAAAAAATTTCCAAGCAAAGGACTATACAGGGTGTCCCAAAACGACCGCATAAACTCTGCACAGCTAAATTCCTCTTCGCGAGTACATAAAAACTGCCCAAAGAAGCGTTCCTGTACGATCCATAGTTTACGAGAAAAATACGAAAAACAAAGTATGACGTCACTTCCGATGCAAGAAAAAACACTTTGTTGAACATATCAACAGCAGTATTTGCACAATTTAAGGCAGAAGTTCAAAATGTCCACTGTGCATGTCGTTTCAGGCTTGAGCACGCCGTGGAATGGCTGTCATCACACGTCACAGCATCGTGGGGTCCATCGAAGTACAAGCAGCATGCAGACGAGCAACTAAGTCCATTTGTGTTGTCACTACGTCTCGATACATCAGTTCCTTGAGATTTCATGTCGCAGTAGTCACATGCATGTCGTAAGTACATGTCGTAGTAGTCACGAACAGAATACATGGCCACCATACGAAGACTACCGGTAGCTGCAAGATACCGCCTTTTAAATACCAGTTCAACGACGGCTTAACGTCATTCCACGGCGCGCGCATGCATGACGCGACATGCGCGACGAACGTTTTAAACATTATTGTCTTGAAAGATATGCAAATACTGTTGTGTTGAAAGTGTTTTTAATACAGTGTTTTATTCTTGCACCTGAAGTGACGTTTTTATGTACTCCCAACGAGGAATCTAGCTGTGCAGAGTTTATGCGGTCGTTTTGGGACACCCTGTATATGTTAAGAGCTAATTCTTTTATGGAATATAAATAATTCTTTATGAGAGAACAATAGTATTCTTCTTATACTCAACAAAAATTATGAGATTGTTTTTAAAAAATACAATTATTTTGAAACTATTAAGAAATTTACTTCAACAAACTTCACTCATTAAAGACAATCTTTAATTGCTCTGATATGAAACCATTTTCAATTAACAGGACTTACTCATATTAGTTCTCCATCAGAAAATAACGTATTCAACGTTTAATGCTTTTTCTGCAATGCTATTTTAACTTTCTAATCTAAATAAGATCAGGACAAAAAGTAAATCACTTTTACTAAGTCTCCTGAGAATTTCCTAATTAATATTTAAATCCTTAAGGAAAGCTAATTTGGTCCTCGAAATGACTTAAAAGCTTATAATATCGTAGTATTTAATGCTTCATACTTAAGAAAATCGCTTCATATTTAATGTTTATATACTGAAAAAAAAGAAAAGATTTAATTATGTATTAAGGCATGCATACTTTCTTAAAATAAAGGTATTCTTAAAGAAAACAAAACAGACTTTCAGTATGTTCATAATTTATTTTGTAACTGTTTCTGAAGTATTATTTCATAATTAAATTTATTTTTTACAAATTTATTTTTGTCCGCTATTAAAAGTAATTAACATTAAATCTGAGATGTTATAATGACTTATTTATGATATTCCATTCCTAATTTAAATAAAAATAGCTTTAATGAATACATAACTATGCTTAGAATAATTTCTGATGTAAATTTTGAAGTAATTATATTTATATATGGTCAACTTTTTCTTTGTGGAAATTATTTTGACTTTAATGTCCTGATTTTTTTACACATTAAACTTCTCCATACAAAAATAATTTTTGAATGTTAGTGATTTCGCAATAATTTGAATTTACAGTTATTTGCCGTTTTCATTTCATAGTTTCAACAAAAAGAAATGTCAATGTAAAATATGATGTTCAATTTCATAACTATACAAAAATGATTACTTTTCTTTGAATGAAAACAACACGTTAAATTTATTATTGCTGAGAGAATTTCCTTACCAGTAATAAGATTAAATCTCTAAAAATCTTCCTCTTAATAAATAAATAACATTTGAATAGTCCCATTTTCTGCTATGCATTCTAGAAAATAAAATAACTTTTAATTCTATATTTAAAAAAATAATTTCAGAATGTTATCGGGAAAAATTTTAATATTTATGTTTCTTCCTCTCATATATAGAAGGTCCTTCGCATTTTATGGAAACGATTTTGATAGTTAATTTTTATCTGTAAATGCTGCATTTTTTGTGGCTATTTGCTTTTATCTGATAGCCATGATTTTTATCAATAGTTTTAGCTAAAAATTTCCATGAAAGTAAACTTTTTTATTATGCATTTTAATTCTTTTTGTTTTTTTTGATTTTTAATTTTAATTTTTTTATTTTTCGTCATTTGAGCAACAGAAAATGATCTTGTTTTATTACAGTCACTTAAGTATACACATGGTTCATCGAGTATTACCACAAATTTCCATTTCTCAACTAGCGTTTTTTTATTTCTTACATTTACTTCTTTCTATCAGCATATGCTAATTTAATCTTTAATTTTTTCTTAACATGCGTAGACATCCTGTTTCAATTCATGATCTTTGAGAGTGCGATTTTTTTTAGATCAGACTTACCATTCAGCTGCATTCTAATAGTTTAGATAATTTCGTGTCATGTTTTCATTTTTACTTTCAATTAAACGTTTTTTCCCCTTAAAAATTTAATATTTTTTAAATATTTTTTTAATGAAACTAAGCGAGATTCTTACTCCGCCTTTTAATTTGTTGATACGAATATTTTCTTGTAAGCTTTTTTATTTTGACCGTCTATCATTCTAGGCCATTTTCAAGTCATTTTTATTTTACATTCTAATCGAAAGAAAACATTAGCAGAAGGGTTTTCTGAATTCGCCAAACTTTTACCTCGAAATGCAAACGAGAAAATAAATTACAAAATCATTTCCATAAAGTGCGAACGGCTTCTGTATATAGAGAACATTTTTTTTTAAATTTCGTGTCAACAACAATGACCAATCTTGATAGAATTCTTCTTCTTACAATCTATTAATATCCACCGCTAACACCAAGGAGTAATAAAAAAAAATATTCGACAATAATATGTATCGTTATTATATTCAGTTCAATCAACTCTATTGTAGATTCTGATTACTTACTGAAGTTAAAACTGGACATTGTTACTTCCAAACTCTCCACCCAAACAGAATGATTTCTTTGTTTGATATCGAATGACAAACGTTGCCACCTGAATTATTTTTATCAAGCATACTGTAAGCAAATATATCTTACTTTAGTATTTTCTAATATAATATAAGTAATGAAACATTGTTTTTATTATTTCAATCATTTGCATATTATTTTAGTGCCTTAATTTTTCGATTCTCTTTCTGATAAAATTAACTTGTTTGCCGATGAGGTGAGCTCAAGACGCTTCTTACCATACTCCAAGCATAAAAGATTCAGTTACATTATTTTGACCATCCAATCCCCCAGATGCAAACAACTCATAGCCAAAGAAACCTAGTAATTGACGCTAGCCGGTGTTGTGGGAGAAAAAGTTGAAAATATAAGCTATCTTCTAACTCATAAATTGTTGCTGTGATGGGTAAAATGGCCGATTTATCTGAACTTACAAAACGGAATGATCGATGAGTTGTAGGCTAAGTGCGGTAGTATTTCAAAAACTTCACAATTTGTGAACTGTTTAGTAAACTGTAGTGGTAAAAGTTCATTATGACTAGAGTAAAGGCATCATTGAAAATAAACAGTTTGAAAAAAGTATTGCATCATGCATTATGAAAGACAAACGTTCAAATATATGTGTGTAAGCATTACCTGACTTGCTACAGTTGAATAACTAACCTTCCAAAGAAAATAGAAGGCCTTCACTCATGTTCTAAGAGGCCAATACAATGAAACCTGTTGTTGAAGAATATCCATTGCCCCTAGGTTGACATAACTGCATCGACGAAAGTTTGCCAGGCACAATAAAATATTGCTTGTTAATGATGGATAATGGTTCACCTTCTCTGACGAATTATGTTCTTTGCTCTGTTTAACAGATGTACTTTGATGTGTAAGGACAGAAACCTCTTTCGAGAATAAACCCCTACAGCCATTGATGAAACATTATAAAACTGTGGTGGCTTTCATTGATTGTTTAATTATTTATTCTCAATTCGAAGCAATAAGAGATCTATTGGTGATGAAACCTCATAATTTTGAGCCACGGTCAAATGAGTAAAACAACGACTAAAATAGCATTCTACTCTCCTAACTTACACATCATGTCAACGCGAAGACTATGTCAACTTTGAGGATTTAACACGAATTATCCCCTCTATATGGTAGGTGCCACAAGGGCTCGAACTCAGAAAACACCGGCCATGAATCCACGAGCATGACCACTAGGTTACCATTGTGTGTTTGTATCTTTAATCAGTCACTGTTGGTTATCAAATACAGAGATAGTTGAGAAACGCGGCAGCTCCACCACCTACTAACAAAAGTATTTTAATCGATGATGAAGATGGCAGTGTCTTGTAATTCCGCCCGCAAAAAAGATTGAAGTATTATAATCCAAATGCTAAAAAACTATGTGACGGATCTATACGCGGTTCTACTAATCCATTTATGACACTTTTAGAAAAATATTTATTTCAACCAACTTTCGCCGAGTAAGAAAGCGTGATTATGCAAATGAAGTATGTTATATAAATTCTGCTTTCGCGAGTTTTAAGAGTTAGCAAAGAGTTGGCAAGTGAGTTGGCGAGTTAGTTTGTTAGTTGAAGATTGAAGGATTGTGAAATTATTAAGAGATATTGGAGTCGTCCATGAAAAGGATTACTGAGAGTGGATCCAACGACAGTGATTAAATCCAAATAAAGATTTCCTGCAAGATTCAAGAGTAAGATCTTTTTTTTTAAAGTACAGGTATCGAGAGATTTGTATAATTAGACGTTAGCTTATTAGTGTGCGACGTAGTTTATATTGAGCGTGTTTAACCTATCGTGGATTCAGTTGAGGGTCCGTAGTATACCCCCCGTGTTATTAAATCTCACCTCCACGCTCTACTATCTGATCAGTTATCTTAATTAGAGTATTATTGTGTCTGATTGATATTTTGGTAACAATAAAGTAGTTAGTGTGAAATCATGTCTGTGGATTATTCAGTTTCTCCTACACACCTAGCCCGATCTGCGGGTAGACAAGGAGTTTCAGATGGAAGCAGGAAACGTCCGGTATTACAACTATGCCAAGAAAAAAGGTATAACATGTATAGAGCCCTTTTCGATGTGTTGATGTAATTTCAAGGGCACGCTGGAGCAGATTTAAAAATTGCAAAATCAGTTCGAAAACACGTTGTGAAAAAAGCAATGTTTATTTATGATTGCCCAAACAAAAACATGCTTTAAAGATTTTCACAGAAAATAAATAATAAAAGATTAATTATGCAACAGTAATTTCCTCATTTGTAACAATTTTAGTTGAATTATGTTTGTTTCTTTTATCAATTTATGGCCAAGAAAGGAATGACTCATAAAATTTTATAGGAGATGGTTTCGCAGGAAAAGCCCAATTTGCACGATCATGCGGGTATCGTATATCTTCAAGGAAAGGGGGAGGGGGTCGAAAATGTTTTTACTATTTATTTCTGTGTCATTGAGGTTAATATAGTGTTAATAACCAGAAGGATTGAATATTTAAATGTAAAAATATATCGGGTCTTAAAGGAATAATAAAATGGTAAACAAATATTATTTCTTAATCATATCTAAAACTTTTTTAGAAAAATGTGCTTCAAGTGTCAAAAAAGCAGTAATTTTAGAACTGTTTTTATGCATTCGTACAGATTCAAAACACCTGTGATACATCTATTGAATGGCAATTAACAGTTTTTCATGACTCTTCCAAAGACGTTAATGTCTAAGAATAGAAACATAGATTTTTTTTTATTCTCCAGAGAAAGGAAGGAAGAGTTCCTCAGCACAAGTGTGACAGGTTTCCTTAAGGCGTCAATTAAGAGGTGAAGTTTTCTTTCGCTGAGCAATTACACAAGGGCAATAAAATAAATATCTATAACAAAAAAAAGAACTGAAATGACGGAAATTAAAAATACTACATGTAGAAGGAAACTGGATATTTTTTCTTTATTTCCAAAGGTGAATCCGTCAGTGGCACTCAAGGATGTCTAAATCGTAATTTCAAGTTTTATCTTGTCTCTCTCATTCAATTAAGAAAAATGTAAGCAATTTATATATTTCGGATAACAAGGAAAACTTGTTTTCATCCCATTAAAACTTTATCTATTTTAGCTAAGGGCTTGTCTGACTTTCTGTCTACTAAATGTTTATCCCTCAATTTTTTCCTATATCTGTATACGTGTACGTCTATATGTCTACAACCACATATTAAAAGGATAGCCATCACATAAATGAAAAATATCTGGGTACTACATAAAAAAAATAAAACCTTTTCAAGAAACTTCTATCCAAATTCCAACTAAATTACTACTAGTTTATTCTAAAGTAGTTTTAAATTTTTTTCACCTTATAATTAGTTCTTTATCTAAACAAGCCTGTTTTAAAGCAGAAAAATCTGAATGATTCTAACATTTATTTTTTACCACTTTTTTATTGCTACTTCATATTCATAATTTAAGAAAAATGAGAACAAAAATTCAGAGTCAAATATTGTTCTCAATTTATATTTTCTGTTCAAAATTCACTTTTCAGAACAATGATCAACAATTTTATTAGGACAACAGTATTATTAGGAAATTTGAAGTATTATTATTCGGAGTATATTGAATGATACAAAAATGAAAAAAAAAATATTGATCAGGTTTCATCTATTTATATTTATATATAAATAGATGAAACCTGGTCAATATTTTTTTCATTTTTGTATCATAAATGTATTTTGTATTATCACCTATTTTTCCATGCATGGCTTTGACTTCGAGGACCTTTTTAATTCTATTGATATAGATGATATGATTAGAGTTCTACATTTAATTTATGATAAATATGAATTGCATAATTCAATGAAAAAGGAAAAATTTGATATCCTGGTTAATCTTGTTTTACAAGAAAATTTCATAGCATTTGATCAAAATCTTTTTAAACAGATCAGAGGTTTACCTCAGTGTGGTCCTGCCAGTAATAGTTTAGCTAACCTATCTTTACATTTTTTTGAAATTGATCATATTTTTGATGAATCTTTCTTACTTTACCGTCATATAGATGATAATAATAATTTTTGGTAAAAATAGTGAATTCAAACCAAATATTATGTTCTACCCTGACAATCTCAACCTTCTTAAAACTAATTTTAACTCTAATATGGTTGAATTCCTAGATTTAAACTTGCATCTTATTAACAATAGAGTAGTCTGTAACATTTATGACAAAAGAGATTCTTTTAGTTTCCATGTAATTAAAATTCCTGTATGGAACAGCAATTTGCATCTATCAATTTACAGAAATATTGTTTTGAATTTTTTACTTAGGAATGATAACTTAACTACCAACAAAATAGATAAATTTAATAATATAAGAAATTCTTCAATGCTGCTTAGATCATGACTATCCTTTTAACTTCTTAAGAACATATATTCATCACAATACATTAATCGTCTTGCTATTTCTGATTTAAAACCACATACAAAATAGATTTCAAAGTCAACATTTAGTGTTTTGCTGTGAAGATTCTGTTTTAACACTCTTCACACAGTTTATTTTTTCCACACCCTTCTTAAAAATCTTATAAAATGAAAAATTTCTACATTTTTGGCAACCAAACAACATTTCTACATTTTGTCAACCAACCAATTTTCTACATTTGTGACAACCAACCAAGTTATAGCCTACCAAATTTGAATGTAATCTTTCTTGGTGTCTTCCTTACAAGCTGGTATAAAGGATGCGTTTAAGTACAATTTAGATTTTTATCACAACATATAAAAGCTTTCCATCGGTTTCAAGAGTGTTGGATCTCCTGGAATAAGCTCTGTGAGCAGAAGTTTTAAAATCTTTTTGGAAGAATCCTTTTACTGGGTAATTCTTTTGATATTTTTCTGCTTAAACATTTTGGGAGAATTTTTTGCTTAATAGTATTCGGTTGTTCTTTCATATTTCTGTGAGATTTTTTATACTTTGGATTTTTTATACTTTGGATTTTTTATACTTTGAATTTTTTATACTTAGAATTTTTTATACTTAGAATTTGTATACTTTAAATTTCTATTTATTTTATTTTGGTCTTTCCTACCGAGTTGCAAAGGGGAAGGTTGGCGCCTTCAAACTAGTTTAACCCCACTTATTCGGTCCTAAATCCGAAATTGCATTTTGACTCGCTAGGTTCTTATTTGTATTTCATTAGATTTGATATTATATATATATATTTTATTTTTTTTGTTTTTTATATTTTATATAAATTTTTATATATATATATATATATATATATATATATATATATATGGATAATTTTCTACCTTCTTATTTATTGAGTATGCAATTCTCTAGAATTCTGGAAATTCTCGAAGTTTTCCACTATGTAATTTCTTTAATCAATTTTATTTAACTCAACTTTCATAAGGGAGTTAGAAAATTATTTTATCTTGTTAAATGCGTTTCAATGACCTATTAATTGACTTTTGAGAATTTGGGACGTTTCTCCTCTCTTTTTGCTTCATTTTCTACCATGCATCTTCCCCTATCACACAGTGGATATTCAGATGCATCAGGACTCAAATTTCCAACTTGACAACGCTACCCATGAGTTTGTGATAATTACCACTTGGTCACCTTGGCCACGGCATAGCTGTTGAACTTGAGGTGAAAGTAAAAAATTTATATTTGTGAACTTTATAAACTACTTTGTCTTTTATTTAGTTTCACGAAAGCATTTTTCAGAATCTTAAGACTAACAGCCTGCAACGAATTTTATTGAGACGGAATATAACTAGAAAAAAAGTAAACGTAAAGTGCATAAAAAAGCATACGGATTTTTAATGCCATCACTCAATTTACGCGTTCAATGTAAGGCAGAAAGGCATTTGCATCAAAGATTACTTATTCTATATGTAAGAATTACTTAATACATACATATTCTTTTCATCTTTTAAAAATAATAGAAAGCACATATACTCACTTATAACGCATCGAAGGAAACTTTGAGCAACCGAATAATGAAATAAAACTTTTTATCGGTGAAATATAGCAGTGTGTTTAGTGGAGATTTCTTTACATGCAACACAATCCTGCCTCTTGCTCTGTCTTCAAGAGTGAGCGATTAATATAGGGCTTGATGCTATCATGTCTTATGATTGCGATTTTGAGGAAATAGGGATTTTATTGGACAGCCGCAGTGCACTACAACATTTTAGTAGCTGGCCCTCCTCAAACGATGAAACCAGCGTTTCTCTTTTGGTCAAACTGAGGGAGATCTCTCAGACCCACGATGCCCCCTCTACACTTTTAATTTCATCATATTAGAGATAATGAGATATCTGATAGACTGGCCATAGAGGGTAGTGAGATTGAAACGGCTACTGGCATTTCGCGCTCTTAACTGTACTCTAATGCAAGATCTGAAAAAAATTTAATATGGCGTATTCCCCCTTAGAATCAATGGTAAACAGGAATATCCCTTGACTCTCTGCTGGAAGTCAAACCAGACCAGGACTATCAGAATGCTCTGGTTAGACTAACAAGTGACCAGTTGAAATGCCTCTGAGAATGGCAGAAAAATTCACCCCACTTATAAAAAATGCTGTGACCATCCAGCTTCACAGAATTACATTTAGAGATGCATCGGACTTTCTAAGAGGGACTTAACATCCTATCCCGTTATTGTTATAGATACGGGGTGGGCATTACGTTGATCGCGATCGAACGGTGGACCGCTAAGACATTTTGGGGTGACCACCAGAAGATTTTATTAGTAGTAATTATATACGGAAAATTTAAGATTGGTTGACAGTACGCAGACTAAGTCTTATACTGACTATAACAACACAAACTAACCTTAGATGAAAATGTTTTATTTTTTGTGTATTTTGAATTGTTTGATAATAAATGTATCATTTGATATAATTATATGTGTGGCTATTATTATTAAGTTTGTATCTTGCGTTTTGCTTTAAACGCGGTTTTAAAAGTGTAGCTTTTTTATTTTAGTTCTGTAGGTATATATATATATATACATATTCCGCATTTATTATTAACTTATAATAATAACCTTTTCCTTACCTCACCACACCTAGGACATTGGGCAGTAGCGCACACAAAAATTTTTCAAGGGGGGATGGGGTCGAGGGTCGAAGGTTTACCATTCTCGTATCATACCCGAATACGCAGCCAAACATTTTTTCTTTTGATTTTGTCGATTGTCAAAAGCGAAAAACGGTGAAAAATAAATTACTGAATAAATAATTAACATTAATTAAAAAATACTAATAACAAATACTTATTACATTTTACGTACTATATATATAGGATTATAATGAATCCGAGGAAAAAATAAAGGGCTATGAGGGAGGGTCCGGACCCGTGGAATTGGAAAGTGTTATTGGCGCCCTTGTGAGCACCAATGGGTGGACCGCAACACCTTGAAAAAATTTGAAGTAGCCCGTACCCTGGAAAAGTTTGCCCATCCCCATTATAGATTTTTTGATGGTCACGAACCTTCTGGAGCTGATCTGACATGTGTCAGATCGTTCGAGAATAAGAAACAACAATAATAAATTATAATTAAAAAAAACTTAAAAAACACGCTTTTATGGTTAATCGAACTAAACAGTAAAAAAAATAATTCTTAATATAAGAATAAAATGATGAACGATGAAATTAATGCCATTGTGGTAAAAGCGTTGGGTGCTCGATATAAATTGTTATAATTTCTTACTAGTTCTATTCCGAAATGCTGAGCTAGTGTAAAAATGTATTACAAAGTACCCTACGCTTTTACCACAATGACATTAATTTTCTCGTTTAGCATTTCTTATATTAAGAATTATTATTTTTTAACTTTTTAGTTGGATTACCCATAAAAGCGTGATTTTTAGTTTTATAAATTATAATTTATTTTTCCTTTTTTGGCTCGATCTGCAATAAAAGGATGTTTTTTTTAGTTTTTAAACTAAAATTTATTCATTGATGAATTAATCTTAAATGCGTCATTTTTTATAATCTGAATACCCGTTGGCATCCTATCAGTGCGTCGATATGGCCTGGTTTGCCAATTATAGGATCAGCCACCTCAAGAAAATCTAAAAGAGCTAAGTTTGAAATATTTAATGTGGAATAAGGTGTTAAAAGTCAATGGTATTTTTCACCAACAAGAGCTCAGTATTCTCTCTTAAACTTGCATCAGAATTATACATAAAAGTACCCGTTTTGAATCGAAGAATTTGAGAGAAATTATTTAACACGGTGACCTCTGAATCAATTTTTAGCAGTTTGGATAAAATTAGACAATGGATGATGTTTCATTCAAAAGATCCGACAAGAGAACAACAGACTTTATGTTTGAGTTTAGTAGTTAGAATTTAAATTATTTTTTGTCACAAGCACGAATCATTTTTTTATTTCCATTTTCAGAAAAACTAGATATTTGTTTATTTTATGATAAGAAATTTCTGACGTATCCTTCCCTTTTTCACATAAAAAACACGTAGTAGTAGTAACTTAGGTGTAACTTAATCTTTTACTCGACAAATCCGGAATTAGTTGCCAAGTCTGGAAATGGTATATGGAATTAGTCGCCAAATCTGTAAACAGTTAATACCGATTATCCTGATCAGGACAATGGAAGAACAATGTGAAATTATTGTATTATCATCGCGGTCCTGAAAAGTATGCAAAGTTTAGAATTAATCTGACCTTTTAAAGTGGATAAAAATCAAGTTAAAAGATTCCGTTACATACAAGTGAAGCTTATAAAAGCGTGTTAAAAATATCACTAAATAAGAACAATTATTTATTCAGATATATTTCATAGCTTTCTTATCTAAGCAAAATAATCTTTTTTTATTTAACTTAATGTCTTCATTTTAAGCGTTTGCTTTTAGCCGCCCCTTGCAAAACGTAGCGAAATTCTACACGTAATGCATTCTATAGAACGTAATTGTATATTTGTTTTGTTAATTTCAATCTCAATAGGTAAATAAAAAAATGCTTCCCATTTTTAAAGAATTAAATTAATTGGATCTGACGTTGAAAAATAGAAGGAAAAAAAAACGAAAAGCAATTTACAATACAACGATTTATTTCAAAGCTACTTTTGGCTCGTCAACGAACGAAATAAAATTTTCTCATTTTCCCGCTCTATTGCCATTTTTAAAAACAAACTTTAATTAAATTTAAGCTTATTTACACTCTATTAAGAAAACTTACGTTTTCTCTTCTGTTTCATTCTTTTCGCTCATTTAAAGAATTTTTGACACGCGAACCTACTTATTGCGCAGTTTCATTTTGAATATTATTTCTCGCTGCTTTGGCTTTACAAATATAAAACACTGCGTGATAAAAGAACATTTATCTCTTACATAAAAATGAAAACTTGAAAACGAAAATGTACATTTGTTGATAGTTGAAATATGCACTTCTGCTTGCTAAATTGCTTCAACTCCCAAAGGAAATAAAAGTTTTACTTTTAAAAACTAAAAAAAATTCAAAAACTGATTTGAAACTTTATTTGAAAGAAAGAACAGTGAAAATAAAGTATGTTAGATGTTACAATATCCTTTTATGGATATTATTAAAAGACTCAAGGTAGAAAAGTATAACAGAGAATCTATGCTTTTTTTTAAGAAAAAGAAACACTTTATCATAGAAATTATAATGCATAGCTAAAATACGCAAACCATAAATGATATACAATAAAAATTGGAAAAAATTTTCTTTTGTAAAATTCGAGATGGACTTCATTTTTATTTCAAACGCAAGGGATTTATATAGAATACACTTCTATAAGCTTTTTCGATTTTTAGATTGTATATTTTTTGAATAATTTATATCAAGACAAATTTAAATGTAATCATCTGAATTTATAATACCATACTTCGAAACTGGAACAGCTAGCTCTCAGGCGAAAAAAAGTTCAAAAGTAATAAAAAAAGAATTCAAACGCATATGGTCTCAGATTTTCTTTCATTTTCAAAAAAATAAGTATTTATAACCCCAGTAGTGAGTATGCTGTAATCCCTCATCATTTTCAAAGAAATAAATTATTTACAAAAGAAAAATATTTTATATAATTACACTCGATTTCAAAGTGAATGAAGTTTGTCTAAAATAATACCAATTCAAATTTATTCTGTTTTAAGAAAACATTCGAATTTATTACAAAATAATCGCATTTTCAAACTATTTTAAAGTTTGTCTGAAACAAAAGAATAGAGCACTTGTTATGCTCAAGTAAATTTTTACTGTTGATTATTCCTATTTTAAATGAAATGGCAAATTTTAGGAAATGAAAATAGGAAAGCTTTATTTTACCATAACTTTAAATAAACGTAAATTTTCAGCTCAAATAAAAATGTTCACATATATCCCTCTGTTTTGGAAGTGGCAATCGGTTTTTACAACCTTAAGGTACTTCGGGTGACAGAGTTCACACTGCGTGACCACTTTTCTTCCAAAATATTTTCTATGAACTGGCTACATTTTCCCCCTGTGCACGTTTTAGATAGCAGTGCGACTCATTATAGATTGTAAATGTAACTGAATAGAATGAAAAAAAAAGAATGGGTCTCTATAAGATAAAGTTGAAACTGGAACAGCTATTGAAGAACACCATGGAATAATAGATACTAATCACACATGATAGCGAAAGTAAACTACATGAAAAGCGATGAACATGAGACGTTTGAGTCAAAAGGAAAATTTTCAAATGCTACCTAAAAAACTCCGGTAACAAAATTATGAAGCCATAAGGCACAATGCGCCTTGTCAAAAAGACACACGCAAGACAAATTTTAGCATGCTATTTCTCAGTAATCAAAGGACAATAAAACTACAATAACTTGAAGAAAATATGAAGGTTTGCCTGAAAATATCATTTCTGTAATGTTATTGAAAAATATCTGAGATTTGGGCCCTTTATTAAAAACACGCACATTTGAAACGTATTAGTTCAGCTTGCTTGGATTTTTTTCTCAACTTATTAAAGAAAAATTTTTAAAAGTATTTAAAAGTAGATATATATATATATATATATATATATATATATATAAGTATATTTTCTCTAAAATTAAATTATTCACTAGAATCAAGATTTTTTTCGTGTACAATAAAAACACAAATTTTAAAAAATAAAGATTGGGATGACTCCCTCACCCAGCGAGACCACTAACGTTTCTATCGATTACGCATCTTGTCGTGGATTGAAACCCAGATGGTATTAAGAACTGAGGATGTTCATTTCTTTTATTGAAGATGGATAAAATAATTCCCATGCACTACGAGTATCACACGGGGCTTACAGAAATAGCAGAATCAAACAAAATAAAATAAAGAATAAATAACGAAACAAAGGAAATAAAAAAACGAGCAAGTACATTACATAATTAATCAATTAAATTACCAAAGACTATAAAATAACCTAAGCAAAACAATGAAGTCATAAAAAAATGTAAAAAAAAAAGCTTTAATTGAAAAAAATACTTAAACAATTTAGTAGGCCAGTTTATTTTAAGAGCATGCAGTTTAACCCATCAACATTGCAGTCACAAAGTGTGGAAGGACGTGGGTTGCATTTGTTGAGGTACACTTTAAAATTACCATGACCAGTAAAGAATTAAGGGATTTTAAAGTTTGTAAGAAAGTGATTTTGTGACAGTCTTTGTTGAAAGATCAGAAAAGTTTGCTTTGTCAAAAAAGAGTGTACTGAGTGTCTTAAAGTGTGAAAACATTTTCTTCAATTTTTATTTTCTTCTGAAATGATTTGGGAATATTAACTGGTGTGTCAATCATCTGCTATGTTACGGGCCTTTCAAAGAAATCAGCCCTTTCATTTCCAAGGATACCAGTTTGGCCTCGAACAAAGGCAAAAGACACTAGAATATCTGTGCACTTGCGAATTGTAAGATTCATTTGAATTTTCATAAGGATATTAATACAAGACTGAATATTTTGTAGAGTTTCTAAGAAAGAAAGGGAATCGTAAAAAATCAATTATGTATAAATTGTTAAAATAACCCATCTTATTCTGAAGAGTACTTAAAGAAATAACATGCGAATAACTCGACACATATATATATTCTTCATTCGAAACTCCTAACTACCTACTTTCTCACTAAGAATTTCTCTAAACAATTTAAAAGCAACATTTTGAAAACTGTTCTCATCAAATTTGAATAAATTTTTCCTCTCCACTTCTATCACTTGACAGACACCTTTTGATGGATTTTCGTAAAACCTCTTCACTGAAGGAAACACTTTCGCATTTCCTCTGAATACGAACGACAAATTAAAGAGCGTTGAGAGACATTTTATTGACGCCGAAACCTACAAAACTCCAACTCTAATTACGAAAGAGAAGGGTTTCTATAATAATAAAAGAATCCCAAAACTCTTTGAAGAGATAGAGAAAGAGAGACGGAATTCAAAACAACCGAACCCTTCAGAAGATTCGATTCGCATTGTTGACGCGGTGAAGATCCCGATTCAAAGGCTTGTTTGTAGCTTTTGAGATTTGAAATCTTACAGCGAATACTTGCTAATTTATAGAAAAGTTTGCGTGTTTACAAGACAAACAGGGGATCCATTAGAAGATGCCATGATGTCTAACAAGTGTGAATGAGAGTGGTTGTTATAAAGAATGGAAGCGCGTTTTGATTAGGTTCTTTAGTTTCACGACAAATACTTCAACATTCAAACAGTAAACATTTGGATGGGAAGTGCTTTTTCTTGTTAGTCTGGATTCAAAAGTTTATAGGGAAATAAGCAGGCTCTTAGAATTGTGAGATTTTCAAATATGGTATCTTTTGATAGTAAGCATCCTTCAAATGATGAAAAGTTAGAAATGTGAGTGTTAAAAGATATAATGCTTTTGATATTTTTAACGTCGTTCTAAATCACTAAAAGCTGAAGAAAAGTTATTTAAGCTTAGTAATAAACTGATACATTAGCAAATGATAAACAAATTGTACAATTCAGAAACGATATTTCCAGCAAATTCTAATAAACACTGTAATCAAAATTCTACTTTTAAAAAAAAGCATCAAATTTTTCACAAAAAATTAAATAATTGTCTGACTAATTAATGTTATTGTTATATTCTTAATACTGTAACAAATGTACGTGGAAGAAAAACAATCGACGTGTCCAAGTATTAGATTAATAGTATATTTATATTAACAGACCAGGACGCAGGCGCGCGAACAAATGACTACATTGAGAAAAATCAACGTGTGTTCACAAAGAAATATTTTAAGAAATATTTACTGTAGTGTAAAACACCCTCGTTTATAACAAGCCTTACAATGCTCCAGAAGTGGCTCTTTGAAACAATTTCACAAGCAGAAACTCAAACTAAGTCTCTAGCTCTATTATAGCAAACAACGTATAAGACTAAACTCTGGACCCGATTCACTTCAGAACTTCACCGGTATTTGTATAACTAGATGAAAATTTCTAGAAGGGTTGATCCTACAGCCTTGTCGATGATTCCCAGGCAATATCATGTTTTCCCCCAAATTTATCGCAAAGGGTGACAGAGTCACAAATCTTTCAATCGAATCACATCAACTGTGTTAGCCATAATCCTATTCAAGTTAATGCTGGGTTGCGAACTTCGTCTGTAAAACTCATTTTTCCCACAAGGAAAGGAAAAAAATCACGCGTGGCATGTTTCAATGCATAAATTATTTCCCCCTTTCCTTTAACATATAATTTAGATTAAACATGAATTACAAATGCAAAAATTGTTTGAAAGGCTTCGCCATTTTATAAGGTTCTTCAAAGAATTTTGTTACTATTGTACAATACTTCAAATCACTATTTGTACACAACATTGGGTTTTTGAAATCAATCATTATGGAGACGTAATAATAGTTTAGAATCGTAATTTATGCTATTGTTTTTATGTGCAAATATTATTAAAACATCCATTGGAAAGAAAGTATTTTAATAAATTAATGTTTATTGGTATAATTATCTTTAAGACTACTTCGTTATGTTTCTGTTAGACATTTGGAAAAGATTCACGCAGAAATTTATTTTAGGATACGAATTCTTATGGTGTCCTTAAGTTTTTCCAACCCCGCGCTATGATCTCAAGTAAATAAATGGATTCGAACCCAACCTTTCTGCGAGTTTCGTGATTTGTGGTTGGCAATAACTGCAATGCAAATTTAACTTTTTTATACTTGGCTCGTGTAAGTATTAAAGAGACCGAAGTTGGTTGAGATATGATCGTCGGTTTCAGACGGAATGTGAGAAGTGATTAAGCTCTTCGACTGAAGACATATTAGACGTATGCAACTGGTTTGTTGCTTCGCTTTTTTTTAAGATGTTTCGATCAGTTCTATTAGATGTTAGAAAGTTGAAGGAAAGGTTCGAATCGGTTGACCAAAGTCTGGTAATGTTATTTTCCTGAGAACTATGTTTTTAACATTCAACTTATTATTTTGATTGCTCCAGTAACGAGCAGATTGACTTTATCCTTGATTAAACAATAAAAAATATATTTAATGAAACTGCTTTCATATTATGCCTCCTCGACATAAAATTTCGCTGTCAAACTTTGCGAAAGTTTGGGTTAGTTTACCCTGAAGAATATAACAGTTTCACAAAGCAAACAATTTAACCTTTTAGAAGTATTTTAAAATACTTGTTAGAACTTTAATGATATTCTTTTTCAATAAAAAACAGCTTTCCTGAGGATTTTATAGCTATTTTTATAATTTTTACCCTTCTCTTTCTATCTCTCTGTATCGTTCTCTCAAGAAAATACTCAATAAAATACACTATATTACTCTATACAATCCTATTTGCGGAGCGATCACTTCGGAATGAGATCTAACCAAATCCCCCGAAGATACGATCCTGAAGTAGGAAGTTTCCCATATCCGAAAAAATGGTTACGGTACCAAATCCCTTTCCCATAACCGGCGTCAGCACTTCTGAAGTTGTTGATTCATGCATCGTCATCGATTGCTGCAGGATATAGCAAATAGGCATCGACATTTCGGTTGAACTCGAACGGAAAAGAGGTTTTCTTAGGGGTGTTATGCTAAAATGGGTTTCTATATCTTGTTTCTAATGTTAATGTTAACTCGATATGTGGAAAGTGGAAGTGCCTTTCTTCAAATACTGTGAATGCACGTGGTGGAAATAATAATTCTCGTAACATACAATGTTCTTGTAGCTATGAGCAGCGAAATCAATAACAAGTAATTTTGAGAATGGAAAGTCTTTCATTATCTATCTATACAAGCATATTTTTCGAACTCTAACATAAATTTTCCTATTTATAAAAATACTATACTTATTTATTTATATCGCAACAATTATTCAATGACTAATAATAACTATTTATGTTGAAAACGTATTAATTATTATTTAAATCATGCCTCTCTTTTTAATCTTTATTATTTTACAGCAATTTTTATTTATTTCAACATGCTTTCGTAGAATCGCGTCCCACGTTATTTTACTTGAAATTCCTTTTTTTTTTATTTAACTTCTTGATGAATTAATCCTTAAACTTTTCTTTTCAATAAGATATTTTTTTTTGCAATTTTTAAATGATTTTTATGTTTACGCAGCTGTATCCATAAAATACGTTAAAGTATTTTTAAACAGTTTTACCCCTTACTATTATTATTTTGTTGGAAACTATATGTATCTCTATGTGAAGTTGTCCAGATTTTTTATTCTCAAATTTCATGCTGTTATTTATCATTATTTTTACCTGTTTTGGCTTCGGTATGAAGATTAATAATTTTTTTTCAATAGATTTGGAAATGGAAACTATCAGACAGTTTTTTCTGCATTAATTATTTAGTGTTCAGTTTATAGCCTTAGATTATTGTTTAAAAGTTATTGTTGCAGTTTTTGTCTTCTTTTCAGCCAATCAGTAATACCAAACGTACAGGAAGAGAGGAAGGTTGGCTTTCCATAAAACTATGTTTAATCCTACCCACTTGTTCTTGCTTTAACACTACTTTGGCATCTAGTTTTCACCTATACGGACTTGCTATATTAATTTATTTTTATATTTTAAATTCTGACCAGATTTATTACAAATTATATATTGTATACACACACATGATTTATTTTCAGATATGTCATTGTGTAAAAGAATATTTCTACGTGGGTAGTTTTCACATATCAATGTATTTGTGCCCAAATAAGTTCGTAAAGAAGGGCTTCTCAAACTTTAAATATTTGCGAACCAATATTCAATTTTAATTTTCATTGCGCCCCCCTCCCTTTCCATACAGTAACACTGTATTGAACTCAATGATATTATACTTTGATGCTAAACCTACAATACGACTTTAATCTCTTAAGTGCCGCTGGCGTATATAAACGTCTCACTCAGACAGTGCATTAATTTCCCCAGGCGTATATATACGTCTTTCCAAAGTACGATATGTTTTGTGAACTGCTATCTATAAAATTATTCCGAAAGTTTTGGAATCCAATTAAAGGAACTTGACAGTGTTTGCGAAGGATTTAGTTTTAGAGGATTCGCTTATTTATTCCTTTTCTAACTCCTCCTCCAATGCACCCCATAGGCTCCCGTACATACCAAAAGATGGCATTGAGGAGTGGATCGAGTAATTTTTAATCGGCATCTAAGGGATTAATTATAAACCGCACAAATTATAAAGATAAGCGTGAATTTTTCAGATAATCTTAAGTACGACAAGCCTGGATCACTGGTAATTATTATACTTTTTCTTTACTTAGTATTATTAAATTAATTGTAAAACACTTTGCGCAGTACTGATATATTTATAAGCGTATTATATCAGTGCAGATGTGCACTTTATTTTTTATTACGTCAAAATGTATTTTGTTTGTTTATTTTCAGTCAATTAATCATTTTTTAAATAATCTTTTGTTTTTAACTTCTCAAAATGCTTGTACCCCCCCCCCCTCGTAGGTTTGTCACAACCCTCTGGAGGGCACTCCCTACAATTTGAGAAACTCTATTGTAAAGGTTTAATGATTTCAATTTATTTTCAGTATTTAATTTTATTCCATTATCGACATAACTTGTTGTTTTGAACAATGTACCTTTGATGAGGGCTGACCTAGTCTCTCAATGACTAAAATTTTATGCTCTACAGTTAAATGATAGAAAGGGACTTCTCTCTCTTATAGATTTCATGAATAAACCAATATAACTAGAAGTTTCTCAATTATTGCATTATTAAGTTTTTCATAAATTTATAATCTTATTTGTTATCATGATTCGATAGACAATGTTTCGAATTGCTTGTGTTTGGATTCTCATGACAGTTCTCTCTCTCTCTCTCTGTCAGTCGTTATACAAATGAGTCTTTTTGAGTATCTTGAAATATATTTCATTCCTTCAGGCAACTACATCCACCATTTGTGTTGGATTATTTGAATAATATGGAAAGTATTGATTACTTTTATAAAAAAAAAACTTATCGAGGACTTGAATAAATAAAACTTTTTTTATATAATTGTATGAAAAATCAAAACTTTTAGAAAATATACTAAGAAATACAAGTTTATGCCTTATTATATTATATAGTTTTAAGCAATGATGCTTATTAAGCGATTAAATATTACGTAAAAACCATCAGTTGCATAATACTGGTAATATTAAAATCTTCGCGATTTAAATTCAACAATTGGCACTTTAACTACTGAGATCAGAATAATAAAACTGGCTAAAGGCTTGTAGGATTTTCGAAATAAAATCTAATGTTCAAAAAAAGAAAGGAAAAAACCCAGTTTAGTATATTTTATCTAAGAAAGTAAAATTTATATTAAACAACTTATAAATGTCTCAGATGTATAAGTTCATGATCAATAAAAAAACTTTTGTTTCAGCTGCTTTTTTTTATTTGTACTGATTCTTCAGTTTAATTTATTTTTTCTGTCATTTTTCCTCTAAACATTGATTTGGAATTTTTGCATGTTTACGGATTCGTTTTCTTTTTTCAGTCAACGAGTCACATGTTCTTTCTTAAGTTTTAAGGCGATGTTTAATCATTTTCTTTTTAAAATTTTGATTTTAATGGAATTTGAAGAGTAAGCCTCGCTAAATAGCAAATTAAGTACAATCGTCAGTTTTCGTCACTATTTGGTAAACATCATTTAAAAAAAATAAAAGTTATAAAGTTAAAAGTAAACAGAATTTAACTTAGAAAAGATCAGCGGGGGAAAAAGAGGAGGCATTTAAGAATAAATTTACCACGTATTTAATGCATTAGAACATTCTAAATTCATTAATCATTCCTGAAAAAAAGATGTGGAAGAGGAAAGAGTTAATATATATAATACTATTTAGTTGTAATTTTTTTTAATTTTCTTACCTGAACTTTTTGTATTTAATTTATAAAGCACAATGTAAATGATTAATTAAAAGAGTGCTAGTGAATTAAATAAATTAAATTTGTTTAAATTAATTACAAAGTTAATTTTACATTTCTTAAGGAGTTCTTTCGAATGTTGAATTAATTTTCAATTATGACATTATTATTCTTTTAAATTTGGTGCTATATTAAACGTTTAATGCCCTTTAAATGTAATAAAGTTTAATTTTAGGTTAAATTTGTCATTGCCAGGTGGGGTTACAAGAACATTTATTCCGTTTATTGATGGTGCGGGTTAAGATATCAATGGTTAGCAAATGTTGCTTCATAAAGTAGGATTGGAAATAAACTTTTTTGAATATCAATTGATGTACTAGAAACAATTCCATTGAAAATTTAAGCTAGAATGCTTTTGAGTTATTATTGTTTATTAAGGTTTGCACTCTGAAATATAGCCTACTAAATAAGTAAAGGTTAAAACAGAAATTAAGTAAATATTTAAAACACTCAACAGTGCCATTTTCTCGTTCTTATCTTATATTGTTTTTTGCCCTCAGACAAGGACGGTTGCCACTCACGACAAGACATAATAATTTTTAAACATAATTATTGGAAAAAATAACTGAAATGTGAACGATAACGTATTTTTTGGGGGATTACTTCAGACTGCGTGTAAAATAGAATCATGCAACACGGTCTTTGAGATGAAACGACCTTGAATTTTGAAAATCCGACAAATGATGAGAAATACCTGATCTGACATCTTATTCCCCAAACTTCCGGAACACGTAAATAAAATTTAATTTTATTCAGTCTTTTTACGTTGATGATCTTTTGTGGTATAGAGCTAGAGCCAACGACTTAATAGAAACACAACATCAGGCATGAATTGATTTCTATAAGACCACAACCATAGAAGTTTCCTGATATAGATATTTCAAAACATTGAAATACATATTATACATACATTCAATATATATTTTAATACATTAATAACCCGCACTTACGCGATAGGGAGAGGGGGGTGGGGACTGAGTGATAACCACTTAACTCGGGGTATGATCTCTCATGTAAATACATATAAATTATTAATTGTTGGAGCCGGAGACGAAAGAAAAGAATATTTTAGAAAAAAAAAGTGTTCAGTAAAACCTTAGATAACACAAATACAAAATCGCAAACCAAAGTTATTTAGATGTAGAGAAGGTTTCATAAAATCTAACAAATATTCTGCTGGGTAAAAGTTTTTTTTTCTCCTGCAAAATTTCCTCGTAGCATGCTAATAAATCTTTTATTCCTTGTTTTGTTGAAAAAATACTCTCTTCGTTGAAGTATGTATTTTTTAAATTTGTAACCCTTTGCCAATTAACGTGAGGCCTTCTGTCAAATTCCAAAATGTGATTCGATCTTCTGATTGAACTGGGTCTGAAGATTCAGGTTCTTCAATGTCCTGCTCGTGCATTTCTATGAGCACATTAACTGTCAGCTCCTGATTGTGGTAATACAGCAGTTCTAGAACGGCATCACAATCCACTTTTTAAATTTTTTTGCTCGGAAAAGGCGACAATTCCTTCAATCAAATTACGTATTCTATCACGCTCTGGTACTGATTCCGCCTGAGTTTCAGGGATGGAAAAAAAAGAAAAAAAGAAAAGAAAATAGACGAAATGACGAGATTTGAAAGTCACGTAAGTTGAGGTATTGCTGTATTCTTGTTTTTACATTTTTCTTTTAGAAATTAATAATTAGTAGCATTCTATTTTCCACTTTTCTTAGAACTTGAATATAGTAAATCAAAATTTGTACAATGAGTTTTTAAACCTAATTTATAGACAATTTTGAACTACTAATTGTGTGAAATTCTCATCTAGCAACATCCTATAAATTGATCTATATTTAAAAAATAATTAAAATATTTTATGAAATTTTAAGAAAAATATTGATATTTCTAATTGTCTTATTGAGATAAAATATTTTACTCTCGAATTTTTTTCCGAATATTTTATTCAAATCTCTTAAATATCCTTCAGTTATTAAAATGCTTTCAGTGTTTAAGGTTTCATAAAATTCTTAAATACCAAAAATTAATGTCCACTCACCCTTCCACTGAAGACATCATAACTGTCCTTGAGTCCGATTTCGTCTCCGTAAAACACAGAGTTCGCTCCTGGAAGACTCATCAGCAGGTACATCGCCGCCATGTGGTACCTAGGTTCGATCCTCGAAGCTGTGCGAAAGGTATCCGAACTGCCCAGGTGCCACATGGGAACGGGCCAACCCTCCGGCCACGCTCTGCGTAGCCCGGAGACTTGCTGGCCCATTTCCTCCCCACTGCCCACTAGCAAGGGATGGTCCAGTAGATCCACAACTGACAAACTGGACTTGTCCAGGCCTATTTGGTTCACCAGATGATCGGCAAATTTAGACGAGGCGATGAGGATCCTTCTGGATGTTCTGTTGCATGGGATGGGGTTGTCGAGCGTCGTCCTCCATTGGCGGAGGAGGGTGGAGATGTGATGGGGATTGAGCACGTGCATAGTGTCCAAGTGTTTCATGTAGAAGCCATCAACACCTGCTTCCAGCCAGTGGTCGAGTGCCTTGCGGTATTCTTCTTGAACGAAAGGATTTGACCAGTTGAGGACGTAGTGCCCTCCAAATGTCCGCTGTGTTAGTTCCCAATCCTCAGGAGGTGGACCCTCGGAGTTTTCCATTTCGGGAGGAGCCTGTAATGAGGTGTTCATATTTATATACAGAGAAAATCGTTTAACACAAAACAGATGGGACTGAAATATTTTTTGTATTAAAAGAATTTCGTGTTAAAGGATATTGTAAAGAGAAAAAAAAAACATACACTCAACAAAATTAAGTTTATTAGAGTACATTTTATTCATAGATTAAACAAAAAATTTCACTGGACCTTAAAGGCATTAAAAACAAAATTTTCAAGTTTCTTAAAAACAAAACGTTTATTGAATTTTCGAAATAAATTCTAATACCACATTTTTCATGATGTCCCTCATTTTGGAATTTTCGAAGTTGTGGGAACAAGAGTTGTGTTATCCCTTTAATTTTCTTCGTTGAAATCTGCACCAATGATATGTTTTGAACTTTGAACGAAATGTAAAATGTGTGTTAGCATGCCATAATCGGGGCTGTACAAACATTATTATTATCTACAGCAACAAGTTCTTCCGATGATACAGTAGGACAGTTCAATAATACAGAGCCTTTCTCAAACATTTCATTAAGTGTCGGCTAAATTTCAATATCCTCCATCTTCATTTCTTTTGGCTGGTGTTTTCCGTAATTTATTCATTCCCGGAAGAGAAATATTTTTTGCGTTAAATGATTTTCATTTCGTGGTAAGAGAAAAAGGCATGAAAATACATAGTAGTTTGACGGAGCCATGGTATTTTTTCGTGTTAACCGGTATTTCGTCTTAAGCGTTTTCACATTAAACGTATGTCACTTTATGTACGAGTGAATTCGATGATACATAAAAATGTGTAGCTACTTTCGACAGCATAACAGGAACTTGCAAAAAGTTAAAATTTTAGAAAAACATGAAAGAAAAAAAAATAATAAAATTAATTTGATTCAAATATGTATAAATATCTATATGAAATCTATATATGTTAGGTATATCTAGAGATAGTTCTATAGATACCAACGCTAGTTAATTCCATGCATTTTAATTAATAAATAAATCAACTTTTAGTATTTTTAATTAGTGCCTAAGGAAGAACCTAATGTGGTTTCTTGAGAAATAGTGAGATGTTCCAAAAATGCTCCTTTCTTTCTTTCTTTCTTTTTTAAATAAAAGGTGTTTACGTATTATCGCAATCTATTGGCAACATTACACGAAAAGAAACACATGGTTGCCAATACAGCGCTTACGGCACATACGAAATAGGGGTTGCTAACTTGGCGAGTTATCTTGAACGTTGGTATTGTTGCAACAGTACGCAAGCAAAGGAAAAAAATGAGCTCTTCACAAATGGTCCTTTTATTTTCATACTTACGAGTCATAAAGAAGTAATGATTTTATAATTTTATTTGCTTTTCTGAATTGTGCAAAAATTAGCTCCAATGTGTCCGCTGCATTTTTGGTTTATTATTTTTAAAAAGATGAAAAGAAATTTACCATCGTTTTGCATTAAGAAGAAAACAACATCATCCAATAGAATAAATTACTCAGCAAGATTTTTGTATTATTTTATTTCGTGTAATCCTTTCCGAAACAAAAGCAAAACTTAAATATAAGCATTGAAAATACGAGAATATTATCTTAAAAATAAATAATAATAATAATAAAGGATGTACTGGTTTTACACTTGTTTTAATGTGCTAATATTTGCTTGCTGACACTTTCAGGTGTAATGAAAGTAAATGAGAAAAAATAAAATTACACACAAGTGCTATCCTAAGGAATATTTATCTGTAAATAAATAAAATGTTTGATATTTTCGTAAACAATCACAATTTTTTTTTAAACAAATATTTTAAATGTTCGAGAACTAATGCAGTTTTACTGAGAATTATATTTAAACATGATGTTTGACAGTTTTGTAAATATTCAATTCTGTATCCTCGACAAAACGGTGAACGAAAACGATGAATTGTTTTAGTGCAAATACTGCTCTATTCAAACTGAGAACAAAACATTTAGAATTGATGCAGGGCACTTGAATTTTTAAAATGTCAGTAAATGAAAAGAAATAAACTAAGATAAAATGAGATGATTTTAATAAGAATAGCTCATTTTTTTTGTCTTCCATTTATTGTTATTGCAACAAAAAAAAACACAAAAAACTTCTGACAGCTATTTTTATTTTTAAGTTTTGTATTTATTTATCTAGTCGGATCAGATACACGATTTTTAAATCAATTGGTATTTTGTATGTATTTATCTTTTTTGAAATTTTCTTTTTCCTGCTCAAAATTCAATTTTCACGAACAAAATAAAGTATACATGTTATAACTTAACTTACTGAAAAATGCTCCTTATTCCAGTAATGTAACTAAAAAGCAAATATAGTTTTTCGGAAAATTAAAATTCATCAATTGTATTTTTAATATATTTACCCTTTGAAAATGTACTTTCGTATTAACCCATTCGTTTAATTTTTAAATACTTTCTTTGCATACTTCATATTGAACATATAGTACTTACTCACTGTAATACATTAATTATTTTACCAATTAAAACATTAAATGTACAAATTAAATGTAAAGAAATTATTTGCTTAAAATAGGCACAAAAATTTAGATTATTTTTCTTTTAAAACATTTAATATATTTTTAGTCTTTTTATATTACTAGATTTCAGCGGTTGGCTTAAAGGTAGAAAATTATTTACAATGAATGAAAATTGAACTAACTACCTTACAGTAGCACCATACTTGCAGATTTACTAATATAAAAACTGAGGAAAATTATAAAGTGCTATATTTTTCTAAAAAGATATAAATATGCTGGGAAATATTTTTTAAGTATAATTGTGTATTTTTAGTTTAGATGTAAATTTTTAACTAACACAGTCATTTTTAACGAATATATAGCAGCACACAGTAATTTTTATTTTCCATTTATTCATTCAAAAGTGACTTTACAAAATTAATGTTCAAATAATCGATTACTTTGCTCAAATTTTGCTGCTTTGAATTTGTAATGTACACAAAGTACAAAAAATTGTAAAAAATAAATCAATAAAATATTTAACAATAATTTAATACACCTTGTAATAATAATATAATATATTATAAATAGCAAAAAAAAATTTTTTTTGCGAAATTTTAACTATTGAAGGAGCAATTATCATACATAAATGGTAAAAAATTTAGAGATTAAATCCTTAAAATACAAGAGGTTCTAAAAATGTTGATTTTTTTTCCGTTCCAATAAATAATCTATTTCGATTGGAAAAACCCAAAAAAGGTCTTAAAATATATAATTTAAATGTTTTAAAATCACCAACTAAAGTATAATATTTATCGATCTTTATTTTCTTTAAAAACCTAAAGCTCATTTTAAAGTTTGCATGAAATGCAAAAACTGCACTTTTAATATCTCATCCGTAATAGGATATCGCTTAAAAAACGCTTTTAAAATGTCACTTTGTAAGGTAAAAAAAAATCTTTTTTATGTTTATATGTCACTCAAGAAAAAAAATTCGAAAAAAAGAATAGTATTAAAATGAAAAGGAAGATATGATACAAAAAAATCTTTTAAGAGACATTTGAAAAAGAGTGAGGAGTCAATAAAAATTCAAAAATGCAATAAATTCAAAAAATAATATCATGGAGAATAAATATACCTTCTTTGTCACTTCACAGAACTTTTTCTCTTCTTCCCATGTGTCCTATCTTTTCAACTTTTAATCAACTGTTAAGAATATCCTAATTCATCCGTTTAATTAACTGTTAATTATGCATTTGGAGAATACTTTTTAGGAGAAAAGCTTACTTTCACTCTGTTATTAAGGAATTACTTCCCTTTTTTTTCAGACAGTCAAAAGTAGAAACCATAACAGAAATATCTAATTTTTTGTTGAAAGGGAAGCTCGACTGGAGGCATTTAATAAAAACAAAATTTGATCTTTTGTTTTTCATTAAAAAAAAAACCTCTCATTTGTTGTTGTAAGCAGAAAAACAACGACTGATTTTGTACGTTTATTTTCATTAGAATATTTTTATGATTGTTTTAATTTTTGCTCTTTTTGCTATTGATGAAAGTTATTCGATATCCACAAGTTAATTAAAATTATTGTAGGAAAAAAAGTAAAATCTTGTAAGAGAAAATGTTTTTTTTTTCTTTACTACACACTATTCAAAATGAAAATATTCTTTAAACTTATAAGGACAATTAAATTACACAAATAAAAAATAGTTGTTAAGTAAGTCACGAAATGTTCAACCCCCACCCCCCTTATTTTAATAAATAAATGTAATCAGTAAAGTTTCAAGCTTTCTAATGCGTTTCTCAAAATTTTAAATCTACCTTTAACAAGAGTAGTTCTGAAGCAGCCCTAGATGAATAATAAATAAAGTTTCCATCTACCAACATGCTTAATAAAGGCATATATGTCCTTAAAAATATTTTTAGTAAAAGCGACGTTTCTGTTTTTACAATGACGTAACATTATTTTACTAAAAAGTAGCAACCATGTAGTGTTTTTGCTTTGCATCAGCTGTAAATTGATTTTAGTAATTTCCAGAGTATGGAATACCTAACATTAGACGGCTCTGTACTTATGTATTATCGCAACCTATTGGCGGCATTATATGAAACGAAGCTCATGGACGCCAATTCAACATGTACGACGCATAGGAAATCGGGGTTGCCAATTTTGTGAGTTATTAATAGAGTTGGTGATTGTTGCGATAATACGTAAGTTGCGACGGCTCCACACGATGTTGACCCTTTGTAGTACGTTTAATATTTTGAGTAAAAATTGTAATTGGTACTGATCTATATACCAGTATGCAGTTTAACATGGGAGTGCTCTCGCGGGACACAGAATCACCCCAGGCTCACGAACTCTTTAATTCTGGGAAACCTGCTTATTTGTTTCTAATGACCTTGTCAGTATCATCCTATATAACAAGTCTTCATGGGAGCAAAATGTATATGAGGCATATATCCTTCTTTCTTGGAAATGGCAAAAGTTACTTCCAATCTTAAGGTACTTCGGGTGATTAATTTCAGTGCAGGATCACCTTTGCTCCTAAATATTTTCTTTGAACAGGCTACATTTTTTCCATGAGAACGACTTAGTGCTATAGCTGTGTTGTAAGGCTCCTTATGGTTTATAAATGTAAATGAACAGAATATTAAATAAAATGGGATCTACAATCTCTATTGCATGAAGTTTAAACTGATCAAGCAAGGGAAGAACCATATGGAAAAAAAAATATGAATCATGATAGCGAAAGTAGCTCATTCAGAAAAATGCTCAACATGAAACGTTTGAGTTATAAGGAAAATTTTGCAAATGCTACCTAAAAAACTACATCAAGAAAAATATGAAGCCAAAAGTGTACCATAAGACACACAACGTGCTGTCAAGAAGACACAAAACAAGAAGAAGTTCAACAGGGTAATTGTCGATCATCAAAGGACAATAAAATGGCAATAACTTGAACAAACTATGACTGTATTGCCTGGAAATATCACACCTGTAATGTTATTGAAAAGCGTCTGTGAGTTCTGCGCCCTTTTATAAGTAACGCATATTGGACATTTTAGTTTAATCTGATTCGATTTTTTCTTAAATTATCAAAGAAAAATTGAAAAGTCATTAAAAATAGGTAAGTATATTTTTCTCTAAGCTAAATTATTCACTGGAATTTCGATTTTTATCGTGTACAATAAAAAATATTATAAAAAAAAGGATTGGTGTGTATCCTTCACCCCGCACGACCACTGATGTTAGTATCGGGTGACGCCTTCTCTCAGGTTAAGAAGACTGCCCTGAAATATTCGCACTGAATTAGTGGTGTCAAAATAGAAAATGCTGATAGATTCAGGACAACTTTTAAAATTTGTACGAGCATATGTACCAACTTGATTGCTGAGAGAAGGGTTCGTTGTAAATATAGTTCTTATAAATAACTTACCTTCAGTTTTTATGAAAGCTGTATCACGTGAACGTTGTACATTCTCACCATCTGATTCCCGTGACAGTATTCACGCTTTTAAGGCAACTGGGACGGGAAAGTGCTTCAAATTATGCATTTTATATTTTACTTTTAAAAAATAGAGGGCCCTTTGAGAGTGCATTAGTGGCATAGAGGCATTATTTATGAGAATTCTATAAATATAACGCTAGTAAATTGATTTTTAAAATTGTAAACAAATGTGATGAAACTGTGACTCAGGTCCACTTTCTTCAAAATCCTTATTGTATTTAATATGTATTGTAAAAAACTAATTCTTCTATACAAAGAGTGTAATTTTCCTATACTATATATTTAAATTTATTGAAAATTCTACATTTTTTGTTCAAAAATTACGGAACATTTAAATGATTATTAACAAAATTTTAAAATAAAATTTTATTTTTTGAAATCGTTAATTATGTCTAGTTTTGGATTTATGAATAATCAGTGTAGTTCTTAAATTATAAATCAAGTAGATATAGTACAAAGTGGATCTAGAGGATTATTCTAAATTAAATATACAGCTTGTAAAACAGACATTTCGTTTTTCCTAACTGCTTACTGTTAACATTTGAATGCTCTTGCATAACTCTATATGTTTATTACTCTGTTGGTTTTACTTTAAAATAAATAAATATTCATATGTATGAATACAAAACAGAGATTCTTTTGTTATAATTTTTAAAAACAGAATTCCATTTAATTAGACATTAAATTAACTTCTTAAATTCATCAAAGATATTTTCTTTGCGTATTTTTATAACAATAAAAATATGTGTAAAGATTTCTGTAATATCCTGTAATGTTGATGTTCAAAGTGAAGTAAAAATTCTAAAACTTATAGACATAAAACTTTGGGATTTTAAATGGAAGAAGGTGTAAATCGTTGATAACACGTGCTGGTGAAGTAGGGAAAGAGTACTTAAAAGAGAGACTTCTAAATACTCTAGAATTTTAAACTTACAATTTAAAAACTGAGAAAGAATACAAAATATTCCAATTAATAATGAAATGGCTTTATATTGTATTAAAACTATTATTTTACAAGTCATAGGTGAAAATATCTTTATTTGTAATTTTCTCAAAATGCATTTTTTGGTAATCCGGTACACTTTTCTCAAAATCTACTTTAGCTACAGTGCTGATATTTTGTATACTAAAAGATCCACAAACTTTCAACAAAGTTAATGAATTCTTTTTCAAAATAACAGTCACAAATTTTAGATATAGCTCAATTTCTGCATAAAATTTAAAGGAAATTTAAATCATTAAATTTTAAAATTTTATAAATTTATTTTTTAAAATTTTATTTTATTCATTTTATGGATTGTTATGCTTTCAAAAATTTTGTAAAATTTTATAGCTACATATGCGGTGGAATTTACGCAAAGTGTACCTAGATGTAATAACATGCTATGAAAATAAAATAAAAAAAGTAGTTATTGATTAATTATTGCTCATACAGATTTATTAGTAATTTAAAATGGAATATTTTACATTAGCAGGTACATATATATACAGATAATTCAACGTAAAAATTTTATATCCGTTGCTTTTAATTTAAGTAGGTGAGAACCATTTAAAGTTGGTGCCAAAAAAAATCATTTTTCTTTGTCGCAGACGTCCAAGTTACCTTAAAATTATTAGACACAGTATTCCCGAACCAATTTACAATGAATAAGAAACAAAAATCTGATACTATTTGTAAAACCAAACGTAGATTATAAAGTTTACATGGAAAAATGAAAATTACTAAAACCCATGCGGATGGATTAGCATTTGCAAATCTATCAAGAGAAAAAAAATGAACAAAATTTTTGTTCGAAATATCGGTATAGATTCACAGAAGTAAAATAAATATTGGATGGTTACAAATAGCTTAGCTTACAAGGAAAAAGATGAATAAATATTTTGTTGTTGAATATGAAAAATCATAATTATTTTTTTTTACATATCTGAAAGCTCCAATTGATTGCCTAGTAACTCTAAGAAATCGTTTATTAGCCGTAGAACTTGATCACTTGTTTGCCGGATTGAAAAAAAATATGGATGGAGTTTATTTATGTAAAAAAAAACATATTTTTAGTCTATTTTAACTTCAGTTAATTTTACTTTTAGTCTTTTAGTCAATCTCAACAATAAATTGCTTTGCAGTGAAACTATAGTTATAAATTTTACTGTGCAGAAAAAAATATAAAGCAATTAAACAAAAGAAAAGATAATTGTCTGCATTAATAATGTATGAAAATAATACCATTTTGAATCTAATCTGCGATGAACTGATTAAATGATTTAAAGTAATACGAGAAGAAAATGGTTTAATATATATTTAGTGGCAAAAAAATTAATCTTTTTTTTCATAAAAAGAATCATAAGCAAATTAAAAAAAGAAAGAAGAAAAACCTCTCTAAAATCCTTTACTTATTTAATTGAAAATTATTTTATATTATCCTCAAGTACCTTCTTCTCCCGTAATTGGATTATATTGATCTGTTCTAAAAACTTCCTATGATTTCAAATCCTTGAACTTTTAAAATGTTAAAATTTTTTAATTTGTTAGCCGACAGAATTAGTACTTTTATTGTTTCTTCCTTTTTAATCATAGCGCTTAAAAAAGATTTTTAATAAAGCTTATATAATATTAATTATTTTTATTAATGCATGTTTTGGCCGCATTAAAAAAAAGGGAATAAATTAGCTCTGTTTTTGCTTTTTATTCTTTTCTGAAATGATGTGAATAAGAAAAAACAAGTAATTTGATTCTATTAGAAACTTTTTCATAAAGTAATAAGAAATTTACTCATAGAATAAGACTTAACTTGTTTTGAAAAAAATAACCATATTAATAAAATCTGAATTCAATATTTTTTTCAATAAAACATCTGAATTTAAATTAACTGATCAAGAGCATTTTTTTAAAAAATAATTATTCCGATTTTTGCATTGTTGAATATCTATTATTCGGAAAAGCCTTATAGAAATGAATAAAGGGTTAGTAATTTTCAGTTAAATTCTGCCATAAGCCAGCCCTCGGAAGGAAAATGCAAACAATTTCAGTACCTAAAAACAGACTTCTGTTCTCTCTTTAATTGGATTTTTTACGTCACGCAACTAAAACAGATAATTTATATGAGTGATCCAATGCTGAATAAATACTAAGATTCTGGAAATTTTCCCATGATGCAAATTCCGCAAACTTATGCAATATGTGCATATCCAAGTATCTCTCTGGGTAATATATACAGGGTGTTGCTAAATTTGACCGACACATTCGGAGGAGTGATAGTTGGCAGCATAAGGACGACAAATCAACACAGAACATGGGGTTGCAAACCACGTTTAGTCGGAGTAATTCGCAAAATAGTTATGGTGGGTGTGATGTGGAATGGAATAAAAATGGGCAATAAGAGGCAAAAAATACATTTATTTGACGTAAGCATGTTTATAATACGAACTTCGAGCATCATAGCTCGACATTAGAAATGCAATGATAAGTGATTGTCACAGGAATCGCTCGAAGTTGCGGCCGCGTAGGTCATATCACAGCGTACACTGATGGGCGAAGGATTGTCGGACGCGTTCAAACGAATTGGGTGTGCTGGAGATGTCAGCGGAAGTGATGACGATTCGTGCAGTGAGTTTCTTCACTGTAGCCACCGGTGTCTCATGCACAAGCGATTTCAGGGGGCCCAGAAGAAGAAATTAAAGGGATTGAGGTCCAGGGAGCGTGGAGGTCAAGCAAACAGTCCAACACGTCTAACCCACCTCCTGAGATATGTAGCATGTGGGTGGCAACGCACCGCATTGAAAAATATGAGGTGCACCACAGTGCATGAACCACACGTACTGGTGCGCAATGGCCGGTGCACCCTGTAGCAATTCCGGGAAAGACTAGTAGTACAGTGCTGTAGAAAAACAAGATATTTTGCGCCATTGAGGCTTTTGGGCAGTATATATATATATATATATCTGCATTTATTTGGTCACTCCCCGAGTGTGGTCCATCGTCATTCCGAAGGCTATTCTTATCTTGATTTTCACCAATTAAACGTGGTTTGCAACCTCGTGTTCTATGCTGATTTGCCATCCCATCTCTACCTACTATCACCCCTCTGAATATGCCAGTCAAATTCCGCAACACCCTGTATAAATATACGTATATATACTAATTATATCAATCTATGCAACTATATAATCTTTAATTAGATTAAACTGATCTCTTCTTTTTAAATTTAACTTTTGTCTAATTACACTTTAGTATAAGAATTGCATTTAATTTCCTGCTGCTCAAGCTTAGATGCAAATTACGTTCAGATACAACCGGACATTTTAATTCGATAATTATTATAAGAATAACGAGAAAAAGTCTCATAAAGATTACTACTGAAGACAAAAATCTCATGATAATACTGTGGTAAACGTCAACACTTATATAATTGTTTGGTATATGTACGAATTATTTTCCAAATATCATTATTTTTGTATTACTCCGGCAAATGTCGACATTCAGTATGCATAGTTGATGAATGTGCATTAAAAATATTTTAATACGCAAGGGGGAAAAATGCAACTTTTTATGTCATATGTCAAAAAAATAGGAAAAATGTAACGATACGTGTCGAAATAAGAGAAAAATATCATATAACCAAACAAAATGTAGTTTAAATAACAGCAGTACAAGCAAACTAAGTAAACAATATAAGCAACGGCACGTTCTAAATTGTAATAGAAAAAAACATTAATAGTAAACTTGCACATAAGTAGTATAATTAACGTAATGTAATCTTATTTTTTGTAACAATTTAAATTGTTACGATACTTTTCATTACGCCATAAGCTCTTTTTTATATTGTCACTTTTTTATTTCAAAAATATTAAATGTTTTCTTGTTAAATGACTTCAAAAGTTAGTCCAAAAGTCTTTTATCCAGTTCGAATATCATGTTTCAAAACTATCTATTTTCTTAACTTTAATATTCATGACATTATTTTTTCAAAATGTTGTTCGCTTAAAAACATTTTGGTTATATATTTTGTATAAAACGTTTCAAAGGCTTTTTTTTCTATATGTATATATATGAAGAGGGGAAAAATAATTATTTTCCTAAATTACGATATAGAATTGAACAGCAGACTTGAAGCCTATGCTCAATTTTAATCAACATGAATTTTCATCAACCATGTTCACTAGCTCATTTAAAATGCGAATTTCTTCCTCGGATTACTTAAGTAAAACAAACTGAATTTTCTAGAACTCTCTCATGGGGCTCCCAACTTTTTAGCATCTTTGATCACTTTTAAAAGATAATTTCTTTCAAAATTCCTCCCCGTCCATTCCATTCCCCCCTATATATGCAGTATATTATATAATACTAACAATTCCGTACAAAAAATAAAATTAATGATAACATTTTAGCGAAGAGCATGAACAGAAAGTTAGAAAATATTGTTTCTATGAAATTTGTTTTATTTTCTGTACTATTATCTTTCGCTTTTTAGATGAATGTATCCCATCTCCGTAGTCAAATTTATATTACTTCTATGTATATTAAAACGGTTGTTGTATTATCTAAGGATTTTGCAATCCTTATAAAGCAGTGTTTCTGAAACAGAGGGGCGCGCCCTCTAGGGGAATTGATAACCCTACAAGGATTACGTGATTATATTAAAAAGCCGACAGTAAAAAATTATTTCTTAAAAACTTATTACTTTACTGAAAGAAAGCAAAACAAAATACATTTTGGCATAATAAAATATAATAAACACTAATATAATACATTTATAAATGTATCAGTACTGCACAATGCGTTTCATAATTAATTTAACAGTACTAAGTTAAGAACGTTTAATAATTACCAGTGACCTATGAGTGTCATAAAATTATACGCAAAATTTAATACTTATCTTGATAATTTGCACGATGTATAATTAAAGTCGTAAAGTATCAAAGTATATTATTATTGAATTAAATACATTGTTATTGTATGGAAAAAAAAGGGGAGCGAGAAAATTTTGATTGAAAATTGTGCTGCAAGTATAGAAAGTTTAAAAAGTATTGCCTTAAAGCTTAAATAAATTTTTAATGTATAAAAAATTTTATCGATCCCCAATAGATCCTGGTATATTATATATATTCTTTTAAATCATCCATAAAGCTTGAAGATGTGTCCACCTGGACTCCTGAACTAGAAGGAAATAAACCAATAGTACATCATTCAAATTTGAGATTTACCTTAGATCTGTTGGCAGATGCATAGAAGTGCTCATATCCAGGAATTCCTCTTTGCCAATGTAGCGCCCACGTGTGCTGGTCGCTAGTGACAGTAGGATTGAGATCTAGCACAACTTTCAGCCCCTTTTTGTGAGCGGCCTTCACCAATTCCAGGAAATCGTCCATCCTGCCTAAATGCGGATCTGCACTGTGTAGGTCTATGATATGCTCGTACTCCAGGGGATAATCTAAAGCGCTGAAGATGGAATTTAATCTGATTGCTGTTGTACCCAGATCTTTGATGTAATCCAACTTTTTGATGATACCCTGAAAGGATGAGAAGAGAAAAATTTATTTTGATTTTCATTGAATTTATCTCAATAAAAGGTTATACATTATCAAAAATTTAATTTAAAGTATTTTTTTAATTTTGAATTAAAAGTTTATTTTATTTGAAGAATTGAACAAATATTTGTTTTTCTTAATGAAATTTGCTTCTCTCTGGAAGCTATTTGTATTTTGTGGTGTTACTAATCCACCCGATTGATGGTGTCTGATCATTGACCATGAAATATGTCGTGGCAAGAAACTAGAATACGCCTGTCGTTTTAGCCGCAGACTTGAGCATCTTGCAAGTGGTTATACCTTTTACCTCCATTCCACCTCAATTTTGAAGGATTACACCAGTGATTCTCAGCTACTGTGCCACGGTACTTGTTGTGCCGCTAAATTCTTAAAGTGTGCTGCCAAATTTTCTTAAAATGATAAATTATACTGTGAGAAAAAAAATATCAAAGTCTGGATTATTTGGTCGTTTTATAGAAGTAAACAATTCATAAAACTGCTATTGACCATTTGAGAACTCCAAGACCGTTAGAGGAGACCGTTATTCAATACTTCTCTAATTTAAATATTTAAAAAATGATTGGGGGGGGCCGTAATTCATTTGTAATAACGGATACATCTGTATATGAATTAACTTTGAATGACTAATTTTGACTGTAATAATCAAGATTTAGTTACAAAACATTGGAAAGAGTCAATAAATTCATTTTGGATTAAAAATAGTCGTAATAATCCCACAATAACAAACAAAAAAAGCTTTAAAAAATTGTTACAATTTTCAATATCTTATTTGTGTGAATTCGGATTTTCAGCATTAACATACATGAAGGGAAAAAAAGATTTACTTTTAAAAAAAGAAACTTTGAAATATAGGTGACGAAATGACAGTGGCATTATCATTTTTAAGACCAAACATAAGTGAAATTATCAAAATTCATCAAGCTCAAATTTCGAATTAAATGTATTCTTATAGTTAACTTCTAATTAATTACTCAATGAACATTTTGCTGTTGTTGTAGTACATATTATTTAATTTAACGTTGAAAATTATTATTATAAACTATTTTACATAGAGCTTCATAATAAGTAAAATGCTTTTAAACTTGTTTTATTGTTAGTGTAGCACCAAATTTTGAAATTTTTAACAGTGTACCTTAACAAAAATAAGATATGGAATCACTGGATTATACCTTCGGGGATGATCCGGGATCTTCCACCTATCTTCTCCTACTACCAACCTCTCTAGAGAACTTTAGGGCTAATGAATATTTAGAGTGCCTCCATGCCATGAAAACTCTATAATTTGCAAACACCTATGCCTTCTCGGGAATCGAACCCGGGTACGCGGTACAGAGTCACTAACCAGTGTTTCATCTGGACGACTTTTTTTCTCGTAATTTTTTCAATGCAAAACATAGAGGAGTTTTTTTATGTCATATATGATAATTAAAGATTTTTCCTCATAAGTCAGAAATATTTGCATCATAAAAGAATAATCTAAATTCATTATTAGAATAATTATCATGTATTTATTTTTGGTAGTCATTCAATCAAAAGATGTTTTTTCTTTATTCGCATTTTAGAAGGAAAACTTAAATCTTATTTGCTTTCTCTTGAACTTCTTCGATTTCAATATTTTGTAGAAACAAAACTAGTCCTCAGACTTATAATTTTAGGTACAGTTTAATTGATGAATATGTTTTTCAGACTCTATTTCAGAAAAAAAAAATTTAAAAAAAAAAGAAATTGTGCGGAATAATTAAAATAAAAAAGTATGTTTTAGATCTAAAAAATGGGAAATTTCGATAACGCAAAGCGTAAGAAAAACAATTCCTTTTTTAACATCTCTTAATCCAATTTCAATTCTTAAAATCAATGAAAAAATTCTTATATGAAAACTTCACCAATTATGCAGTTTTAGATGTTAAAATATTTCTAGTAAATTTAGAATTAAAATTCATGAAAATGTAATTTAATATTATAAAATATGTACATTTATTTAGATTCTTTACTTTAAACAAATTTAGAATATAATTTTCATAAAAAAATGTATCTCTCTTTAATAATACAAACAAAATACATTTAGAGAGAGATACCTGAAAATCTCCGTAACCGTCGGAATCTGTGTCCATAAAAGAAGCTGGGAAGATCTCGTAGAAGATGCCTTCCTTATGCCAACTGTGATCCATATGATCATCTGGTGTTCTGATTTTGGGTGGAGACCTGTTATTCCACAGGAGGACGCCACCCCAGAAAGCGATGGTGGACAACACGACTGATGCGAAAAGGACACAAAATCGGCTGCGTTCCGACCACTTATGCCAAGGATATTGACAGGAGGAAGGACTAGACATTTGTTTGTGGAGGGGTCGGTAAGTGGGCAAGTCTGTCTTGAACCTGGAAGAAGGAAAACTTGTGTTTAATGGTTTTTATGAAATACATAACAATGTGTAATGAGTAATGATCGCTCATAGTTTTATAAATATTTTTGTTTTATTTCACATTAATATTTTTTACTTTTATTGTAAAATTAGTTTGTAAGTTCTTGGAACACTTTTCGCTAAATTAGGTTGCTTGGCTATTGATTCCGGTTGCCAAAAACACCTATCGCTTAATGAATTTGCCTGAAGACCGATTCTGGTCACCTGTTCTACAATTTAACCGGACCAAACAAGTGTCGAGACGGAGCCCTATTCTTCCACACCTTCCAGTATGTCAGAAAAAGATTAATAGGTTTACTTTTTAAAAAAATATATATTACGAGTTAATTTTTGCGTTTCATTTTGAATTTGATCGTTATATTTTCTACTTGAAGAAGTTTAAATGAGTTTTAAAACAGTTTGAGAAACACTGCATTATATAACAAACTAAAAAAATTACGTCTCTGGTCATCATGTAATGAAATCCAAAAAATCTTTCAATTTCATTTTAGGATCTAATTGAAAAATATACCATTTTCATGAGAGAGAGAGAGAGAGAGAATGACCTGTAAAAATGGATGGCATTTAAAAATTACATTGCTGCGTCAAAATTGATCATAATCAACACAACCTTTTGATGAATGGATTTTTAGAACTACAGTTAAAACATGAGCAATTTGACTGATTAAGTCATTTAAGAAATATTCAAAACAAAATATGCTTATACAAAGATAAAACTTCAATACCTTTAAATTCATCCAACACCTACCTGCTGCATTGGAACACTGTGGTACAATTTCTGAAGATTCCATCTGTGCACCTGGACTCCTGTTCGGGCACTGCCGTGGTTGGTGTCACCAGATGAGGTGGATTGGTCTGTTGGTGCAGTCTCAAATCTAGGCATTGTCCCGGATGGACCGTCCCGGATATCCGGGCTTTGTTGTGGAGGTCGTCGATCGCTGGGAGCGTCGACATGGCTTATATCTGGACTTTCAGACGAGGGATCAAAGGAAGCTCAGTGATCATCGAAGATTATAGCAAAAGAAAGCAGCGAATGAAGCTGGAAATTCATTATATTTCTCTCTCGGGCTGCAAAAGAATAATGTTATTAAAATTTTATTACAACATACATTATAATGGTTGTCATTAAAATATCAAAAGCAAATGATTATAACGATAAATAATAATAAACAATACAAGATGATATACGGAGAGAAGTATATATATAGTTTAAAATACAAAGTTTGGATAACAGAGAAACTTTATCGATGAATTTCTGGATTATTTTTATATACTTTAACTTATTATAATTCAATAAATATATAGGTATAACAATAAGAACACTTTTTTAGTTTCAAATAATATTACAATATGGATGTATAATAAATTTTTCAACTGAAGAGATAGTTTTCATATATCTATATTTATATGAGAATTGCGACTCAAACACACTCATTTATTCATTAAGAAATATCAGAACACATTAAAGTGATGTTTGATAAGCATGGATCTTTTGTTGAGAAGAAGTCCGCTCGAATGGGTTTTGCGAAAATTGACTTCAAAGTAATTGCGGGGGGGGGGGGGGGGTTGAAGGGTGTTATTTTATAAAAATTCCAGATTTTCAGCTATTAGGCCAACAGAATTGAAACTTCGCCAATTTGCTTACTTTCTTGAATATTGGGTTTGGCGGAAATCGAAGGGAGGGGAGAAGTTACACAGGTAAAAAAGTAGAGGCATAAAGAATAATACATGTTTTTTTTTTTATAAATTCAAATCCTGTCTTTTTCCAGTCTAGATGCGAGTTCTATAGGAATGTATTTGAATGCAATCGAAAACTTAATTCCAGGATTTATACGTAAATAAATTAAGAAGAAAATATTGTCACACAACACACCCCGAAATTCTCAGCAAAGCAGATGGTTAATGGCAATATATATATGTATAAATATATATGTGCGAGGTAGGGTTCAAAAGTTTCCGGACCGAGTGTATAGCTTAAAATTTATTACCAATTAAATTGCTGAAATACATCCTCTTTGGATGTAAGACCCTTAAGCAACAACACACTTATTTCATTGCTTGTAAAGATCATCAAAACATTTCTGGAATGCATGTTTAGCCATGTCCTTTAATTCAACCTGCGATGCACTTTTAATTTACTCTGCAGATTGGAATCGATGACCCTGAAAGCAACGTGCCAGTTCTGGAAATATTCTGAAGTCACAGGATGCTAAATCAGAGAAGTAAGGAGGATGTGGCAAAACAGTATTTTTTCATTTTCACTCCTTCATTGTTCGAAGCCTATTCTGACGTACTGCCGCAGAAACATTGTCAATGTTTTCAGCTTTGTGAGAAGTTTTCGGACGTCCAGAGCGTTCTGCGTCTTCAAAACTTTTCCCAACTTCCCTCAAACTTCGATGCACTCAAAAGCTTGCGTTTGAGATAATGCATCAGTGCCGTACACATGCATTAACATTTGTCAGTCTCCGTAGCACTCTACAAAATTTGATATTCATTATCGTCATTTCTTCATTACAAACGTAATTTCTTTCAATCGCTGGCTACTAAATGTATCCACTTTTAAAATACGATGCCTTGGTACCTTGCCACCGACTACATGATTTAGGAAAAATCAGTTTTAAAAATAGCGCAGAACGCAGTAACACAGAAACATTACAGTAGTATCACTCTACTGCAAAAAAATTTCACGTTATAGGCTCAGCCCTGAACTTTGACATCTACTCGTACATCGCCTTAATTCTCTGCATATAACAGCATTTCTCAAACTTTGGAGCGTGCCCCCTTTGGGGGGCGTGATAACTCTACGAGGGGGACGCGAGCATATTGAAAAGTCGAAAACTAAAGATTATTTAAGAAATTACTAATTTATTGAAATAAACAAACAAAATACATTCTGACATAATAAAAAATAAAAGACACCTTTACACTGGTATAATGCACTTATAAATATATCAGTACTGCACAATGTATTTTATAATTAACTTTTAGCAATACTTTGTTAAAAGAACAAGTTTAATAATTTCCTGTGATCCCATGATCCTGTAATATACAAAATTATTTTCAAAAATTGACTCTTATCTTGAAAATTTGAACGGTTTATAATTAATCCTTGCTCAATCGTTCAATTCGCTCCTCAATGCCACCATTTTCCAAGTAAGTATGCGTATGTGATGTATCGGGTGAGGGAAGAAAAAGACTAAATGAGCAAATTCTCTGAAATAAGTAAATCCTTCGCAAACACTGTGAAGTCCCTTTTATTGCATTCCATTGCCTTCGTAATAATTTTATGAATGGCAGTGCACAGAAAAGATCATACTTCGGAAAGACGTATATATACGTCCAGGGGAAATAACACTTTGGCTGAGAGAGACGTGCATATACGCCCTTAAGAGGTTTAAGTTGTTTTGTAGCTTTAGCATCAAGGTATAGTATTATTGAATTTGATACATTGTTATTGTATGGAGGGGGGCACGATGAAAATTATGATTGTAGATTGGGTCGCAAATATTGGAAGTTTGAGAACCACTTGCATATAATGAAAGAAGAGAGTGATTCTACAAAAACTAAATATTGAGTGATTCCATGTACAGTACTGAATTAGTTTTTGTTGTTGTTCACTCTGAATAGTATAAAAATCACTTTTTTGAGATCTCTTCTTTCTAGTATATACTTAAGAATTTTTTTTGACAAACTGTTTAAAAAAAATCTGAAAAGTATAACAGTTATACGAACGCTTTACAAAAAAATGCTAGCTGATTTTAATCAAAATTTTCTCAAAGTAGAATTCAAATACATCTACGTCTTTTATTTTACTTTAACTAATTCACTAATTTCTAAAATTTCTATGCCTGAATTAAGCTCTTATCGATAGAGAAAGATTCATATCTTACATAAATTTTAAATAATGTCTTTAAGGAACACAAACTTCAGCAAAATGTACCGAACGAACGAGCACAAGCACTTTATTTACAGCAATAAAAGCTCATTGGTATGGAAACCTAATATTCTGTTTATGACATATTTACTAACTTTACAGTCAATAACACGTCTTGAGAAACTCTCAAAGCTTCCAGTGTACACTCTCATCGATAAAAGTTAGAAGCTTCTTCCCGGATTTTGTTACAAGCGGCAAAGAGTCATGAAGATATCAGATGGCCTTTTTGTTACTACCTAAGCATTTTACACGAAGCCATTTCCAGTTTTATTTACTTTTCAAGTTACTCGCATAAGGACATAAAATTTATTTCCAATATATTTTTCTTTTATGGAACCAAGATGAAGCGTGACATTGGAGCTTCGCTCTGTCTTGTAGAAGATATTTTATTTATAATTTTATGGAAAATAGGGTCGATGCATTCGTAAATTCTCTGGAGTGAAATGAAATCGCTGTTAAAATTTCGTAAACATAATATTTCTTTATACGAAGTTGAATTTTTAATTAAATAATTCGTATATTCATTTTGATTACCTCCTTGCGTGTTATTAAGTATAGGAGCTGATAAATGTGTGTTTATGAGCTTATTTCAAATTAACTTTTTTTAGTAAACACAGGCTACTACGTTCACAAGTTCGATTTAAACTTGTTGACAAATAAATTATACTTAGTATTTGTGGGTCAGAATTACCATATAAGTTTATATATGTGTCAAAAAAATCATAACTGTATTGTGTAACAGGTTATTTTCAGTTTCTTCCACTAATCCGTATGGGAAACTCATTCAATGCATTATATGATTAGAGAACATCTTTCATTAAATGTATGGTGGCTTATGCGAAGTAGGACTGCAATTTAGTGTTAAGTGAGTTGAGTTCATCGAGGGAAATGTCAAAGAAATACGATTATGTTAGTTTAAATCCTAGTTGTAAAAATTTATATTTGATTTTTTTTAAGTACATTAATTGAAACAAGAGTAAGAATCTTATAGTTCGAATGGAATAAATTGAACTGTTATCTGCATCAATAGGATTTTATCAAGTAGGAAAGGCAAATATCTGTTTTAGATCTTTCATCAATAGATAAATATCTGTTGTTGTTGCTGTTACTAATGCCACCTGTCTGACAATGTCAGATCGAGTCCCACGAAATTCATCGTGACAAAGGGTTAAATGTACGCCTGTCATTATCCGTAGCTTTGAGCACCATATATGTGACAGTACGTTTTGGCTCAATTCCACCCCAATTTTGAGAGAGAACACCCTAGAGGTGGTCAGGGGCCTCCCATTTTTCTTCCCCATCTATCAACCTCACGAGAGAACTTGCGACTCGACGGCTATTTAGAGTATACCCATGATGAGAAAGAGAAAAGGCACCATACATTTATAAACATCCATGTCTTCTCCGGGATTCGAACCCAGGCACTAAAGCATTGCAGTCAACGTCGATAACCACTATACTGAATGGATGACTAGGTAAATATCTTTAAATAATAATCATTATAGAATAAGACTGGCTTGCTCCCATTTGCTATCGGAAAAATTTATATTAAATGTAAGGGATAATAATAAAAGCCGTTTTGATTTTAGACTAGACATTTTCTTCGATTAATCTTCACATCAAAGCGTACGGAGGATACTAAAATCAGGGCGTACATATCAGTCTCGCTTTATCGGTGCGTTATGTGCCCCACACGTATATGCCCATTCTTCTGAAATACGATTATTTTCTTTGCACTGTTATCAGTAAAAATATTTCGAAGGCTTTGGAATGCAATAAAATGACCTTAAAAAAGTTAGTAAAGGATATTCAGAGAAAAATTTGCTTATTTATACTTTTCCTCCCCCCCCCCGCCCCTCAATAAACAGCATACGTGCACCTATGTGAAAAACGGTGGCTCTGGGGATCGAATCAAGTAACTTTTAATCAGCGATTAAGGTATTAATACTTGTCTGTGATTTAGAACTGTATGATTAAACTTTGACCTGAAGTTATACAAATTTCCCAGTGTGTACTCCTTTAAAAAATTTAAGCTAAGGATGTCGAACTCAAAGTCTAACTTGGGCCATACAAACAAGGTTTAACTTTAAATGGGCCGTAAAAAATATTAATATTCATAGAAACGTAAGTTTATATCGAACAACACATTATAATAACACATATAAGAGAACAAGAAAAATGTAATGTTTATCTCTGACACCTTGACATCTCTTTCCTTCTAATCTTTTTCCTATTTAGAAATGTTTTTTTTTTAAATTTTATTATGCATTATTGTTTTTTGATATACCGACCGGGCCCCAAAAATGTTCGTTGCCGGCCCATGTAGCCTTCGGACCATAACTTTGATACCCCTGATGTAAACTGTAGTGTGTTTGTTTCATAAAGGCTTATATTGTGGAGGTGGTTATTTTCTGCGGTCCTAGTCTGTAGCCGTCAACTCTTTTGGGTGAGTTCGGTTTCTTCTGACATTCAAACAATAATTCTCATTCAGCCCTGAATTGCGACCTTAATAATCAACCAATCCATCAACCTAACTTATCATTATGTTAAAATAAATAAACAAAAAATCCAAGATACATATTTTTAAACTTTGAGCGAACTTTAAACTTTATTAAAATTCATTAAAATAAACTATTATTACGAAGCAGAGGAAAATATTCAGTACATTTACGATCTGATTAAAAAGAAAAAAAAATCTTTCAAAACATTGAAACATTATTTCACTATAAAAAGTAATCATTTGTCAAAATAATAAAAAGAGTTTCATGAATGTGGCTATTCTCATTACAAATTATACAAATAAATCCGACAAATAATAAATCATCCGAAAAGTAAGATATTTATTTTAAGATTAGCTTCAATGATTTTGACAATTCTTCCCTAATCATTCAATCAAAATAGAGAGAAAAAATACTGAAATGTGTACTTGGATTCAAAAGGATCTTTAACCTCCAATAAAGGTCATATATCTTACAACTTAGATTCTTAGCATTTTTTGCTGAACCAGCATCTCCCTCGCTGACGACTTCCCTTTGTTGATTTCCCATCAATTAAATTTGACAGTTCTTTCTTTCAATCTGCAACCTAGGCACATAAAAATGGATTTTCACGGCGTGGGGGTTATGTTCCTGTGAAAGAACCGAGTCATTGTGTGGAAAGTTTCCCCCTTGCATTTCTTATCTTTCATCATACAAACACGAAATATGGACACACGGGAAAGAAAGGAGGGGGAAAAAAGGATAGGAAATGCGCTGAATCCAGAGAAATTAATGTCACCAAGTAAGAGAAAAAAAGACAATGGAAGATGCAATTACAGTAAAGGGAGCGGAACAAAAACCATATTTTCCCTTCTCCTTCGAGCAGAAAAAAATGAAGTTTTTGAATAAAAGTTCCGTTCTGTCATTTGCTATGATAGATCACCAATATGAAAGCTTATGTAAATGCTTGAAACGGGATATACATATGCAAGTATCTTCCAAATAAATGAGTAACAACGATCCAGAGGATGTAGTCTTCAAAATCTTTTCACATTTAGTATCATTTTTCAATTTGAATACTTTCTAGAAATGGAAATTGTTTGCAAGTTTCTTTGCATAAGTTCCATAATTTGATTTACAGAAACACAAAGAAGACTAATAGTTTTCAAATTTCCTTGTAAAAAGGAGTTTTATTTGTGTATTTTGAAATTCGAATGTGACAAAATCTTAATATGGAATTGAAAAATTTATTCTCTAAGGTAAAAGTGTTAAAGTAATGTATTGTGTTGCTGTTTTCACAAGAGTTTGAAACTTTCGAAGCTTCATTAAAGTAAAATTACAGTAAAGTTAGAAATGTATCCGTAAACTGAATTGTATATTTATAGTTCTTTAAGAAAAAGTGAAAATTCCCTTTGATAAATATTATAAAAGTACAAAGAAATCAACCTCGGTTTCACAAATTCTAAGCATTGTGCTTGTTGATTGTTAATTATTGTAATTTATTCCAATTCATAACATTCATTTTAGAAAAAAAGAATTATTGTATATATTTTTAAACGCCACTATATATATGTATATATTTAGTTAATTTTGACTAATTTTGCAACAACTTGTATAACCTAGAAAAATTGTACATGAAAATGAAATTATCATTTTTGAATGCTTCATTTTTATAACTTCACTTAATTAGTTTTAATGTAGTATTAAATGAAAAAGTTAGTTTCATTTATGAAATTAATTTAAAAGCAATGCATATTAATTTTTCAACGATTTAAGCAATCGGTCTGAAACACAGTTGATAAAAAAATTTAGGGAACACAATTAAGTGTGTCTTACTAAATAATTAACACGATATAATAACTTATTTTTTTGTAAAAGAAAATCAGCAAAATTAAATATGTAAATAATATTTTAATAATTAATAGGCATTTCTTCAATTACAAATACAAAGAAATATATAAATAATGCAAATTAGTGAATATTTTACACTGTAACTTACTCATTTAATTCGTGTCTCTTTTTAAATGTACAGTTTTTGTGTTACAAATGAATATTTTTCTAAGACATATGGAAATATTAAATAGGGTTGTATACGTTCTTAGTGTGCTAAATGTTATATAATGTAAGCTCAGATGAAAGCTTAAGAAATAAAACTCATCTTTCCCCTCATGTTTATTATCAGATATTTAATATAAAACCTTATTCGTGTAATTATTTTTTTGTTAGTGACAAATAATTTATGAAATAGTTTGATGTAGCTCTGATTTATACAATTATATTAAATTGCCCAAAATACAAATAAAACAATAATTCACAACATTGTAATCCCTTCCCATGATGTTATTTGAAACAAGGATACATTTAACACCAGTTAAAATTATTAACGGACACCTGTAAATTATCTAAGCAAATATGTTTACAAAATACCAAATGTTTTTAATTTGCATAAAACATAAGTCTAATATGAGGTTTCCTTTTTCTATGGTATAAATAAAAATACTTGCATTTTTTAAGAGTAAACCACGGAAATGGGAAAGCGTTTGAATGAATCGGATATTGCATTCTCTCCAAACGGAAACAGTTACTCATGAAGATCAAAACTTCTTTGAAAAGGATGAACATTTTATGAATATTTAAAAAAAAATTGAAAAAAAAAAAGGGATTTGGATGAATAAAAATAGGTTACTGCAATCCATTATACTACCCAGTGATTGGAATAAAGTTTGTTTGAATAGAAACCTGCGTTTTATTTATGCTCGAACTGAGTGCCTGAGTAAAAGCAGCTATCAATGTATCTGTGCGTTTTGCATTTAGAATAGAAAATAAAGCTCTGTTTGAGAAGCGCCTTTTGGTTTTAGAATCTTCTTTTCTATTTCAGTGCTACTTGGAATATTATAATGGGATACGAATCAAAACAATTTCATATTTTATATCACTCTATTTATTTATGTATGAAAGTATAGTTCGTAAAAAATATTGATGTACCACTCATGAATGAAAAAAAAGGAATTGTGGTGTTATTGAAGTGGTTAACTAGAATTTAAATAGTGCAAACACATAAGACTATAGACATTATAAAATTTCTAGAACAAAGAACTTTCAAAAGAATATCTGTGAGCGTGAACCATTTAATATTTGTTTTTTATTTTCTGCAAAATTTCAAAGATAGGATAGATGGTTTTAAATATTTAAATAACTGTATTATATTTATACAATCCTTTCTGACACAATATTCTAGTAAAAAATAGCTCTATTATTGAGCTAAAACATGAAACTAGAAACTATGGTTAAGCTTTAGACATAAGTTTCAAAAACATTAATATTTAACTAGTATCTTCGGCTGAATAATATATTTGTACTTTTTGTTTCAGGTTGCTGAAGTTGTTATAAGGTAATCACTGAATATTTAAATATAAAAAAGCCTTTATACCTGTTATTTTTTTCTATACTTTGTAAAAAAGAAAAATTTATTATTTTCTGGAGAATATATTCACATGTAAATTATCAAAAAATGCAAAGTTCTTTGAATTCTCTTTAAATTACTAATAATGATATTGTACACATTGTATTAAGTATCATATAATGTTGTATAATATGATACTTAATATTTTTAAATTAAAATGACTAAAAGAAAGTTAAATTATATTAATTCCTTTACATCACTCATAGTAGATCATAAGTACTCTATAAAACATATTAATTCTAAAATTAATTTAAAAAATCACTAGAATTTTACATTACAAGAAATAAAATTCGATTCAATAAACTTCTTGAGAAAAATATTTTATTAGTTTAAAAGAATGTCTTAAAACTCGGAAAATGTTTTAAAATGTATTTTTTAAGTATATATATAATAAATTGAATTGTGTACAAGTTAAACCATTCAAATTTATGTTTTAAATTATTACCTTAAATTCACAAAATGGAATAAATAGAATGGTTTTCTAAAAAAATATAAAAAATTTTATTGCTGCGCCTGTAATTGTGAAATTCCCACAATTGCTGAATCAATTGAACTGATTCATTTTGATCTAAAAAGGAGTTCATTTGCAATGGAAAAAAAATGTCTGAAGTTTAGATTATCTTTTTTTTAAATGAAGGCATACACTAAGATATACTTTAGAAAAAGACAATATGTCTATAAAGAACTATATCTGTTATTCGAATCTTACGTCAACAATCTAGAATTTCTCCAGAAATTTGAAATTTCTTTTTATTGTATTAAAAACAGAAAAGACAACTACAACGAAGACATGAAAGGTAGCACAAAAAACAATAGAAATTCAGGCTTTATAAATTGAAACGCCTTTATATAAAACTAAAATCACTTAAATAAACACATGACCTACATAAAGAATAACATAGATTCTCATTCAAAAGCAAATATTTGTCACAGGACGCTTTTAAAGGAAAAGTCTTAAAACTTCGTTTCACAGTTCCATCTCATCGCCATAAAACTGTCACCTGTGACAAATCACCGATGACCCATGCCCAGTCAGCTGTGGAACAAAGATTCGCGCACATGAATGAGGCGAATTTCCTGTGATTTCGCGTTTCTTGTTAGCCGGAAATGATTTCCTGTTCCGTATCATTTACCCCGGAGCTTGTTTCATTTTCATGAGCTCCAGGAATCTTTTCGTATTTTTCGGTTCTTTTAAAATACATTAATACAGACGCCTTTGATCTTCTCTTGTAATTTCATTCCGTTCAATTTTTTTTTTTTTACGAACTATATTTTTTAACTTTTATTTTCTATCAAAATAATTGGATATCTCCATTATTTTTTAATGAAAATTTTGTAGATAAAGTAAAAGATTAGAAAAGGAGTATTCAACAACAAAGACCACGTTTTGCTTAAAATTGAAATTTAAAAAAAATCCCTTTGTTTCACTGATTCAAGACAGACAATTACATATAGGAAGGGATATTTGGATTCTAAAATATCAAAATAATATTTGGAACCTTATTGACAACAAACTTTCGAAGGATTGTCTTAAATATTTTCCATCAATAACGAATAAAGTTGTTAGCAATATAAGAGCTCTATATTTTGAACTTGTAGATAGAGTTTTGCTTTTTTCACAAGAATACCTTTGTGAGTCAAAATATAGTTTATTAAAATGTCCGGTTATTTGAAGAGTTGTCTATTTTCATTTCGGACAAAAACAGATACAATATGACAGCCTAGTGTTCTTGTTAGACTTTGTTTTCTTGAAGCAAACAATAATAAAATATCATAATATCTCACAAACTAAATCGAAAACTTTAATTTTTATGTAAATAAAAAATTCCGTAGTTTGACCATGAAATAATTCATATTATTTTCGCTTGTATTGTGATGAACTTTTTTAATTTTCCTAGAGCAGTTATGTAGTATTTTTTATTCGACTCAAAAGTGAATACATCAGACAAGTCGTTTTTTATAATAGGAACAAGTAATGCTACACGTGGTATCTCAGTAATATTGTCTCACCTGTACATAGGCATATAATCCAGCGTTTCTCAAACTGTGGGGATCACCCCTCTAGGGGGGCGTAATAATCCTACGTGGGAGGCGAGAGCATATCGAAAAGTCAAAAATAAAAGATTTTTTAAAAAATTATTAATTTTCTGAAAAGGAATAAAACAAAATACTTTCTAACACATTTACACTGATATAATGCACTTATAAGTGCATCAGTACTGCACATCAGTACTGCATAAGGTATTTGATAATTAATTTATCGACACTAAGATAAAAAAAAGTTAACAATTACTGCATGGTTGTGACTTCCATGGACTGGTCATAGACAATATTAAACACTTATCTTGATATTTTATGCGGTTTATAATTAAAATCGTGTTGTAACTTTAGCGTCATAGTACGTCATCATTGCTTTCAATTCATCGTTATTGTACGAAGGGGGGCGCTATGAATATTATGATTAAAAATTGGGTCGCAAACACTAAAAGTTTAAGAAGCATGATATAATCACTTTTCCAAGAAAATTCGAAAATTGTTGTTTGAAAATTTTTACACGTTTTCATGTATTTTGGTATTTAAAAATCCTCAAAAATTTGTTTTTATAAGGTAATGCTAAGTTGCCATAAGGCTAAGAAACATCTTTATTTCTGTTTTATTGTACGTAGGTGCATCAATAAATAAGGTAACAAGAGCTGTGACGGATATCCAAATTGAACGTATGAATAAAAATTTCTGTACAGATAACGAAAACGGATCACAGCATTCAAACGGCGTCGATAGACGCAGCTGACTTTCCAGTAACATGACTAAATCTCAGAAAGTGGTTGCATGACGGAAACATGCTCAGCCACTGATACAAGAAACAAGATCCGCTTTCTGAGTTTAAAGAAAAATTCTTTTGCTGAAATTCATGTGCAGTTGGTAAAAGTAAATGGCACAAGTGTTATGTCAGATGAGATCTATATGTACGAAATTTGTCAAAAGCAGAACAGATGTGAGAGATAAAGAAAGAGCATTTTTAGTGGGAGGTATTGGACCACCCTCCTTACAGTCCCGATCTCACAACAAGTGATTTTGAGCTCCTTAGACCTTCAAAGAAACACTTAAGTGGTCATTTCAGAACCAATGCTGAGTCTCATCAAGCCGTCTTGATGTGGTTGCACAACCTTGACATTGATTTCTATGATGCTGCTTTCGATGATTTGGTGTACCAATGAAGTAAATTCCTCAAAGATGTATAGAGACTACGTAAAGAAGTAGCAGGTACATATGCCTTCTATATATATTTGTATATATATATATATATTTTAGTTATTTAATAAAGGTTGACTGTGAGTAGTATTTTTAAAACCTCTACGTACAAAATTCATGAACTATATTATTCAATCATGATACACACTCATTTAAAACAAAGAAAATGGAATGAATTAGCAACTGTTCTGTATAGAATTCGTAACATATTTTTAAGACCTTCACAATATGTTAAGGATTGTGTTTTATTCTTGGCACTGTGTAATATTTATATATGTGTATGTTATATAGAATCAGAATAAGTACTTTAAAACAAGTTGATTTATGGTATTATACAGTAATAAAAAAAAGACATTTCTTGAAACTTACACAAATTTCATTACAGCTGAGCAAAGTAGTATTATTTTTTTCATGACAAAAGAAATCAAATTATAACATTAATGAATTAATATTCATAATTAACACATACTAAAATAAGGTTACATTATATAGATTTATTATTAAAGATAGGAAGAAAAATTTTGCATGTCATTCTTTTCATAAAAACAAAATCTAAATTCTGCTTAATACTTTTAAATTATGGGAGTTTAATAAATAGATCTATTTCTATTAAACATGTGGCAAACATTTGATGATAGAAACAATTTTTTTCAATAATGTTTTTTTAAATATTACACTAGAAGATTTACTATTATTCCAAATTTCACCCAGAATTTAAAAATATATTAAAGTGGTAAAAAAAATGAATAGGAAAAATCAGGGGCCCCAAAATGTGTGACATTTTGAAAAAAAATGTCTTATTTCTTTTGTAAAAAAGGACCCCAAAAGAATTTTGATACAGGATACAATGAGGACTAGCTACGCTAGTGGGAAAGGTACAAAAAATTATAGATAATTTGATTTTTCCTTTATTGCTTGCAATTTCGTATGTTAAAAGGGCTGGCAATAAAGGGCCATATATTGCTTAAAAATTCTTAATTATCGATCCATTTACCATAAGTTGCGCGGACGCAAGAACAGAACAACGAATAGTTTTCACGAATAAATTTTGTTTATGGACTTTCGCCAGTCATTTTACAGTATCTCTATAACTAGTAAGGAACGAACTTTGAGTTCTATGCTAATTGGATAATTATCTACTTAACTCTGCAGAAAAAAAGGCATTCTGTAATGAGGAGTCTCTGAGAAGTTAATTAACATTGTGAATTAAGTTAATGGCTTAATCCATTACCTTCTTGATTTAGTTTCGCTTAAGCCATTGACTTTCGTATCTAATTTGCTCATTTGCTATAAGAATTATTAATGCTATTAAGAAGCTCGAGTTTTGATGAGTGTATAAAATGTATGGTATTTTATGAAATTATATCTGTTGAAGGCAACGCATATTTAATCAAATAATGTAAAACAACCACAATTTAGAAAACAAATGACACATTAAAAATGTAAGTAATTTAAGTGTGTTATTCATAAAAAATTGCGAGGGACTATTCCGAAAATCAATAATTAAATTTATTCTACCTAGAATATCTATAAGTCTGATTAAAAACAAAAAATATGAAATTTTATTTTTTAAAGAGCGCAATGGTCAAAAAGTATACAATGTGAAAGAAAACACTGTAATACAAGAAATAAAGAAAATGTCCTTAATTACATATTGGCATATCATTAATTTGAGTGAGACATATTTTAGATAGTTTTAGTTGAAATAAAATACTTAAGTTTATCTAAATAATTAAGTAAAAAAAGAGAATATATTCTCTCACATTCTCTGTTTTATAAACCACTTTACTTGCTAATAGTCTATAAATTCAAATGAGGTTCCCAACTCGAAGATATTTTAAGTTTTCGTTTTCAGGAATGAAATATTTGTAAAAAAATAATTTTTTCAAGCATAGATTTGGATTTTGTATCACAATCAAACTTGTATTTATATTAAAGTGTGCATTATACATACTCATTTTAAATTTTAAAAAATATTAAATGTATTTGAGACTAAATTCTTATCGACGGATAAAAGCACGAAGATGAAAATTAAAAAAGTTTTTTTTTCATTATGTTAAATTTCATAAAACGTTTTGCTGTAACAAAATCTCGAATTGTAAAAGAAACAACTACTAATTTTATAAACATTAAAATCAAGGACTAGTGTTTAAAGTACAAAAAAAAGTTAGTACTTTCAGACGTAAGTGTTTGTGTCTAAAAAACACCTTATTTTCTTTGATTCTCAAATATTTTTTGTAAAGGAATTATTTGTTAAGAAAAATATGATATTTTTTACGATTTTTTTGATAGATAGTAAATTTTAAGTGATTCATAAAAATTAAAATGTTGACACTTGCACACATATATTTTCTAGATTGACATGTAAAATTTACACATTGCCTTATAATTGTCTATTCGTTGCCCAAAATAATTCGTTTCTTTTTGACTCGTCAAAATTAATTTAAATTTATTTATCAACATAATATTATCAATAAATTTTACTTTTTAACTAGTTATAGTTATTTCCTTCATCTTTCAAGCAGTTCCGAATTTTGTCCGGTCGCAATCTTACTCGATGTAGGGGATTCTAGTACATCTCTAAGAACTAGGACAAATCAGCTGTATGTGATATATTTTCTGCACAAACAATCGATTTTAAACACAAATGCTCCCATGAAAACATAATTACCCAAATTGAGAACACCCCTTCAAGTAAATTTGTATATAAACAGAATACAATATTCACAATTACAGACATTCCTCTTCGAAATAAATTATAGAGTAAAACTTCCGAGTTAAAAAGGATAATCGAAATTTATAAATTTTACTCCCGAAAAAGAACAAACTTGTCGAATCCCGGCCCTCTCGAACCAAACAACATACTTCATTAATCAAACTTCTGAATATAATTAAAATTCCTAATCATTACGGGACCAAAAATGAGAGAAAACATTAATTGTTTGGTTCTTGTTGTGCTTCGGAAAATTAGTTGCCGGGTCTCATGTTTCTGTTGCTGGTCGCTCCAGTTTATGGAAATAGCGTTGATTTTAATGGTTAATTAAGCTCTTTCTTGTTGTAGGAAAATGAGCGATAGGACACGAGGTCAAATGAGGCAATAATATAAGACGATCATTATATTTTTAATAACTGTTCCCTGTTTTAATGGCTTGAGTAATATCTCTCAACCAGGTTTCTTACCAAATAAATAAAAAGGAATACCAGAATCGGATTGGTGATCACGTTTTATTAATTATTGTGATGTTACGTTCATTTTTACGAGGCGTGTTCTGAAATTGAGTACCGTTTTGGAAAAATTGCATTAAAGGTCTTTTTTCTTCAAAACGAAATTTATTTTTACATGAAAAAGCATGTCGAAAACTGGTTTTCTATATAATTACCACCATAGTTCAAACATTTTTCATATCGGGAACAAAACTTGTCTACATCCTCTTTAAAAAAAGAAGATGCCACGAGTGTACGATTTTTGAAATGTGTGGAAACTCATCACAAAGCAATCTTTTTGTGAATCGTCTATTTTCACGAATTTTCTCATTCCCTTTCTCAACCAAACTGTCATTTACAACGGAAGGCCACCCACTCTGCGTTTCATAAGATCAATAATGTACCCATCATTGAATTGTCGAACCTACATTATTACCATTTTATCACTCATTAAATTTTTACCGTAAACCTATACAAGTTGACGATGAATTTTAACCGGCTTAACAGTCTTTGCGCTCAAAAAGTGTTTTACAAAACGCACTTCATAGTCAAAGGGATCGGCAATCGTCTTAAATATTTTGAACACTCACTAACGCGTATAAAAACAATAGAATTCAACGGCAATGGCGCACTGTCTTGACAAGCAAATAGACACGTGTGCGCAAGAGCTGAACTCTGATACTACCGCTGCGTTTGCTGTAGAACGAAACAATTGTTTCCAGACGCGTCTCTTCTGAAAACTGTCTCTAACCCTTTCGCGATGAAGGACGCAAACGCATGCGTACCACCAGGGCCGGAGGTTTCTATCGCGATTGTCACTCACAGGCCGGAGGGTTTTGTGTAGTTAAGCCTACATTCATAAAAATACCAAATATAAACACTTTGTTCAATATTGTTCTGTATATTATACGAACGGCATATGCTTTATATATTTCGTATTTATTTACTTCAGCCAATTTTTGTTTGAGTACAAGTACTTAAACATTTTATTATAAGCATTTGTAAAAGTCGACCTTGTAAAAATTTTTTAAAAAAAGACAAATTATGTCTACCAGATTTAATTATCCATAAAAAAACTAGACTGAAAACCCAAATCAAATGCTTTTGCGAAAATAAATCTCTCACCTTCACTACAAACAAAAAACACATGTTCATTTCAAGAACAGTCGTAAAGCACTCAATTCGGAAACATTTCCCGTTTATACGACAAAAATCACGTGTAAGTGAGTAATATTTCTCTCATTTCGAATAGAAGGTCAGATATCCATGTATCTCAAATCTTATGGATATAGAATGCCATCTATTGCCAAAAAACTGAGCTCCCTGGCGCACCGGTGAGTCACTAGGCCAGTGAGAAAAAAACACGCTGGCTCACGGGTGAGACACTCGTCTCCTGACGGTGTTTCACGGCGGCGCGCGGGTGAGACGTTCGTCCCGAAGGGCTAATCCACATATATCATTCTTATCTCTTTCCATAATTAAGGGGGTTTAAAATAACACATCCCGACTGTAATAGCAACATTGGATTTGCAATGAATCATAGATACGGGTGTGAAGTGTTGATCTGCAAAACAACCATTGAATTTGCGGCAGAACGAAACGGTACTTAGTTTCCGGACGCGCCATTGGTATTAGGGAATACTACTTCACGTTCGATAATTCTTGACAAGTCTCTAAGATTCCTTAAGTAGCTCTTGTTGAAACACAATCCAATTTCATTTCACTTGTTCATTGATAAATAAAAGTATAAACGCACAAGCAAAGCAAAAGAAGTAAAAAGTCCAATACACATACATTAAATGCGAAATAATTCACTTTAACTGAATAGTCCTTTATGAATTAATACTATAAATTTATTTAGTGATAGTAAGCAAATCAAATACTAATTGCAATGTTTGTGATTGACATTGTTTGTGATTCGTAGGACAAATTATCTAAAATTATGAAAGAGATTATGATGAATAAAGATTATTTTTTCCAGAGACATATTCTGAAATAAAAACATAAACAAACAGTAATACATGCAATTATTTTACATTTCAAATTATTTTTGATTATTTATATAGTACATATGCAATGCAGATATTTGTAATGTGCTAGAGATTATGCCTTTCTTTCTCAATATATTTTGTATAATAATATTATTTAAATGCTCGGATATTTTTATTGAATATTTTATTTGAAATATTATTACACCTGTGACAGTAATTAAATAATTTTTGACATTTAGATTATTTTTATTATAATTCCAGAAGCTGTTTAATTAGTTATATTATTTGGCATTTTAAATTGCAAGTATTTTTTCAATAAATTCCATTATATTATTTTCTCTTATCGTGTTTAAATATTAATAACTCTAAATTCTAACCAAGTAGTTCTTTTTCTACTAGTTTCAAGTATGAAATTTAATTGTAATTGATTAAAAAATTCATTTCATTCTGGTTATTAATGCCTTTTATGTCAAAATAATAATTGTATTATTTTTATAGCGTTTGGAGCAAAATTTCAAGAGAAAATAATTATCATGTATAGTAATTATTTCTAAAAGACTTAATAAAGCGAGTTTTGCAAACATGTGTGCCTTTTGTGTTATATTTCCCTTTTATAATCTGATGTTTATTTTTGAATATTTTAGTGTTTTCATTACAAACTGTATTCTAATGATATGAAGTAAAAAACTTCAGTTTGAATGGGTTAAAATAATTGTTCAATCAATTTTAAAATGCATAATTTTATACAGGAATGCATAGTTTTTTAATGAAAATGTTTTAATTAACTCACTACTTTCAGAATAATATTGTTTTATATATCAAATTATTCTCTAATAAATACAAAAACTTGTTAAACATTTTATAATGTTGTTCATCCAATAACAATTCCTTCATCATATAATTACCTACAAATGCGTCTAAATATTTAAAAAACAATCATAAATAATAAAATATGTGTAGTAATGACAAAAAAAGTTCATTTTTAATTATGAGAAGGATTCTTATATATGTCTGTTATTGAAATTTATTTTATATGGTAGTAATCAGTATTTTTTCAGAAATAATATGCATTGATTATTTCAAAAGTATAAAAATAAATCATAACTCACTAACTCAATGTCATTGTATTAATAGTATTGACATTTTACGCGCGCTACTCTTAATTTAAAAGAAATACCTTTGACAGTTTATATAACTATCCAAGAATCTTTGAGTGATTTCCATAAAACTTTGTAAATTCATCTTTGTAAAATTAAATATAAGAAAAATAGGATTTTAAAAAATATGATTTTTATTAAATACCGTATAATTCTCTGAATTATAACAATCTTAGCTATTTAAAATTTAAGTTATTTCTTAGAATGGAAATATTAATATTTTAAAATGCACGGTATAAAATATATTAAAATGTTAATCTCACAAGAATTTCGAGTATAATAAAATTAAGTACAATTTTTAGAGGAAAACTAATTTTCTTTATTTTACTTGGCATAGTTTAAGATGATAGCCATGTGGTCATTTTTTTGGCGTCAAATCTTGCCCGATTAAGTACCCGTTGTATAGTCCGACTGATGCACATTAAATATACTGATGTTCAAAGTTGGAGTGACGTGGAAATGTAAGAGAGTGAGACGCTAGGTTTCGTCTTCATCACTTGGCAGTGATTTATATTTATACAGATCACTATCAATATTTATGTGATGCTTCTAAGAAAAATGCTATAAAAATTAATTAATGAATGAAGAATTCAATTAAAAGAAACAGGGAGGAAGTTTCAAATTCTAAAAAATCCCCACCTTCAAATGAATTATTCGATTTGATAAACTAAATGAACGCTTTCATTTAAAAGCTTTTACTCTTAATGTAACGAAAATGTTATCAATAACCTTAAAAATTAGAAAAATAAGTATAATTTTTATAATATGAAAGTATTTAATACATGAATAACTTTTCGAAAAACATAGCAACATATACAAAATAATATCCATATATAAAAATGACTTTTAAAAAGTAATATAAAAATAAATTTGAAGTCAATTTCTACTTAGGTCAACAAAGAAAAATTTTATTTTAGTTATTTTTATTAAATAATTACAATTAATACAAATATGTATATACATATGGCAGAAACACTACTTTAAATGGTAAAATAGAAAGCAAAATTTTTAATTTTCCTTTCTTTCTAAATATGGTGTGGACTATTATTTTTGTGTTTGTTAATATTTATTCATTAATAAAAGGTAATTACTCCAATAAAATAGTATGGTAAAAATAAATCGCAATCTCTGAAACTAGGCCCTCCCAGGCGGTATTCGAAACCAAGACTTTTCGTTTAGAAGTCCAACGCGCTACCCATAGCGCTCCAAGGACACTACGAGCGATTTTCATTTTTATATATAGTGTTAGACTATTACTTTTGTTTTTTACTATTTATTCACCATTTAGTTTAATTAATGATTTAATATTTGAAAAATCTGTATTAATAACAGGAGTCATCCACACACTACAAGTTTTAAAAAATGTATTTGAACTTGAGCGGTTGAATAAAAAGTATTTTATTAACAATTGAATATTTGCATAATATATGTATATATATGTCTGTGTGTATATATGCATATATATATATATATATGTATATATATATATATGTATACATATATGTATATATATATATATATGTATATATATATATATGTATATATATATGTATATATATATATCTAAAGAAAGAGAGAGATAGATAGATAGGGAGAATGTGAACTAATATCAGAAATTGAAAAAGGGAAGGGCTAAAGCAGCGTGTTTGTTTGTGTCTGTCTCTTGCCAAATGGCTTTCATTTCCTTAAGTAAAAACAAACTAGATTGCAGCATTGTCACACAAAAAATTATTAAAGACCTATTATAACATGTAAAAAACACCCCAATGTTAGAAGAGACACATTTTCTTAAAATCACTTCCATATATAACAAGACAGCCAGCAGGAAAGAGCTCAGTGTTTCTTAAAACGAGAGTTTTCCTCGAAAGACGACACGGCCATTTGACAAGTAAAAGTCTTTTAAAAGTATAAGCTTGAACACTCCATTTCAATCTCATGTAAATAAAACTTTCACACGAGCCGAATTTTCCGCAGACTTGCGGTACGAAATTTTGTGCTTGGGAATCAGTTGGGTTTTGAAAGATTATTTATTTCTTCTCATTAAGAAAATGAAATAATCTTTCCATAAAAAAGAAAAGGAATTGAAGAAAGGAATTATCCGTAATGATACGGAACAATGAATTGTTCCGTATCATTACGGATAACTAATTCATTTTGAAATATATAAATTTCTGTTTTCCATCTTTGTATCTAAGGGGTCTCAGGGGAATTAATTTTGTCTCAAGGGGTGAAAATATAAACAATTTTATATATATAAAACAGGTACACTTCTTTTAAATTTAAATTAAATAATTCGAATCCTTTGCATGTTATTTACAAAGGATTATGGTTTCAAAAAAGTACAAAATGTTTGAAATATAATCATAATTTTAAGAGTTATCAGCATATGCAAATAAGAAATAATTTTGTAATAAATATTAAAAAATTTTTACGTTGCGCACGCTATTTTCTAAAATAGTAGCCTTTGATGCATAAAACTTTATAGAATCATAAAATGTATCAAACTCTTTAAACCCTAGTAAATTAAGAATATTATATGCTTTGTATTTCAAAATATTTGAAAAATATTGAAGTTTTTAAAAAACATTTTGAAATTATAACTTTTATTTTTTTTAAATATAATTTATTCTTCTAATAATTTAAAATTACTACGGTGTAATAAGGATACATTTAACTTTATAAATCAACTTATTGCTCGTAATTAAAGCTACTACCTTTGAAAATAGCATCCGCAAAGTAAAACTTATAATTACTATTTCTTATAGAAATATTTCTTATTTTCATATGCTTATAATTTTTAAAATTATGATTATTATTTTAAACATTTTACATTTTTCTGAAGCCCCATGACTTTATAAAAATGTGTACAAGATTCGAATTATTTAATTTTAATTTCAAAGAGTTATATGTATTTGAATATTGTTTATATTTTCAGCGTTCCAGAAAAAGGTAACACCCCCTTAGACTCCATTTCACCCATTTTACATAACTTAAAATGTGCTTCCACCATCGCTTCAATTGCATACATGTATAACTGCATATAAATCGTAAAATATAAGAATGGTTATATTTAGAAACCTTACAAAATCAGAAGGAGTAAAATCTTACAAATCAGAAGAAAATGTATCCTAAGTAGTTCTATCTAAGACTGAAAAAACATCAATGGACAGAAGTTCAAAACTATTATGTTTTCAAAAGACTGCAGACTTAGGTTTGGGCTGTAGGGATAAGTGTGATTTATTGGATCTAAACTTCCCCTTTACAAAATAACTTATACATTTTAGTACAATAAATACATAAGTGAAAAAACATATCGGAAAACAGATAATGCTATAACTGTATTCAAAGGAATTAAATAAATACGTATTACTAATTAAGGAAAAATTTACTTTTTAAATGAAGAAATGCTACATAAGAATTAAATAAGGTTAATCAAATACTCCAAAAGGGCCGTGGGTAGCCTAGTGGTTAGAACATCGGACTCCAGACCGGCGAGCCTGGGTTCGATGCCCGATGCCACTGAATACCACCGAGTGTAGACGGAGTTCGTGCTCGTTAATTCAGTAGGTCCGAAAGTCTTGTGGGCGGCCGCAGCAGAAACCACAAGTGCAGGGGACTAGAGAATATTTCCCTCCCTTTCAGTTCCATGCCTAAATTGTGGAGGTGGATATAGGTGGTGTCGCCATCTATCGTTAAGAAGTCCAACCTGTCTCACAGGCAAAGGCAACTTTCATTCCTTCCCTGCGGGAAGGACACGGCAACAACAACAAATACTCTAAAACACCCAAAAGCAAATTTGCATCAGTTAAATATCTTCAATAATGAATCAAATGAGCAGAAAATGAGACAACTTCGCTTAGGTTTGAGTAAATAAAACAAGCTAGTTAACAATTAGTTTTTAATTAACGTCACAATTAGAAGTAAAACGAATTCTCTTGGAAAAAATGACATAAATTTGAAACACAGCCATGTCGATAAAGACTACACCTGACTCTCCAAATTTCCACCTAGGACAGTTTCAAAATTAAGGGAAGTCAGTAGGGTAAAAATCATGAAATGATCGATTTTGAGTTTTTGATATTTCTGAAATCTGTATTTCATTACCTTTCTAGGGATATAACATTTATGCCATATTTTCAATTAGAACTATGTCAAAATGACTTTTAAAAAATCATCAACTGGCGGGCCACGCCCCCTTTTGACAGATATTTCCCTTTTAAATATCCTGAAACAATTGCAAAGCCTTCGTTTTGTTTATTCAAACGCAATTAACTTTAGATAACAGTTGACTGTTCGATTAACTGTATTAGTTTGGTAATGGAATTTCGAGTTACAACATGTTTCCAAGTGTTTTAGTATTATTTCTTAGTATTTAAAAATTTACTTTCACAAGGTATGATTTTTTTCAAAACTACTATTTTCATAAATTATATTTTTAAAATTACGTTTAAAAAATAAAATTTTTCTAAATTTACTGTATGTGAAAAAAAAAGCTGCAAATTTACATTATATATTCCTTATGCATTCTTGTGGATACTGAAGTGATATTTTGAAAATATTACAAAAAAAAAAAAAACATTTAGCTAAGAGCACATGTGTCAAAAAACAAACAACTTTGAATAAATTCAGTGATGATAAATAAAAGTCTGTTTTTAAAAAACCTAAATTTCTTTTAAAAAATATCACTTCAGTATAAATATAAATGTTACTTTACTGTACAGAGAAGTTTTTAAACTTATATATTCAAAAGTTCCTGAATGAATTGTACATACAAAAATTCAGATGTGATTCATTTGTCGTTGCAAGAAGCTGGTTAAATACATAAAAATACTTAAATATCATGTTTAAAAACATAAAAACAGTTTTATTTTTGCTGTTTAAGAAATCACGTGTACAGTTTAGAGAAACTTTTGAAATTTAAAAGTCTTAGAAACTTATGTTTGCATGTGAACACACAAAACACATATGAAAACTTTCGAAATGACGTAAAATCATGTATTTTCAAATGCACACAAAACCATATAGATAAATTTTTTCCCATTATATTTATGATGATATTTGCTCTACTTTGATATTTGTAATACATAAATGCTACAAATTCTTCTAAAATTTATAGATTTTGTGATAATAGATGTAAATTTTACAAAATATCTCGTTAAACAAAAACTGAAAAATGTTATGTATGTATTTTTTGAGAATTTGAAAACATTTTTGATGCTTTTTTTACTTAAGATATATTTACTTGATGCTAATGTTGAATAATATGTGGCAAATACACGTTGGAAGTCATAATTTTGTGATGAAGTGACATTTCATGTTAAAAATGCATTTTTCAAAAAGTTTGTTTATAAAAAATTTTTTTTCTCAGAAAATAATGAAAGGATGCTCATAAAATTTCAATAAAACATAACTCACATGTACACTGAACATAACCATGTACACTGAAGTAAGCCTTTATAAATTTTCCCTAAATATTTTAACATAAAGCATTTATCGTAGAAAAAAAATGAAAATTTTCAAGAAATTCATAGTAATATTTATATGTTGCATGGTTTTGAAAAAACTTAACAATATATTTTAAATATCTCAATTCAGCATAAATATTAAAGTCTAATTAATATTCAGACTAAATCAAAAGTCTTAATATTTAACAGTTTCTGAGAAAAAGTACACATATATATATGTGATGATACGGGATGATTTTTGTCGTTGCCTGTAAAGCTTGTTATAAAATTACATAAATTCCATGTTTAAAAACATAAAAACAGTTTTCGTGTACTTTTGGATATCACTTATGTAATATTTAAAGAAACTTTTTAATTCTGATACTTTAAGAAATTGTGTTTACATGTGAATATACAAAGCACTAATGAAACTTTTCGAAATGTCATATATTCATGTATTACTGTCTTATAAAGATTATATTTTTTAATTTGTGTCTTCTTTTTCTATAAATTTATTGTATGCAGAACTGGAATTTTTTATTTTATATTTCATATATATTGTGTAACTGAAGTGAAATTTTTGAGATATTCCTCAGGCATTTAGCTAAAAAGCAGATGTCGTAACATAGGAAAGGAAAATTTTTATAAAATTCCATTATTCAACTGTGCAAAAATTAAATTTTTAAACAGGCTGATCAATTTTTTAAAAAAATTTCACTTCTGTATAAAGATAAATCATTATTTAATGCACACAGAAATTTTTAAGCTTTGTGTTCAATAGTTTCTTAGTAAAAGGTACATAAATATATCCGAAAATGCAATGCCCTTTTTCATTGTACAAAATTTGTTACATACCCAAAAATACACAAATTTCATGTTTAAAACATAAAATCAGTTTTCTTGTTGTTGTTTTGGATACCATTTATGTAATATTTTAAGAATCCTTTTAATTCTGATACTTTAAGAAATTGTGTTTACATGTGAATTTATAAAACACAAATGAAACTTTTCGAAATGTCGTATATTGATGTATTACCAAAGTCATATTTTCATGTATTGACACATTTTTACATGGTATTTATGATGATTTATAATCACAATAATGTATCAGAACAGAAAATTCTTCAAAAATTGATGCATAATTTGAGAAAAATGATGCAAATGCTATAAAATATCTCGATAGATTAAAAGTGAAAAATGCTTTATATGTATTTTCTGTGAAATCTAAGTAAAAGAAATAAGTAAAAAGTCCTAAAAGTTATTGAGAATAAGCTAATATTTAAAAAAAATAGTGCAAATACAGATTGTAATTCATAATTTTTTTGATGAAGTGACATTTTATAATAAAAATGCAATTATCTCAAAACGGTGTTTTTAAAAATGCGTGTACCTTTTTCTCAGAACCTATTCAATAGAAGCACTTGCAATCTTCACTGAATATTACTGATATCTAACTATATATATTGCACAGAGCTTTTATTAATATTCCCATAATATTTTTGTAAAAGTCAGTTATCGTGAAAAAAAATTACATTTTTCAAAAAATTCAAAGCGATACTGTTGCGATGAATGTTTTTGAAAAAACTAAACAATATATTTGAAAAAGCTTCCGATCATTTTAAATAAAAAAAGTCTTATTAATATACAGAAAAAAAGTCTGTACATTTAATAGTTTCTGAGAAAAAGGTACATAAAAATGCTCAATTTAACATTAGCGGGATAGGGGATACCGACTACCTTAAACTGGTCACTTTCGGGTCCGAAGTGCACGCCTTTGATGATTGAAACCAAAGGAATATAGGTTTAATAGTTCTTGGTTTGCCTACTTCTCGCATGGAAGCTTAAATTGCTATTATGAGTGAACTGGGGTGTACTTTGGTTCGGCTTACCTTAGCCCTTTGCTGCACTTGTGATCATGATTGATTAAAAGATTTAAGTTTTAATTTAAATAGAAAAATAAAATGCTTGATTGTTAAAAATTACTTTGAGGTTGAAAAGATGATAATTTAATTAAGAGTGTCGTTGGGTAAATGTGTGGAGTGTTGTTGCTTTAAAATTAATGTAATACTATGTTGACCGCTGCTTGAAGTGGCCGGCTTAATCTGTGTCGAAACGAAAGGAATCTCTTCTCGAGCCAGTCGTTAACAGCTTTTATGCATTCCTTTGCTGCTTACGATTTGCAGAAGGTGGCGCCACTGCAAGTTCTTTGTTTCTTTATCTGTCAATGTTTTTTATGTCTCATTCTAAATCAACTCGAAAATTAGTGGTGATGGACCTCGTAATTTTGAGCCCCAGTCACATAATGAAGACATCCACCGTCCATACCACCCCACCACGCCAACGAGAGGACTCGGAGCCGGGGCATATTTAACGTGCTTCAGTTCCTCTACATGGTAGGACTTTTACGTAGCTAGGTCTTGAACTCAAGGTATTAATTTATGCGAAATGATAAGATTTTATGACTTTCATTTGTATCATATATTACCATGTATTTTACTTAATATCTGCAAGTAATTACTTATAATATTCGCTGCTTCTTTCTCGCTGATAATATCATGCTTCCTGAATGTCTCTTTTTTAGAATATATAATTCTTCTCCTCTATATACCATTTATAAGCTGTTGTATCATAGGCTGTGTGATATACTTATTGCATTTTTTGGGGTCATATTACATATTCAATATACGTTAAGTCTAAAATTTAGTTATATTTCCTACGTTTATTTTATGTAAAACGTCTTTTCTCATTTTCAACATAAATGTGATATGGAAAAGCAATCATTCCGCGAGCATCTTGAAAATATTAAGTTTCCCATAGCTCCTATGTTTTCTACAAAATATAGTTTATTCAAGCGCCATTTATTCGAATAACTCGTAACTGAACTTTAATCCATTCAAAATGTACTAAACTAAATTTAACATAGAAAATAAAATTTCAGTTCTTTCTAGGACATATACATTGGCAGGCCATTTTGAAAACATAAAAGGATATGTAAATTTCTATCACATTTCTTCCAAAAATACATATATTTCATACTTTAACACCTACTATTGAAACCGGAAGCTTATAAGAAGAAATATATACGAGACGTTGGATTTACTTTTCTATCAAAAATATGCTCAGACCAAATGTGGTTTTCTTGATAAAATTTGCGTCTTTGCGGCGGTAAATTGATATTTTTCCTTCTCAGGTTCCATATTTTATATATTTATAAAAGAAAAATATCTCTTTTGTGCGCATGTCACAAAAATATCCCTTTCTGCATTAAGTCGAGACCGAAAACCAGATTATTTTGATATTATGCAGCGACAGTAAATCTCCCTGGAGTTATAGTTCCCGCCTTTTCTTCATAAAAGAAGAGAAACAGAATATTCTGGAATCTTCTGAACGGTTTGCGCAGGCGTGAATCTCTTCTTTATGCTAACGAGAATTTATAAATAGACATCATAAGTCAATTCCTGATGAACGCGATAAATCTGAACCGACACTCTCACAGGGAAAAAAATATTAAGGGGAAAGTGCAGTAAAAGCGTGTGGGTCGATACAATATCATTTATCTTCGAAAACCGAATGCCGGGCTATAGGAGAGGGAAATAAAAAGAAGCAAATACAACACGGTCGATCAGGCTTCGATTTTCGAAATTCTGCACGCGTGAAAAGTTTTATCGTCTGCGATGCATCGCGTTGCCAAACGGCAGAAACTAAATAAAAGAGCCATGTAAATTACGGAAATGAATATTCATTTTGGTTTTCGGAAGGGCTTCTTTTATTGGAGAAAGATAAATGTTTCATTAAAGCTAGGAGAAATTTAATCAAGAACTCTTATAAAAGCTACGAGGGAAACTTGTGCTGGCGGTAATCAAGGCTCTTATTCAATACGGAAAACAATTAAAATCATGACGTCAGAAACGAGACCAAAAAGAAGATCATTTGAAAGACGGAGCAGAAGCAGGGCTGCATCTAAACTTTTATTTATTCCAATTTCGCACTGGTATATGAATGGTAATTCCCAATTAAATTCTGCAATTTTGGTATTTTTTTAAGCCTCCAGGAAGCAATTTCAAAAGCAACTACTTTCCGATATTTCGGCCTTTTTAGAAATTTTCGGGACAAATACCGGGAAGATACTTACTATTTAATTGGAATTGTTAAGTTACGCAAAGATTAGAACTTTTTAAGTTGTTCTGAAAATATATATATACAAAGTATTCCTCTCAGAGTTATTATGAATAACTTTATCAATTTCTTTTCAATTCCAGAACATATCTCATTCATTTGGAATCTGTTCATGACGGTTTTTATCTAATTAAGTGAATTGAATTTTTGAGAATGATTTTATATTACCAAGTTTCCATTCCAATGTCAATGAGAAACTTGAATATACGGGTTGCTTTTTTAAATCACAAAATTATTTTGATTTAGTTACATTATATGCTTATTGAATTAAAGTAAATTCGTCTATAATTAGGACTTAATAGATAACAACCTATGAGAGTACGTACTTCCTTAGAATGCTTTTGATAATTCAAAAATATTTAAGTTAAGTTTGTGTTCCTTTACTTTTAAATATTGTTTTGCTGTTTTTCTTGGAATCTAATAAAAAACTAACTTTAAGTAGATGGATTCATTTATGATAACTGGAAACTAGTTTAAATAAGGTGCTTTTTGAATTATAGTTAGGATGAAATTGTATGTAATCTCTAATGTGAGGATCCGTAAAAAGCCTATAGAACCCAGAAAATACTGCATCGAAGAATTTAGATCACACTGTGATTTGATGATTTATCATGGAGGGTTTTTTATGGAATATAATATACCAAACTATACCTTTAGGAAGATGGTTTCATTCGAACGAAATATAAAATGTAATTTAAAATATATTTTTTTTACTTTATGGTTAGGTTGAAAGTATATTATTATCTTTAATATGAAGACCCCCAAAAAAATAAAGTATATGGAAACTATATGACATTTAACCTAAGAATTAACAATACGCCAATATTTAATTTAAGAATTAATGATTTTTAGTTATTTTAGATTTATTACTTATACATTATCAAACTTCATACCAAACAAAATAACCTATCAAACCTATATAATGATCAAAAATCTTTTCAATCATTTTAAAATCATATTCGATAGATTTTTTAAGATAAAAATACGATTCATAAATTTTTCAAAATATTATTTACCACATTTACTAAATGGATATCTTTTAAGAAAAATGAGTAAAATATTAGGTAATATGAATAGGTGCTTAATAGATTTACAAATCATATCAAATTTATATCTAATAGGTTTCTAAAAATGATCATATTAAAGTTTCTAGTAAATGGCACTAAGTAAAGTTCATTCCTTTTTTTTTTATTGATTTGCCAATATTTGAAGATATTCTAACGTTTGCTTTTAGAATACTTTAACTTCAAATATCCATATAAAGGTTTTTATGTTGGAAATTTATTTGCCAACACACATTTGAGTTTCATTATTTTTTTTTAAAAAAATTAAATATTCATCCATTTATCTAATTCTAATGAAGATTGTTAACTTTTCGTTTTATTTTTGATAAGACTTAATGAGTTCCTCTTGAAAATCAGACGTGAAACTACGTTGCACTTACTAATTATGCTGAAAATGAGCAGGATTATTTCACACACAGTTGCTTAAAAATTCAACACATTACAGTACCCATTCACGCTCTTTTAAGGTGCGTTACGTATCTCAGAATATTTATGTTTAAATTAGCTACAAAATATTCAACGTGTACAGATCGTTTAAAGTATGAAAAGATAAAGCTTTAGCTATAACATTTAAAGCTACTTATTAGTTGAGAAATTATATGAAACCTTATCTTTTATACATGTTTAACTACCTACGGAGAGCTTAGGAAATCGTCACGCGCTCTACTTTGTTGTTGGTAGTAGTTATTCTCCTTTATCGCCCATTCTCTAATTTTAACATAAACGTATATAAAGCCAAGAATGCAGGATATATTTTAAAGTTTTAGGAATAGAGTTGTCTCATTAACTATCTGTTAAATCTTAATTTTTGGAAATCACGCCGGTTTTCCTATTTGTTACTTAGTTTTTATGTTATAAAATCCTATTTATAAAGTGCTTCTCTCGTTCAGATTTCATTATATTTTAGACTTTAGTCAAAAATGATTTTCCTTTTATACGATATACTATACTACATGTAAAATGGACCCTAAAAAGTGTTGCCAAATAACAAATTTAGTATTTTGAAACTATATATTGTACAACACTGGAAATTTTAAATTACTTTTCCTTTTATTAGAGCGTTTCTGTATCAAATTTACTATAAAAATTTTTAAATAATATCTATTTAGTATTTGATCTCAAAATGGAAAAAAGAATTGTGTAAGGGAAAAAAAACATTTATAAGAAATAATTTTAAAAAGCTATGACGAATTCAACATGTTCTTAACATGTTCTTAAATATATAACTTGTGGTTCTCTTATTCTCGATAAATTTGTACATTTATTGTTTCAAATGATTGTCGAAAATCAGTATTAACAAAAAGCTAAGCGAATTTTGAAGTAAAGATAGTTTGGAAGAGGAAGAAGAGGTAATTATTCTTATAGGAAATTGTGTATTTGTATAAGTGTAAGTTCTTCCCCAAATTTGTTAAATTTTACTTAAAATATTCATATAAAATTTTAAATGGCCTTATTTGATGAGAAACCTCATATCTCTATATTTTTTGTATTTAAACCTTGTTGGCAAATTCACTGTTAATTGATTTATTAGGAATGTTCTGAAATACATTCCGTCTCTGTATGCATCAATTCTGTGTCAAATAAATTACTAATAAAACTATGGGTTTTAAAGTATACGTAGGTAAAAGATTTAGGTATGAAAAATACCATGACATGACTTACCAAAGATAAAAATCGAAGTACTATGAAAAAATCGGTGCCCATCTCATATAGTTTTTTTGTATGAGAATTCGTACTTTTCATTTTCTCTCTAATAAAAGAAAATGACGAGTAATTTTATGTGTATTGTTTCAGATTTAAGTTTTCCGAAGACGTACTATGCTGTTCGAATTAATTGGGAAAAAAGTAAAAAACGATTTTTTTTTCTAAAACCCTATTTTTGAATCATTACATAACTTAAGTAAGCAGAAAAATCCGTATATTAGTTAGAAATATGTCATCCAGTAGCAGAATGACCTCTTCAACTCGTCTTGGTATTGACTCTACTGGTGCAGCACGCATGTGCTGCACTAGTTCTCAACTTCATTATCTTGAAATTATGCTTGTGTAGCAATTTTTATTATTTGTTCTTTTGCCATGCAACTCATTTTAGCTAAACGATTCTTGAGAATATGTCCTAAATTTTCAATAAGCCTTAGGTCTCTTGAATTACCACACCAATTAAGCACTTTTATTATGCTTTCCCGTATAAAAGTCTTGACCAATATCGTATTGTTACAGGAAGCCAAATCATGTTGAAATGTTACGTCAAATGTTTCCATGGATGGAACAATTCTACTACGTAATGTTTCTATGCATTTGACATAATTCATCATGCCTTTAAAAGGAACTAAGCTTCCATTGCCATTTGTTCTGAAAACCCCTCAAAACATCTTTTTAAAAGGGTGTTTGACATTTTGTTGGTTATGATCTGACAGCAAAGTCTTAATTTCACTTCGTCTAACTGCTTTTGGTTTGTAATCCCTGCACAAATAAATGCGTTTCATCACTGAAAATCATCTTCGTCTAGTCGTTAACAGCCCAGGATAAGTATTTTTGTGCCCTATTATATTCCTTTTTTCATCATTTTTTGAGTTATAAATTGCTTTTTCCTCGATCTTGATGCCTTAAAGCAAACTTCCAGAACCCTTTTCTCTTCATTTGTACTCACTTCAATACCATAATCCAATAAATACCTTTGTAGATCTGTGCTTTTATTACTTTGATTTAGTTTGCTGTTTCGAATTAGAATTTTATCAGTCCTTGGAGTAATTTTCTGTTTGAGCCTACATTTTCCTTTTCATTTTAAAGAGGATAATCAGGAATATTGAAATGTTCATAAAATTTTTGAAACACTTGATTTGAACGCACCAACTACCGTAGCGATATCTCTCCTAGTCATAGAAGTGTGTTCATTAAGCGATATTGTTTTAGAACTCTTCCTCGGAATAACATCCATCTCTGAACAAGAAAAAGTAATATGTGTTATGGGAATGCAAAATTATAACCACCAGCTACGAAACTGAAAGGCTCAAAACTGAACTATAATGTACTAAACCCAATTAAATAAGGAAATTATTGTCAAGGCCAATCCTTCACAGTACTGCTGGGCAAATATAACTGGTTTCATGTGGTTCGGGACATAATTGGTAATCACATACCAGCTCAGACGTAAAAAATATGTTTGTGCTAATCAATTCGAACTGTATAGTACAAATCAAATTTTGGTAATATTGCGGAAGCCATGATACACATACCAAACGTTCCAAAAAGAAAATATATCCCATCTATATTATACAATTAAGATTTCTGAAATTAAAATAACTGTTGGAAATTCCTTTTTATAGATCTAAATAATGTTTAAAAGAGAAAGATATCAAAATTAAGATCATCAGAAGTTATAAATTAAAAAACTTAAAAGTGAACCTTTTACACATTTGCATGAATGAATAATGACAGTAACAAAAAGAATGATATTAAGTCAAGGCAAATTTGAAGTTAATAATATTAAAAATAGTGCATTATTAGAACAGTACAAAATGTATTGAATATAGTCATTTTGATTCTAAACCAATTGAGAAAAGGATTTTTTAAAAAAAAAAAACTAGTATTTTCCCCCAATTTTTCTAAAGCTGAAATAATAGTCTAAAATATTTTTAAATGTTCAAAAATAACTTTTTTTTAAGTAAATGTAATAAATAAATAAATAAATGAAAATAAAAACTAGAAAAAATCTAACTTTCATTATAAAAGAAACGAGTTTTACAGTAGTCGCATATGATGTGTAACATCTGACAGTATCATGGTAAATACGCAATAGTGATTTTAATCGTGTAAGAAATGAATCGGTTATGACTGGAAATAATTTTTTTATCGAATAATTACATCTTTAATAAAAATTTTATTTAATTAACTCAAGGAGTAATGCAGTTTTTTTTATCAAAAATATTTATTATAGTTCAATTTGGGGAAGAGCGGAGACAATAGATTTATGAAAACTAAAGTATGACACATATACTTGTGATTTCAAAGTATTTAAAAATCGTTGAGAAACGGCGGCAATAACAGTACCACTGTTAGTTGTCGAAACATTTCGATTAGTGTTCATTTCGAGCTTGAGTTCATCTTTCAGAAAAGCTATGAGCGGCTCAGCTTCTGGCAAACTGAAGTTAACGTTAAAATCACCACTCAAAATCATGGGAAGCGAGTGATAGTTTTTTTTAAAAAAGAGCAGAACCACCTTCGGTATACGGTAAAAGTACAAAATGCAGGAAATCTTTAATTTTTTTAACTATTTGATTCGGAGAAATGTATGCGACCACCAAAATGGCAAGACTTGCTGGTATGTGCGGTAGGCGGGCGTCTTAATTGCTACTACAGTTGGACCCCCAGACGAGGGTAGCGAAGAAGGTCAAGCGCATGTTTAAAAATTAGAAATATTAGAGAAAATCAAAAATACCCGTTTACTTAATTAGTTAGTTTCTTTTAATCGAGAAATCTTTTTTAATCACAATTAAAAATATTATATTGACAGCAACAGGAATTAACCTCAAAGTATGAAAATGATACGCGTTAAATATTTATTCAAATAATTCCATATTACTTACGCGTACTTTTTAAGAATGATGAGCTTTGTCAGACACTTAACAGGAAATATAATTATTAATATTTATATATAGTTTACACATATATATAAATATATCCTCAGATTTCCCACACAACGAGCCCTGAGACTTTGACATTTGAGCGTAAGAATCACAAGTTTATTCTGGATGAAGTCTAATAAGACTTGCTGGTATGTGCGGTTGGCGGGCGTCTTAATTGCTACTACAGTTGGACCCCCAGACGAGGCTAGCGAAGAGACACTCCAAGGCGCTGAATTGGTCAAATCAAACAGCGCGCGCTTCCCCCGACTTCCTGTTACGCATTTCCGTCCCTTTTCACGAAATCACTCCAACAAATATCCAGCAACCGAGAGTAAAGATGTTACACATCAAAAATAGCAATAAAAAAGACATACTTTATAGAAAGAATGAAAAATTTTATTTAACTCTTTATTGGGAACTAAGGGCTTTTACAAACTCAAGAAGGAATTGAATTGTTCTTTGTTTATCCCTTAGATGTTGCCGAAAGTGTGGAACGTTATCCCCATTATCCATCGAAGCTAAAATCCCAAACCCCCCTATCTTGTTTCTTCCTTCTATTTTATTCGCCAACAACATTTTTTCGTAATGCGATTCAGATTTCTAAAGATTCCTCCATCTTTCTTTTCTTTTATTCTAAATCTATTGAGTGAGTATTTGATTTTCTGTTTCCATTTCCATTTCAATATATACCTACAAATGTTCTTTTCGTCGAACGTGCCTTATTTTTTTCACCCCTTCTACATTAAACTGACTTTGTTCTCTTTCGCTTTCAAAATGCTTTTAGAGTGAAAGTCTCTGCTCCCATTTCAACTTTCCTGCTGTGCGCAGTTCAGACCAAACACATTTGCTGAAAGTTAAGCGCAACATTTGATCTGTGTTTAAAATATACTGATTTTTTCTTCTTTTTTGATCTAAATGTGTTTATTTGGACGATGTTGTAACCGATGTTGTATTATTTCAAATTTTTATGTTTAACATGAATCTTTTTCAATGTATGTGTATTTTATAAAAATCTTGAAAAAAATATAGAATTGTGTTTATAATGCTCTTAAGCATTAAGCATAATGCTTAAGAGCTTAAATGGAGATGCCTGTGGTATCTTCCTAAAATAAATGTAAAATAAAATAATTTTTTTGAGAGAATGCTTGCTTGGATTCCCTTTTTGGTAAAAAAAAAAATAATTTATCGAGTTACCTTTTATGTAACTCAACATTACAAGAACAAAAAAGCAGAAAAATAAGCCCACGAAAGAATATAACATCATTTTCAGGTGCTTTCATAAGACTGTATGACACATACAGAAATTTATAGCTGCACTTATTTCAACGAAAAAGGTTGCTTGATATCTATAAAACAACAGAAGTTTTTTGACTTAAGGAAAAGCGGCACATAAATATATTTATATTAGTCTGCACACACACATATCTTTTTTATACAACTATATAAATGTTATAAAATATAAACAACAGGTAATATTAATTACAAATAGTAATAAATATCAGATATTAAACATGTGACAAAGGTACGATGTAAATGGAATACTTACTATATTAACACGCTTTTATAAGTTTTACTTGCATGTAACGGAATCTTGGAACTCGATTTTTACCCACTTTAAAAGGTCAGATTAATTCGAAATTTTGCTCACTTGTCAAGGACGGATGACAATACAATAATTTCATAATTTTGATCCATTGTCCTTTTAACGGAGCCCCGTAAACGGAGAGAATAAATACACTTCAGACTCGTTAATTAATATCCATTGAAGAGCAAGACTAATTCCACAGCCAGTAATTCCAGCTTCAAATATCAAACACAAGGATAAATTCAACAATGAATAAATGATAGTTTAAATAACTAAAAAACACGCTTTTATTGTAGATCGAACTAAAAAATGAAAAAAATAAATTTTAGTTTGAAAAAAAATTAAAAAACACGCTTTTATACTGAATCGAACTAAAAAGTAAAAAAATAATTCTTAATATAAGAATAAAATGTCTAACGAGAAAATTAATGTCATTGGGGTAAAAGCGTGGGGTGTTCTATAAATGTATCAATTGTTATAATTTCTAACTTCTATTCCGAAAAACTCAATTAGTGTAAAAATGTTGTACAAAGCCCCCACGCTTTTACACCCAATGACATTAATTTTCTCGTTAGTCATTTTATTCTTATATTAAGAATTAGTTTTTTACTTTTTAGTTCGATTCAGCATAAAAGCGTGTTTTTTAGTTTTTTTTAAACTATAATTTATCTTAAACTATCTTTTGGATTAAATGAACATATCCCAAGAAAAAACACAGTAATTTTCTAATATTATTTAATTTTACTTTCACTTTACTCTATACATACAGATTTTGAAGAGCATTTCAAGATAAAGAACATGTTTTATTTACTTAATTTTGGAGCTTTATGAGCTTCGGTTCACATCGCTTGGTATTTCGTGATGTTGGATGAATATATATTTTTAAGTTATATTGACAGCTTAATCCTAGTTTGGTACAATACTCCAAAGCCCTCTGAATAGCCTCAATTTCATAGAAAATTTATGTTGATTTGCTGCAATAATCGTTTGCTGACCGAAAGCAGACCAATAATTCATTTGGATGAAATGGCTACCAATGCCACGATTTTGGGGGAATGCAGAAAAGGAATGCGGAATTTCCGTTTCCCAAATGCGTCAGTTTTCTTTTTTAATGGAGTCATCCAGGTTAAAATATAGTTCGTCGTCGAACCAAATGTTTCTAACATTGATTTCGCAAGCTTCCAACTTCAGCAGCATAGCGTTCGCAAACCTCTCGTGTACATTAATGGTATCAGCACTCAGAGGTTGGCGAGTCAGCTTTGTAAGGAAATATTTTTATTATACTGCTTATAATTCCGTTTCTACCATTGAATTTTCTTTGGAAACTGCTTTTTGTTGCAACAGAGCTATGGTCTAGGATATGAAAATCTAAAAGAAGAAATTTTTGCTGTTGCAACGAAGAAACTATTTTAGTAGCACATGACATAAAGCTGAGCAAATTATCAGATCCCGATCTGATGATAAGGGCATTAAACATTGTTTTATAGGTGTTTTCTGGTCAGAGAAGTGCCGTTTGCTGAAGAATTTTGTGATCAATTTTGAAAGGATGAGAATATCTTTTCTGGCAATCAAAGCATACATTCCTATCGATTTCCACTTTACTTTATTTTTCAAACCATTGGTCTCTTTTGAACCCTAAAAACGTTCCAGTTAATCTAACTTTATTAACGTATTGCACTAAGTTGTATTTAAATATTGTGGCAAAAATATTCGTCAATCTATTTCATAAACATTCTAATGTTTTAAACTTAGCTTCAGTAAACTTTCTTTAAAAATATAATTTGCTGTTAGAATAATTATAAATATTAGTTTCTATAGCAAAAAAAAATTAAAGAAGAAATGTAGGAGACTGTGTGTGTGTCACAAATTACTTACACTTTTCGTCCTACAAATTTATTGAATAAAGATAGGTGTACAACAGATAGATTTAACCACACAACATAGAGAAAACAGGACTCCACCTTGAGTAATGCACTAGTTCAAGCTAGCCACACGCTTCCGTTTGACTTCCTAGTAGAAGTTTGATCTTGAAACCACTTTTGAATCGCATCCGAAACGTCCATGAACGAGGCACGTCGGGAAGCTTCTTTGAGCACTCGAAAAAAATTAAAGTTTGAGGAAGTGAGATCTGTGTGTGGACTCCAGGAAGAATGTATTAGACTCTCAAAGTCCAACATGTTGATCGATGTGATAAGCATTCGTTGTACCTACATTGCACACGCCTTGCGGAATTTAAATTCGTCGAGGATAATATGATAGGTTGAACAGAGACTGATGTTTAAAGAAGTTGCGACCTCATCTATGGTCGTTCGCTTATCTGCTGTAATCATCTCTTGAGCTTGCTAAATGTTGTCGCCAGAGGTTGAGTTTGATGGTTGTCCAGCTCTCCTTCGTTCAGTCACCTTTAAATGTTTCGATTCACACACACAAACCTATATTTACGAGTTAAATAGAATCTCCTGTTTAGTGACAAAAGTCTCCGGTGAATTTCAGCACCTTTCACACACTCTGACTGCAAAATTCCGATCACTCTTCGTTGGTCCTCTTTGGAGCAATCTGATAGCAGTGCTGAGACATGTTTATGCTCTTGCATCTACACCACAACAACTGCAATTGCTATTGAATTCCACTCACGACATGCCAACTGAATGATGTGCATTTGGCCGACTCTTACCTTGTTTCATAAAGTTGTTGAATGAAAAGTATAATTTTTAATGCCCTCATAATATGGTTAAAAATATGAATTTTATAAATATTTACTTAAGACTCTCAACTGAGCTTTGAAGTGCATTAATAAAAAGGCTGGTATATAACTGGTATGTAATATGGTAAGTAAAACTATAGAAGTTAAAGCACATTAATAATTAAGGATCCAAGGCGCAATTAAGGCAAAAATTACTAAAAGGCAATGATCAAGAACGTGCAGAGATTTATGGGCTAGGAAGGTAATGAAAGGTTCGGGCTTAGTTTGTAGGAAATTTATCGTAAGTCTGTCTGGGGGGTGCGGTAACTTAAGATAAGATGAGAAAATCACATCCCCACTAAGATATTTAAAAAATTGTACCTTTAAAGTAATTTTACTTCCGTATACTCAATAACTCTGTAAGTGCTTTTACTTTACAAGTGGATAATTTTTTAGATGTTTTTTACAAAGTAAAGATGGAAACTAAGTACATTGTAAATCAGTGTTTCACCAAACATTCAATATTTGCAACCCAATTTTCAATCATAATTTTCTTCTCCTTCCCCCTCCATACAATATAACAATGTATTGCATTCAATAATACTATACTTTGATGCTAAAGCTACAATACGACTTTAACCTCTTAAGTGCCACCGTCGTATATAAACATCTCAATCAACCAAAACGTTAATTGCCCTGGACGTATATATACGTCTTTCCGAAATACGATCTTCTTGGTGAAATGTTATCCATAACATTACTCCGAAAGATTTGAAATGCAATTAAAGGGCCTAGGCAGTGTTTGCGAAGCATTTACTTACTTCATAGAAGGTTTTACTTATATTTATTCCTTTTCATCCCCTTGCTCCAATACATCCCATACGCGCATCTACGTGGAAAACTGTGGCATTAGGGAGCGAATCCCGTATCCTTTAATCGGCAGTTAGGGGTTAATTATAAACCATACAAATTATTAAAATAAGAGTTATTTTTTTAAAGAATTTATGTATGGACAAGCCAATGGGGTCACTGGTAGTTATTAAACTTGTTCATAACTTAGTATTGTTAAATTAATTATAAAATACATTGTGTAGTACTGATATGTTTATAACTGTATTATATCAGTGCAAATGTGTATATGTCTTTTATTATGTCAAAATATTTCTGTTTGTTTACTTTCGGTGTAATAATAATATTTTAAATAATCTTTTGTTTTCGATTTCTTACAATGTGTGCACCTCCTTCGTAGAGTTATCACGCATCCCCCTCGTTGCGTCCTACAATTTGAGAAACACTGCTTTAACAGGATGTCTCTAGAAACAAGCAATAATTTCGATAAAATAAAAAAAATTGGCGCTATTGAAAAAAAAAATTCAACAGAAGCAGTAAACAGCTGTAACAAATATTTGGAGACCAGTTTATTAAAAGAAAGTTCAACGTTTTCCGTTTGACCATTCTTGTAAGGGATAATTGTGCATCTAAACTCGCAAGTGGAAAAGGACGACATGTAAAAGCGGAACATCAATGAAGAGATTTAAAAACCAAATAAGTTCTAAAATTGTCATCTAACGAAGCTAGGAGCTCCCTTTTAAAATTTCCAGTCGGTGGAAAATTTCTTGTGAAGGTTATGAAGAAGATTAGAAATCCTCAATTGTCATGTTTTGACAGGAAATAAGATTGAAGAAAGAAAGATAGGTTTTCAACCCTTGTGCAACGATAAACATTCCCCCTAACACCAGAAAAGTGCTTAAATATGTTGCTCATGTGCTCATGAGACTAAGTAAGGTAGAGCATTGAAATTTCCCTCTCAACTAGTGGGGTTGTCTCCACCCCTTTATCACTCATATTGCAGCTGTGGAATACTGATGGGAGACAGAAATTGCAGAGACAAGTCGAAAACACGAAGAAACAGAACAATTTGAATCTGTAACCAAATGAAAATATCTTTCTTTCTATTTATGAGGATGATTGTAGAAAATTAATTGCGATTACAGAAATAAGTGCCCCGTTGCTTCAATCCTAGTATTAGACGAATTATAGAGGGAGCAGTGGCTGAGGAATTCATAAAATAAACTATCTTTCTAATGAAATATGGAGTCGAGCTTAAAACTTTTATACCAAAATACCCACCACTTGACTTTAAATCTGTCGAGGCTCAGGTTTTGATGATGTGAAAACTTAGAGAGCTAAGTGCTAGCTTAAATATTGTCCTCATTATTTGACAGTCGCTTAAAAATACGAGTTTCATCATAGTTTATAGTTTAGTATGTCAGAATACATTTTGTTTGTTTACTTTCAGTAAATTAATATTTTTTTAAAAAATAATCTTTTGTTTTCAATTTTTTAACATGCTTGCGCCCCCTCGTATATTTATCACGCCCCTCTAGGGGGTGCGCCCCATAGTTTGAGAAACGCTGATGTAAATACAGTTAAATGTGATTATAATCTTCGAATAAATAAACGAAAAATGATTTTATAATAAATATCTAGCATTTTTTTTAAATTAGGAGAAAATAAAAGGACGAGAGGCATAATATTTGTTATGTATTATTTAATTTCATGAGTAAAAAAAATAAATAATTTGCATTGATGATAATGTTAATGTTTAGTTAGATTGAAATACAAACCTAAATGCAAGTATACATTAAGATACATATACCTATGCATTAATTTTGTAACGATGATATCTATATAAGCCGTTAACAGCCTCCGAACCGAGGGGATCACTTTTGTCTAGTTTTATGTTACGTGCTTACGAATTCATAGGTCACAGAAAGTTGTTTTGAAACTAAAATTATCCCAACCTTATATATCTATGAAGCTATTTTATCATCATTTATAATACGTCTTATCAATCTGGCAATTGAATAATTTAATCGACTGCGCAATTATTTTGGAAGGATTCCGTTTTTTTCTGATATTAAAATACTAAAGGCTAACGACATGTTTTGTCCATCAAATTTCATATTTGAGAAATGTATGTTAAACTAATTAAGGAATAGTTGTCAGGTACTATATAACATTTTAATATTTAGCTTTCTTACGCATGCAAAATCTATATTTAGGAACTAGTATGTTCTCAAATACATTGGCTTTTCTTCTTTGTTTACAGTTTTTTTTAACTCATGCTGTAAAATATTAGTTGTTCCTTGATTTCGTCTGCATTTTAAACTATTCTTGATTTGGATGATTCATAATGGATTTAGAAGATCACTTTCAAAGCAGGATAAGTGAATTTAATTCAGTAAAAGTAGTGGACTGAATTAAATTAGTTATGCCTTAAAGCTGGTTCACACACTTGTCAAAATAGTGCTCAGTTTATAGTCAACTGCATACTGCTATTCATCTTGAATTTACGTACTATCTAACTCAGCGTTTCTCAAACTGTGAGGGGATACATACAGAGACGTGATTACTCTACATGGAGGACACGAGCATATCGAAAAGTCTGTAAAAAAAGACTATTTAGAAAAATTAATAATTTACGAAAGGAAGAAAAACAAAATACATTATTGGTACAATGGCATGTAAAAGGTTAATTTGGATCATTCATAATGGATTTAGAAGATCACTTTCAAAGCAGGATAAGTGAATTTCATTCAATAAAAGAAGTGGACTGAATAAAAAAATAAAATATACATTTACATGGATACATTTACATACGCTTATAATTATATCATTACTCCACAATGCATTTGATAATTAATTTAACAATACTTAGCTAAGAATAAATTTAATAATTCCTACTGACATTCCATGAGCTCATTATATACAAAATTTAATATATTTTTCTTTAAAATCTGTACCATTTATAATTAAAATCTAGTTTTAGCTTCATCGTCTAATTATATTATTATTTTCAATACATTGTTATTGTAAGGAGAGGGGGATGTGAGAAAATTATGATTATAACAATTGGGTCACAAACGTTGAAATTTTGAGCAGCACTGACCTAACTGTTAGGCACTTCTTTAAAAACATACATATACTTATGCACCACTAATGCTTAACTCGAGGTAATTTCACTTGAATGCTTACACTTCTAATTTACTCAACTTTTTACCTTTTACTTAATAGAATTTTTTTACCAAAACATAATGATACAATCATAAATGCCAGTTTTGTAGGGAACATTATACGAAAATATGTTTGGATTATAATTGAAATGCAACGTTCAGTTTCAGACTTAATTAATCTTACTTCACAGTCAGAAAGTTTTATAATAATTAAGAAATAAAAATGATGCAATTCTATTCAACGTATTTTTAAAAAAATATTTTTGATAATAGTGTCGAAATTTCTGGCAGTCGCTTTGTGGGGACGAATTTATAGTTCTAAGAAATTAATCCGCTCAAAAATGTGAGATTGACAAATAAAGTTTGTTGTTGCTGCTAATGCCACGTGTCGGACACAAATAAAGAATGAATAGTTTGTGGGGCAAATTTGGTCGTATGTATTTAATGAACCATTATTAAGAAAATGCGTGTATATATGGTAAGAAAATAAGCTTAAGTGAAAATAACTATTGCCCTAATAAGTCTATGTGAATGAGGGTCTTTGTTCAAGGAATTAAGTGGGATATTCCTAATTTCAGTAAAAAGATTTCATGTAGAAAAATTTGAGTGTGGATGAACATTGATTGGAACTGAAAATCAATGTTCTCAATTAGCTTAATGTATCCGACTACCCTAAAATTGTGAATTTTGCCAAAAATTGACAAATGTCTTATGATTTTATTTTATACACATCTTATTAGCTTTATAAAAAAATCAAATTTATCATTTTCCATTCACTAGAACAAAAACTACAAGTGTTTTACTAAAAGCAGATGCCATTACTTTAAGCAAGATGTCATACTTTAAAGCACGTTTTATTCAAAATGTGCTTTTTGAAAATGCTGAAACGGGGAAAGTGATTGCTAAAAAAGTTTTGAAAATAATTAACTGCGAATTTTTTTCTGTAAGTTCTGTATAATAGTAGAATTGTTTTAACCTTCATATTTATCAATCACTGTTTTATTACGAAATTCACAGTCCCTCATGTGAATATGATCACTGTTTTTTTAAGCAATTTCATATAATAACTGAAATAAAGTGCACTAGTTCTTGTAAAAATTAAAATATCTCTTACCCATAAGGTCATTTTAAAAATGAATAACATAGCAACACATGAGAATTGAAAAATCAAAATTTTTTTCACAAACCTTTGGTACTGAATGGGCCCCGTTTATGTTATTTTTTGTCAATTTTTACCCATTTTTTCCCATTTTAGTAATAATAATTATTTTTTCTCTTCTTAATTTTATTATATTTTTCTTAAAATGTACTAAACAAATCTAAAAACAACAGCAAAATCCCCATATCTGCATTTTTGTTTTTTAAAAAAGTTTTTGTAACCTGTCAGATACCTTAATGGAAAATAACTATTACCCCAATAAGTCTGTGTGAATGAGGGCCTTTGTTCAAGGTATTACTTGGGATATTCCCAATTTCAGTAAAAATATTTCATGTAGAAAAATTTGAGTGGATGAACTTTAATTGAAACTGAAGATCAATGTTTCACTTAGCTTAATGTGGAGGGATCAATTCACATACTGTACTCCTCGCTTGATCAATAATCAAAGTTTCGATTAAATTGGTTTTATTCTGGTGCTCAATTGAATACAAATTACTAGGAATAAATCAATTCGTCAACAGAAATATAGAACAAAAATAGAAGTTTTTCATTCTTTGTTTATTGTTTTTTATTTATTTAATTAGTTTATTAGAAGAATAAAGTTTTATCAATTAATTAATTTTTCCAATTTTCCAAGCGTAATTTGTTTCTAAATTTTGCAATTGTGACGGAATAATATTTCTAAATGCGTGCACATACTTATTAAAACCTTCCTATGCAAAAATGATGCTCTGTAGTATATAGATGAAGAGAAAAAAATAAAAATAAATACATTTTTATGTTAATTACTACCACAAGGGAAACGAAGCCTAAATATTTGAGCTCTCTCTTTTTTGGTAAAAAATCAAAGCAGTTTTTGCTAAAGCGAAACAGGTATTTTTTGTAGTTTGAACATTTATTGCGACGAAAGGACTTCTACTTTATAGATACAAGAAAAAAAGCATCGCGTACATTTAGCGGCTTATTTTGTATTAAATATTTAAAAAATATCTATTGTTGAAATTGATTGCAGTGCAAAATAAAGCGGAAAACGGAGAAAAGCTTGGATGGGGAGAGAGACTGATTTGAAGGTGCTAGGGAGAGAGCAGGGGTTATGAAATGTTCCAATGTGCATTGCACTATTCACTACTCAAGACTCATTAGTAATCGTCAGTTTTGATTATTTATATTATGGAAAAATTATTTAATTTTGAGTCTAAATCATATAAACAAAATTTGGTCTCTCTCTCTCTCTTTCCAATTTTTTTTAAAATTCAACACATATACATTATTGATATTTGTGGCATTATTAATAGTTGAAACTTTATTTGTAAATTATTTTTTTCTAATCCCCATAGAACATCTTTTTCCACAAAGGTAAATTCAAAGACATAATATTTTTTCATGTGATCATGATTAACCCTAAAGTATACATATGTGTACATATACACGCGCAGACACATTTACACATACACATCCGTACATGCATATGTATATACCTATATACAGTAAAATTAATTCAGGAAGCTGCAACACGATACATCCAGCAAAAATAAATTTTTCTTTTCATAGAGAGTTTTTCCCCACACACGCATGCCCACACAGTTTTCTCATTTTATTCTCTATCTCATTTTTTCCTCTGACCAATTATTCAAATTGTTTTTTCTTTCGAAAAAAATAATAAATCCAAATAATTTCTAAAGAGTGTAGAAAATGTTGCTATACATTCTTAACCAACACAAATTTATGCGTTCTTAATCTGCTCCTTTACAAATGATATCAAAATTAATAGAATATTACACATCGTTCTTATTAGTAACTAAATAATCTAAATAAATCTTAGGGCAATAATTTTAAAACTCTAAATATATAAAAATTAATTTCTGGAATGGTATTCTAACTTGATTGAAACTAAATAGTAGTAAAATCAGTTAAAGAAGTTTTAAATTTTGTTGCTCAATTTCGACAACAATTATTGTGCTTACAACAAAAGAAAGAAAAGCGATAAGTAATTATAAACCATCAAATACTCAAGAAGAAAAAGATAAATATTGAAGAAAAAGTATTTTAAGTTATGTAGATAACATGAAATGAAGAACTCTTATTTTAACTTCTAAATCGTTTTCCCTTCAGCAAGAATGGCGGTTCTATTTAGTCATACATGCATATGATAAATAGGGATCGTATAAAAATAACGTTGCTAAACAGGGTTGAAAAATGCATCCTCAAACACTGTCAGAAGTTTCATCGAGTTGGGTATAAAACATCCACATTAATCAGTACGACCAAACTGAATTAAAATAAAGAAAACATTTAATGCGAATGAAATATTATGATATATATATACAAATAAATAAATAAAAATACATATCTGGATACTGGTCAACACGCGAGATCACATTCTTAACCAGAAAACTTTTCCTTCCTAAAAAGCAATATAAAAATTATATACATTGTGGAAATGTGGAGTAAAGGTATAAAATACTGAAAAATAATAAAAATTTGCAGATATCTTGAAAGGAAAATGGGAAAATCCTTTGCTTCATGATGGAATATTCGCCGCTATGTTCTGTTCTTGGTTCTTGATATTCAATGATAAGTTGAAAATATTTTTCAAGGCTATAGAAACAGGTTGAATATTTTGCCGCAATTGTCGAAATAATTGAGTTAGGTCTACGAGGAAAATAAAAGATTCTTTTTCATAACGCAATCGCCATCTCCTCGAAAAATGTTCCCTCCACCTCTTTTTGAACTCTAGAGTTGTAAAGTTCTTGAATTCGGATCGGTTTCTGGCAGCACTGACTTTAGCTTTTAGGTTTGAAGTATTTTACTTTCGTTGGAGTGGTTGGAAATCAAGTTTCTAGTATTGAGACCAGATTGTTGCTAAAATTTCTCTATCACTAGAAGGAACTTACAGGTGGTTGCTTAAACTAAATCAGTTTGATATCTTCTGTGTTGAATATTATGCCGAGAATTAAAAATAGAGTTATGATTTTTGCTCCACCTTGTATCTGTATTAAAGTCATAATGCACTTTGAAAATAAAAAGCGTAGTAAATATAATGAAATAACAACAGTATTAGCATCATCATATATGTATGAGGCCGTGGTAACAGGGGTTAGAACAGTGATTCTAAGTGGTCTATGATAACATACAGGGTCACGATTATAAAAATGATTTGGGGTCCATGAGGTGTAAATGAAGTCCGGTGTGACTCTCCTTCAACCAGATCTTGAAATTCAATCAAATGAAACCAGACTTGCCTATATATATATATATATATACTAACTTAGTTATTACTAAATTTAATGTTGGTTTACAGGTGCAAAAGGCAACGGCATAAATTTTATTGAAACAGGACCTCATTTCCGCGTTCTTGTACAAAATAAGCTAACAGAGTATAATATTGGACATCTACAGATTTTCTCAGGTTTTTGTTTGTTTTGTTTGTTTTGTCACAGAAAATCTGCCAGAAAAACTGTTTAACCTACCGACAACATTTAAATATCCATTTTGAATTAGGTTTGAGGTCGTTTGATAATGCTTTCACTATATGATAATATATCTGAACAAGTCATATGGTCACATTGAAAAATGTCAATTATAAGTGGGCACCAGTAAAGATCCTTAAGGAAGTTCGGAAATGGTTGTCAGTCATTTTGGTTTAAAGATATTTTCTGTTTATTTATACCTAATTATGGAATATCTTCGAGAAAATTTATAATTGCTTTTCAATTGAAGTTTCCTTTGTTATGAACTCCAGTAACAAAGAAAGAAAAGGCTGGACACATTGGAGGTAACCGAGAAGATGTTGGTAGTAAACCTGTTTAGTAACTGAAAATTTATGATGAATCCCAAGTTCGTCCACCCACTAAAGCATTTGTTGCTCGGATTAATTTATGTAACAATTATTTTACATTCATTAAATTTTGATTTTAATTCATTAACATTTCTTGATTTTAAACACTACTATTACTTCACTCTAGTTAGAAATTTAGGTCTTTTAAAGTAGTAGCTCTAAACACTGTCAATATCGCATTTAGTGACAAATTCCAAGAATTCAATATTAGGTTAGTAGGGTCTATAAACTGAAAACAGCAAAGGGTCATGAGCAAAGAAGTTTGGGAACCACTATGGGTTGAAGGGATTGGACGCCAGACCAGAGGCCTGGGTTCGATGCCCGATGTGCAATATCCTCCGGTACACACGGGTACGTGATAGTTAAATCCGTGGGTCGAAAGTCAACGTGAGGTCGTGGCAACTGTCGCCATCTATCGTGTATGAACCAGGCAAATCATGTGCTTTGTCCTGCACGGTGCTCACAGCTAAAACTAACGACGAACTTACACCTAGCCCGCACCGCGATCGGTACTTTCAGACAGGTGGCATTAGAAACAACAATACTATATGTGTATACATATTATAAACATTGACATCATATACCAATTACCGTTGTCTGATTTATAAATAGCATAATAAAAATGAAGCAGCAGTATTGCTCAGTGAAGTGACCACAATTATGTAATATCAAACTTTATTCTTCTGATTAAGATTGCAGCATGAAATATAGTTTAAGGCCACGAATTTTCTCTATATTTGAAACAAAATTTTGGGCCAAATAAAGGAAAGCATTTTATTATTTTGGAACAGTTTTCAAGTATGCATTAAATAAACATACGTTTAGTGCATATAATTCATTCGATATGACTTTCTTCTGGTATGTGGTAAAATTTTAGAGTTCGCATGCTAAATGTATATATAGCTATTTTTAAATGTATGTCATTATTCATTTAACTGATTTATTATATGCCTAAAGAATATCATTGTAATTCTAACATTTAATAAAGAAAATTAAATAATATATTTTGGAAGAAGTGATGGTTGTGAGTATTTGTATTTAATTTGGAAATAAATATGATATTCGATTGGTGTGTGTTTTCTCAACGAACATATCATTTATGTAAAAGATTCAAAATTGCGAAATTCACTCAACCATGAAGAAAA
>BMAO01002512.1:0-179436 GCA_019973975.1 Trichonephila clavata | reverse complement strand
CTAATTTACAGATATTTCTTGACATAAAATTAAACAGCATAAGATAGAACCATTTCTTCAACAAAAATAAAATTGTACATATTTTGTGTATTTTTAAACATATTTATTAAAATAAGAAAACGACAACATAAAATGTAAGTATTTATCTTCATTATAGTTAAATAAAAATTTTAATGCAAACCTAGTGTTCGCACCTTTCTACTTTGATATCGCAAAATCAGGGTATTATTTGTGACTTTTAATTTGACACGATTTCGGACATTCAGCTGTTAAACAATTTTTTGGCAGACTCGAAATATTTTTCATCTGAGGAAAGAATTGTTTCCATATATATGTAGAACCAAAAGCGGAAAGCAGAATGCTTGCAATTTTCAATCCTCAAACAATTGAATCTCTCCAGCAATGATATTCAATAACTTACAAAATAGATGTAAATTTATCTTTAGAGTTAGCGTTTAGGTTTTTTCGTAATTCCGTAAATGTCCGTATATCTGAAGATGCTTGTCAAATAGGGCCCACTACAAATTTATCAATTTCCATCCACTCAAAAATTGACAAATTTGTAGGGTAGTGCACATTGCCACTGAGAAATGTACCACGTGTAGCACGCGTGCCATAGGTTGCCGACTCCTAGTCTAGATTATAAGTTTTAGCATATCAGCGTATATTCAAAGTTTGCTGCAACCAAAGAAGCACTTAACTTCTTTCTATTAGAGATTAAATATAGATTAACATTTCTCGTAAACCATTTTTTATCTTCCGAAACTTATTTTAAGCCCTCGATTAATAAGTCTTCCTCTACTTAAAACTGAGTCCCCGACTAATAAAAAATGCATCTGATTAGAATTTTACAAAATGTTACTCCACCCAGATGGTGAAGAGAGGTATGACTCAAACCATAAGTGAATGTTGAAAACGTATCTGTAAAAAGTGTATGTTCAGAGATAGGCTTCTAAATATTCATCTCAACTGTTAAAACATGATACGTAAAAGATGTATGGATGTGTTTGAGTTCTCGAAAAACTCCTTTATTGTTTGTATTTACTGTTTTTTTTTTATGATCAAAAACTTGATGAAAATATTTTATTTCACTTAAAACACATCTTATGCTTATCAACATTTTCGCTTTTATTTATATATAAAGAAGACTACTTAAACCTTTTCACATCAAGTACAATTTCATACTTAATAGCTTAAGATCTTTCTTTGTCATACAGTGTCTTATTCATTTAACTTTTTTTCGTTTTGTTTTCAATGCTAGCCTCAGACAAAATGTACAGTTTTAATCTTTTATGTTTTGAATTACAGGTATAACAGCAACTGAAACTTGAGGGATATGATAATTGTATCTAAGACTTTGGATGTATAGATTTTTTTACAAGAAATTTGAGTTTTAAAATCATACAATCGCATTTTGTTTAAAGTTTAAGAATTCAAGCTATATTTATTTCTCCGGTTCAAAATAATACGAATTTCAAAAGCAAAAGGGCAAGAAATAAAAAAAAAGTATAAATAAAAATACATGTAAAACAATATTTCTTTAAAAAGTTTCTAATTTTTTCCGCAGTTTTTCTTCATTTTAAATTCAAGGGAAAAAGCACCAAAGATGTATTTTTACATTTGAAGGCATTTATTTTACATTTTTAAATGTATTTTGGGAAAATTATAATCAAGAGAAAAGTGGCACAGTGAAAGACAAAAATAATCTTACTCATCTCGGGAAAAAAAAAACAATTGTGTGAAGCAGATAATTCCCTTGGTGAATCAAATCCATCGGGGATACAAAAACTAAGTTGTAATGTAACAACAATACTCTATTTCATTCAATAATATTATTGCCATTATTTCTTGTTGGAGTATAACTATATTTGGCTTTTGCGCCGTTAAATCCTTACTCACACACTTGCTATTACAAAATTTCTCTTTTTTTCCTAGCTTATTTTTGTTTAACCTTTTTAACTTAAATGGATCAAAGGAAATAAATAAATCCCAGTGATCAGAAGTATATAAAATGAAATGGGAGGGGGGGGGGGAGATGAGTAGTGAATTGAACTGCGTATATAGCTTTTATGCTATAATTTCCCAATCCAGTTTATTACAAAAACAACTCTAAAGAAGCCAGTTTGTTGATTAGTTGACCTTTTAGAATAATCGAGTATTTTAGAAACATTAATAAAAGATTTTAGTTAATCAGAAAGATAAAAAAATTCATTCATTTTTTAATGTAAATTCCAAATAAAAGGAGTTCATTCGAGGTTTCAAGAGTTTTCCTAATTTTTTGTTAGGGCATAAAAAGAAGATTGACTAATATAATAGGTGTTAATATATAAAATTATATACATCATCTAATATTTTGCACTCATGAATGAAAATGGATAGATAACTAATCTAATATTAATTTAAAGTGAAAAATAATGCATAATATTTCCATTTCATTGGCAGTTTAAGAATTTCGATATAATTAGAGCTGTCAATTAAAAAAATAAGTTAACTTCTTTGGTATGAAGTGTGTTTTTCGAATTAAATTTTAACTTATTCAGATCCTTTTTGAAATAATGTGGAAAACTTAATGCATGAACTTATAAGAAACAAGTTTAATTAAGCAGATTACTTTAGAAAAAATAAGTCCTAATTTTACAAAAATTCAACATTTAATAAAATAATTTTATTTTGAAATATTGAATGATTTAAATTCTAGAATTACTATATATGAGTATAATTTTAGCAAGCATTTTTTTTCTGAGTGAAGTAAGTTAAGAACTTATTTAACATATGCATTCAGTGTTTAAACCTTAAATATCAAAACCTACGGCAACCAAACTAGATCATTTTATGAGTCAGAGGATAATGAACAGAAATGGATATCAAAGCAAAGTTCTAAATAAAGAGAATAATATTTTTATTTAAGTATTTTTTATAAATGTTTTGATATAATATTTAAAAGACACTGAAAAAAAATTTCTTAAGACGTGAAACTGCTGGAGCTGTGAGTTATAAAGTACAAGTTCGATATTAAATTTGAAACTATGCATTATGCTATAATCCTTCGTTAAAAAAATCTTGTTTTCTCTCTAAAAATTTTAGCCAAAAACTTTATTTCTGTTTCCTTACTAACAATATGGGTTATGGATGGGTTCATATGGATTGATGCGCATAATGTCTTAAAATTAATCACATTGTTTTTTTTCCTGTGAATTATTCTCAATATTTCAAACATATTGGAAACCTTTAAACTATCATATCCAACAGAAATAGATAATATACAAATGTCTTTCAGAATATGTTGCCACAATTCTTACACATAAGTAACAAACTTGTAAAGTTTCATCAAACACATTTTAAAAAGCATTATCATATGCTGTTTATTCAATTATTGATTTAATGCTCATGGTCGTATTTTTTAAAAAAAATCATTTGAATTTTTAAGTTTAAATAGAAAAATGCCAAAGGTAAACAAACTTCTTTTTCATATCCCTTATCATAATATCCCTTCAAAACAGTATGTCTTCACATGCTTTACGTTGCGAATATATAAAAAAAAAAGAAATCTTCTTTCATTTACATTTCAATAACACTCGGTATTTTTTTTCTAAAGCATTGTTAGAAAAATGCGAACACAATAGATTGAATATACGAACTAAGAATTCTTCCAAAAAGGGAAAGACAAACAAAGAAAAAAAAATCCTGAAAGTGACATTTAGATTTGAGCTTTCGAAACCATGAATAAGAAAACTTTCTCTTTTTGCTTTTCTTTTGCCTTAGATAAAAAAAAGTAATAATAATACAGAGAAAATCGTTTAACATTAAACTGAGGGGACTGAAATACTTTATATATATATATATATAACAAAATTAAGATTATTTGAGTACACTTAATTTACATAGATAATGCATTGCATTATTTACATGGATTGCATGTATTTAATAAAAATCGATGAAACAAAGCATTCACAAGAACTTAATAAAATTCAATACAAAATTTTACAATTCCAAAATCTTTACAGACTTCCGTTTTCGTCTTCTATTTCTGATCAGCAGCTTTAAGAAGCTCCATCTTCATTTTAAGTGAAATAGCAGTTTGCTTTCCCCTTGAGCTCTTTGCGATAGTGCTCTAAAAATTCTTCTACATTAGGAAAAAAAAGACATGAGCCAAACTTACTGATTTTTACCCAAACTGCGATGTACTCGTCGCCGAATTCCAGTGCCACTGATGAGATGTTTATGTGTGGCGTTTGTAGGGGTAGAAGGTAAAAAAATCTTAGATAAACAAAATTAGCTCGTGTCGCAGCTATTCCAAGGGTATTTCAAAGACAAGTTAGCCTCCTTTCTACGAAACATGTAAAACCACCTCTCTTTCATTTCACACCCTTCTTAAATATCGCCTGCGCGACTGGTGTTTTCCGTATTTTGTTCATTCCCAGAAGAGAAATCTTTTGTGTTAAGCGGTTTTCGTACCGTGTTAAGAAAAATCCATGAAAATACATAGTTGTTTGTCGGGACCGATGTATTATTTCGTATTAATCGATATTTCGTCTTAAGCATTTTCGCGTTAACCGTTACAGTCACGTTATATATATATATATATATGTATATATATATATAATATATATATATATATATATATATATATATATATATATATATATATGTAATAACAAAAGGATTTGTTTTCGTAAAAATTTGTTTTCTTTAGAAGAAGAAGACTTACTTATTTTTTAATGTAATTTTAAATATCATGGAATTGAAATATTGAATGGAAAAATAATGGCAGCATTTAAAGTTTTTATTGAAAATTACTACTTCTGATAAAGTATATATTTCATGTTCTTATTTATGTAATGATACTGAAAGTTTTTTTTTTCTTTTCATTCCAAAATTCACGATCCCATACTTTATAGTTGAGAAAGAAAAAGTATAAAAATTTCCTGAATTAACTCTTAAGACTTCTTTCGTCGCTAAAACATAATCGGAAGTGTTTTATTGTCACTGAGGATTTACAAGATCTATTGAGAACGCTTTAATTTGCATCGTAAAAACCACATTACAATTTAAGCATTACTGTTGCTTATGTTTAAATCACTAATCATTAAATGCGTGGTTACTCTTCGGTGTCGAGAATAAAGTGATTTTCACATTTCCTTGGTTGATGGACATACTTGGCATGGATATGTGCCAAGAGTGTTGTAATCAGAGTTGTACCTTGACGTTCATAGAATTTTTATTCCATTTCACGATTAGAGGTCTTTAAGAAGAAAACGACACAACCAGTAATTATTTTCAACAAGTGTTCTATGGTACAGAGTAAATAAAAGAGGTAATTCTTTGTTGGTCTTCTACGAGGCAATCTTAAGTATTTATTACGACCATTAAAACGTTCTTTACATTCCCAAATAAACTTCCTGTGACTTAACAGGGTCTTTAGTTAAAGCCCTATTTTTTAACAGATGGAGTTATGCTGACATTTGCATTAAGCATAGTAATAAAATAAAAAAATTTTAATTACTCTAAAATAAGTAATATATATATATATATATATATATATATATATATATATATATATATATATATATATATATAAGTAAAGTAATAAACGGAAGTGGATAGAAGTATAAACAGTTGCAAAAAGTAAATAGGGAATATATATGTTACCGGTAAAGGGGGAAATTCGTTATTTCATAGAATAACTAGGCATTTCATGAAATAACTAGACAAGTCAGTTAAAGTACATAAAATTATTAAATTATTAGATTTAACTAGGCATTCAATAGAATAACTTGATCGTTTAAGTATAAAATACATCACTCGAAAGTTTTTTGAACTGATTCTAGCTGCTTGTAGTCAGTTTTGAACAACTAATAATTTTTTGTTCAATGATGTGTGTATACCCTTCATTCCGTTGTTTTTAAACTTAGAATTTTTAAGCGGTGTATTTGTGTTGGCGTTTTACATTTATGATTATTAACAAATATTTTTTGCAACCCGTTTTCAAGCAATAACTTTTACAGGGATGGAAGACCAATCTGTAAATAAGAAAAATTTAATGCAAGAGCTATTTGAATCTTTATTAAATAATCAAGGGACAAAGGAAAATAGTGATGTATTTTCTAGTGAAAAATTATTAACTTTGATAGCAGAAGTAGAAAGTGCTAAGACAGCACAGAATAAAATACCACGTGACTATTGGTTACTCCAGCAGTATGATATCCTTCAAGATCAAGGACTAGAAAAGTAAGTTTTGCCAGTAACAGATGCAAAACATTCTTTTCCCTCCTTTCTGGTTAACTAATCTTAGCAATATGAGCAATAATAAATTATCTGCTTTTGATTACTATTCATCAATTAATTTCATTTTTGGGATAAAATGTATTTTTCTAGAGATTTTAGCCAATTATGATCAATTAATTTATAAAATAACTTTGAAATTGTTTATTTTTCACTTTAATGGTCTACCTTTAGTTATTTCATAGAATAGCTAGTTATTTCATAGAATAACTAGGTAAAGTATGAAATTTTTCATCTGTCATACAGTTTAGTTGATTTTTCTAGTTATTTCATGAAATACCTAGTCATTCTATAAAATAACTGAATTTACACTTTAACGGTAACATATATGTAATTTTATAGCTTATTTTTTTAAAATACGAAGTGCTTGCATTTATATATAATTTGTATTTATAATTCTGAAATATTACCAATGATAGGTATTTTATGATCACTTATTTCAGTGAAATGAATTAATAAAACTTCCACACAGATTTAAATTTTATCTTTAAAAATTGTTTTTGGAAAAATGCTCATATTTTTATTTAACTTCTTATCAAATTTATTTTTAAGGATTAGAAACTTTTTACAGCTTTCCTAAAAGATTAATAAAAAAAAGAACATTTTTAATTTGCAGCATCTACTGCACCAATTTTAAATCGACTGATGTAATATAAGAATACCACACACAAAAGTATTCTATTTCAAACCGAATCAAATCTTCTGTCAGAGAAAAATTTTAAACTGTGTTAAAGGAAACTCTTTTTAAGCTTTAGAATTAGTTTTTTTCTTCCTATTTCAAGAAAATGTATCGTATTATTTTGAGTTCTTGAAATGAATTCTTCTTGTTTTTTTATGTAGCAATAAGAACGGATATTGTCTATCAGGTATTAAGTTTCTGCTTCGTGAAGGTTTAAGCGTTTCTTGTTTTATTGAATAGAAAGGCTTAGTATATAACTAGATATACAAATATATATATAATTAAATGTGTATATATGGAAGTATGTGAAGAGTCTATCTTTAAATTTAAAAAAAAGTTTAGATATTATTAATATAACTTAGTTTTAAAAATAATGCTGTCTCTTATAGAGCTTTTTATTGAAGGAAAATTATTATTTTATTCCAATTTATAATTTACTAATTTTAAAAGATAACTTTTCTCATTCTCCCTGAGGTGTTTCACATAATTTCAGAATTGCTTGCATCAGAGTTATGAATTCAACTCAGAGATATTCATCCGGTCTTCTAAAAGTGTCTTGTAAACTCATGTAAAATCAAAGGATTTTTATAAACAGATTACAAACTTATACCACCATGAAAGTTCGGAAGAAGGTTACAATTAGTTCTATAGTTTTCTATCAATAATCTTAGTAATACAGTTATATTTAAAAATAGTATGACTATTATTATTTACATGAAAGACAAGAAATATATTCGATTTATAGCTTTGATTTAGTAAATCCCTTCAAACGGCTAGACATCGAAGACATGATTAAAACATTTTGACAAATTTATGATAAATATAATTTAAATAGTATTATTATGTTGATAAATTTGATTACTTCATTAGCTTGAAATTTAATTACCTCATTAGCTATTACTCAAATTATGTACCACACACACACACGCACACGCACGCACGCACGCATGCACACACACACACACACACACACACACACATATATATATATATATATATATATTATATATATATATATATATATATATATATATATAATAGAAATCGCTATAAACTGGTTAGGAATTTAATACAAGCTGAACCTGAAAGCAATAATTTTTAGTTATTTATATTTACAATTTCAGCGACTGAAACCGTGTATATAGATGGCGTCATGTATATAGAGAGATAGTGATACTGTAGCTCTTAAAAATATATTAATCCAAACAATATTCTTTTCTGGCATATTGTTGTTATAGTACAGAAATTACAATACATATTCTAAATATATTACTTCTATACTTTCAGTTTTACTTAATTGTATTAATTTGTCATTATTTTAGTAAAGAAAAATTATATATATATAGTTATTAATTTTGTTACTAATCAGCCATTATTTTTCAAGCCTTGCATTCGAATTTAGGTAAGTGAATCTGGCAGTAACTGGCTTAGTGTTCTTTAATTCAAACATGATCTAAGCATTTTCGAACGCTTCTTTAGGTATGTAAACTTTTTTATTAGTAATGGATTAAGAAGTTCAATCCATTTTATTCTTGGGATTACTCAGTACAAAAACAGAAGGGGGAAGGCACAAAAACCTGGTTCTAACACCTTGATGCAGTACTCGGGCTGCTATGTTTATAGATACTGTAGTATCCACATGACTGTTATGAAAACTTTAAATTGTCTCTTTTTAAAATCTTTAGTACACAATTTTTTTAGTACTTTTGACATATTTGGTATTAAAATGAATAATCAGACAAGCACTTAAAATTCATAATATGTATACTTTGTAAAATGTGTCATCATAAGTTATTGACTCAAGTTAAAATAAACATGCGGTTTAGAAAAACTTAATAAGGTAACAAAGAGTATTTGTATCTTTATTTTTACTGCAGACTTATGAAATGATTAGATATAAGAAAAGAGCTTAATTTACAGCTTATGGAATTCTTCAGGACTATCTGCTCAGAACAACAATTTTTTTAATAAAGAAAAATAATAATACGCATAAGAGGTAAAAGTTTACATTTATTTAACATTAAAATTTAAGAGAAAATATTTGATAAGCGTATAAAAGAAAATAATCTATTCTCTTTGTGACTTTATTTAAAATACGTTAAACGGAAATATCGATGAATAGTGAATTCTCACGATATTCTCGCATTCAATAATAATTCTCACGATATGTATAACTTTTCGATCGATAAATCCCAGAAAAAGTCAATATTGAGTTTCCTAGTTTTATTTCTAAAAAGTAATTTTTTTTTGTTATGTTTTTTCGAGCGGTTGTTGATCTTTCTCAAAACGTGCATAAAATTTAAATCCCTTCAATGCAGCTAAAAACTTGTAGTGATACATTTTTGGTTTTAAGCTTCTCATACAAATTTCAACATTTAAGGCACATCCTTAAAAAGATACTTTGTCAATATTTCAAATATTCAGGGCTTTTGAGTACAACTTGCGAATTCAGGGAAGAAAGAGCTGTTTGCAAATTCAGGAGACACAAATAACAGCAAAAAAGAAAAAAAAAAGAAAAAAGGGATTCACGTAGAAAATTTCTATATTTATTGAATTGGGGAAGGTCTTCTGAGGAAGGTCTTTTAAAGGTCTTCTAATATATTATCTGATATGTTATCCATGTCTCATTCTTCTTGTGATAAGACCACAAACAGTATAAATATAAGACAATAATAAAATTTAATTTAAACATTTTCATTTAAACCCATCTTTTTCTTCAATTCATACTATTAGTTCATACTTTCCATATATATATATTTGTATATCTTCTTCAAATTTTCAGTCGCGTTAATAAAATACTTTCTATTCATCCATTCAAGTTCAAATCCTTTTTTTAAAACTTGTAGTGGATGACACTTGATGTTAATGCAGTTTTTTCAAAAATTAATTCATTAATGAAAAAAATGAATAAATAGTAACAAACAAAAATAATAGTCCAACACCATATATAAAAAGGAACTTTGCTTGTTGTGTCTCTGTAGGCCGATGGGTAGCGCGTTGGGCTTCTAATCCAAAAGTCGAGGGTTCGAATCCCGACTGGGAGAATCCCACCTATTTTCTGAGACTGCGATTCCTTTTTACTATACAATTTCATTGAAATAATTAAATTTAATTAACGAATAAATAGTAACAAACAAAAATGTATAATAGTCCAACACCATATATAGAAAGGAAAATGGAAAATCACGCTTTCTATTTTGCCACTTAATATTATAATTCTGTTATATGTATATACATATTTATATTAATTGTAATTATTTCATAAAAAGTAACTAAAATAAAAAATTTCTCTCTTTGTTGACATAAGTAGGATTTGAGGATTTTTTTATATTACTTGTTTATTTTTATTTACTTTATTTTCCATGCTAAATAACATTTATATAAAAAGAGGCAGTACATTTTTGATTTCATGCACATGAACCACGATCAAATTTATTTTAAAACAAGCAAACTAGGAAGTACTTTTTACGAATACTTTAGTATTCACTAAAATCAAATTCGTAAAAAGGCATTGAAAAAAAAATCTAAATTTGTTTCTAAAGCTGTGTGATAGCTTCTTCCTATTTCTATATTTTTCCTTTGAATTTCCTGCTGTAAAGTCTTCATAAGTAGTAATCTCCTTCCCTGAAGCAAAACAATTTCAGCCATTGCTCCCTGAAAAAGAAACAGAAAAAGGAACTTTTTTTTCAATATACTTTAATCCGAAGCACAATAATGACAAATGTATTGACTCTGACGTCCATTCAAGACAACCGGAACTAAGAAGGGGCAGTTCTTTTTTCTTCTGAAAAGCAGGGTAAAATTGAGAGGAGAAAGAACTTCACGAAATCTCGAAATATGTGAAAAATTCACATTTTTATCCAATAATAGTTTTTATCGATTTCTTTCATCGAACAAGGGCTGAATTGTTCTATTCAACTGAAGGACTTCTTTTAAAATCGTTTTCATACTTTTTATCACGCTTTACGAAGGCTTGAAGACTGCCTTGGGCACCATTTTATGTCAATACTTAAAAGTGCTTTTTTTTTCATGGCTGAAAGAAAGAATCACGCTCTTGAACTAAAATTTTTCAAATTTAGCCTAAAAAAAACAATATATTTTACGTAAAATAAGATTTGTGTGTGTGTCAATTTTTAAAATAAAGTTATATGGACTCACGAACACATTATTATCTAATAATAACATTTTATATATTGGTTAAAGTATAATATTTATAATAGAATATTTAATGAGCAAAAATCAGGCAAAACGGTTGTATATAAGGAACATATGATAGTTTTAATCCATTTTATAACATAATGCATTTGTTTTCTAACACATACAAATCAAAGAAGAGCTTACAAAATACAGATATTTAGATGGAAATTTTGCTTAACGTATCCAACTACTTGCGACAACTTTTTTTAAAAAAAGAATATAGAGATATGGAAATTTTTTTGTGGCTTTTAGATTTATTTACTGCATTTTAAGAAAAAAAATCTAAAATTAAGAAGAAAAAAAGAAATTATTATTACTAAAATGGGAAAAAATTGGTAAAAATTTACAAAAAATTACATAAACGAGGCTCACCCTTTACAAAAAATTTATTAACAAATTCTGAATTTTTCAATTTTGATGTGTTGCTTTGCTATTCATTTTTTAAATGACCTTCACGATAAGAGGTATTTTAACTTTTAAAAAAACTAGAGCACTTTATCTTAGTTATTATATGAAATTTCTTAAAAACAGTGATTATATTCACATAAGGGACTTTAAATTTTCTAATAAAAAATTGATTGATAAATGGGAAAGTTAAAACACTTCTACTATTACACAAAAGATATACAAAATTTTTTAGTTAATTATTCTTAAAACTTTTTGAGCAATCGCGCTATCCCTGTTTGTGTTTTTTCGAAAAAAAAACCACATTTTAAATTTTGGCATCTTGTTAAAAGTTAGGGCATCTGCTTTACTAAAACACTTGTAGTATTTGTTCTAGTGAATGGAAAATAAAAAACTTGATATTTTTTCAAAGTTCATAAGATGGTCTATAAAATAAAATCGTAGAAAAATTGTCAATGTTTGAAAACGTTTGCGATTTTAGGGTAGTCGGATATAAGAAAAATATCCCATTATTTTTTTAATGTCAGGAAATTTAAAGATAAAGAGACAGAGGAATACGTAGTGACGACATTTTTAGTTGCTGATACGTTTCCAAGCTTAGAAAGAAAAAAAATAACTTCTCTATTTATTTGCAGAAATAAAACTGCTATATTTGTCCACGGCACAAATCAGTTTGAATCATGACAATATTTCATTGATCTTTTCTGGAAAAAAAATCGCGCATTAAATCTCGATACGGTTCAGCCGTTGTCATTAAGCATCTCGAAATGAAGTACACGCGATTCAGTAATTTTGAATCGACCAAATTCTCCCTATTTTCTAATAATGTAGAAAAAAAAGCATTCTGTTTAGTTAGTTTCAAAATATATGAGGAATTCCCTACAATGTATTCATAAATAGTAATACATATGAGGTTAATTTTTTTTTACAGAATTATATAAAAACGGTTAAGAGGTGCTAGACAGGATAAAAGTTTAAAAAATGTTTTTTTAGAGAATTAAATGTATATTTTATTATATATGTGACAAATTTTTAGCCAAGAAAATGTGGTGGGTTTTTAAAAACTATTTGAGTTTTATAATATGAAAGAAATAAAAATATATGATTTTTATAGTTTACTTTATATGATATATATAAGTTCATGTAAATGATATATATGAGGTTAAGTTTTTCTTACGGTATTATATAACAACGATTAAGAGGTGTTAGAATTAAGATTTAAAAAACACATTTTTTAAAAATTATACGTATATTTTATTACATAAGAGGAATTTTTAGCCAAGGACGTTTTTTAAAAAGATTTCCTTAAAAAAATAGAATAAAATAAATTGGGAATTTTTAAAATTTCTTGTATTACCTTTCCATAACAAAATTTTCTTTAAGCTAACCAAAAAAAAAAAAAAAAAAATGATCCTGAAGAGTAAAAGAAATTAAAATGTAAATAATCAGAAATTTTGCTACTTATTCTAATGAATTAGTTTATAATACTATATTGTAAGGAGTTATAGCAGTTTTGCTTCTTTGTGTAATAAATAGTTAATGCTTTGAGAGTCTAACTCTTTTTATTTATTTGAATTAAAATATGTTATAATATTATTCATAAATATAGTTCAATTTCAGATAAAAACCACACTCACAATGGCATTACCACCTCATCAGATAAATCATTTTTGCCCCTATAAACTATTTAAGGAGTCTTGGATATGTACCTTTTTTGTTTAATACTCATTCTAAGATAAATAACCTCCATTTATCAGTCTTCTAGCATAAAATAGCACATTTCACGAAGTAACGGTCATCGATTTTTCCTGTTGTCTCATGGGTATCACTGTATCAATTGCTTTACCGGGAACCAAATCATATATTTGTGTGACTTTTCCTCATTGGACAATCCATTTCTTCTCTTTTATCATCGTTTTTCTTCATATAAACTATTCTCATTATTCTAGAAAAAGGAACTGCAAAACATATGTTAAAGTGTCTAGGGCATAAAATCTTTCTCTTTATTTATATGACAGAGAGAATGGTACCTTGGGAAGTACGAAAATTTTTACTCGAATGCATCTTTATTAGGCATACTGTTGAGAGGCATTTTATTGATTTAGGAGCTCTAGGTCTTAAGATTTTCATTAACTTCTGGACATTCTTTTTCATTTATCGGAAAGTTCCTCCCCATGAAATTGCTTTAACCTCCACCGCTGTGTTGGAAGTTATCGATTCTTTTGAGTATTTCTTGACACAGGGAGTATAAAGTAATAAAAAGAGAATTATAAGAATAAATTTGATGTTTATTTTTTGTTCAATGCGATACTTTATGGTATAAATTTAGAGAAAGTCCAGATATTTTTATTTCTGTGCTGAGTAGATATTTAAAAAAAATCTTTTGAAGCTCATATTTAAATCCTAAACAGAATTTTTTTTTGATGAAAGGTAATATGCTTTTGATTAAATCCAAGTAATTTACTGTATTTCATAGTTGTTCGAAAATAGATTAATTAAAAACTTGACGAGTAACAATCATATTCAATAGCCATAGCAATAAGCGTAATAAAATGGATGAAGAAACTGAGCTTGTGATGCCTTTTCTTATTTTTGTTGATTTATTTGGAATAATTTTGGATTGGTTTTTCAATTTAAATTCTTCCAAGTATCTCATATACTTTTCCTTTCCGAAGTTGTTTATAATTACTTACTTATACAGACATACTTACTTATTTTATAGTTATATACATAAGGATGTCCTTAGATTACCCATGAAGAAAAATTAATATTTTAAGCAGAAAGTATAAATATATATAGTCAAAATTCTCTACAATAGAGAGATGAATAATCAGTAGTCTTCAAAACTGAAAAAATCCGAAATAGTAAGATAAACTAGACATAAAATTTTAGAAAGGATATATTAGAAATTATAAAAATAATATAATTTAAAAATATGTAAATATATGGATGATACAGTATTATAAACATTGCTGACTTAGGACCTCTCTTATATATAAAATAATTTATATAACAGTGGGGTTGAACATGTTTTTTGGCCAGCCAACCTTCACCCTTTCTGTTGAAAATACTGAGCAAAAAACTATTGGAAATAATGGATGGAATATATCTATATCCATTATAAAGAAAAAGGTAACTTACCTGAAAATTGCATTCAAAAATACATAGCCCGTGCTAAATCTGAGTACAATAAACAAATTATTGTCAGATTCTTTACCCAAATACAAATTCAAACAATGGAAATGGCTGAATCGTAGTACTTGGCAAAAGTATGAAAAAAAAATAGAAATAAAAAATTAAATAGTATGTATAAATACTACCATTACTTGAGAGATACTAGGATTTCAAATGTATTTAAATATTAAAAAAATACTACGGTTAAAATGAAACTAAGAGAATAAGTAATTTTATCTAAAATTAGAATATGGAGGTAACTATATCTATCTCGGAAAAATGATAAATTTACAATAATAAACTATTATTATTCTAAGGAATTTTAATCCTTACTATTTAGAATTTCTTTATTCAATTAACTATTAATAAAATTCATTGGGTATTTTTGAATTAAGAAATAGTTAGCAAAATGTTTATAGCTCTTTTATTTTTTCTGATTTTTTAAACAAGAAGTTTAATGCATTGTATGTAATTAATAATAATATTTCTGAATATAGAAACATGTGGATTACTCTCACAATTAGGTACTTTTATAATATTGAATTTAAATTCCTCTCTTTTGTCATAAATATTAGTAACTTATAAGATTATCTTTTAATTTAATTTCTATATCAAGAAAATTTGCCTCATATATATATATATAAGAATTGTTTCTTTCACCTTTCTGTCTCATATACCTCTTATTTCAAGAATACCACCAACCACACCATTGTAACCGGCTCATATTATATTAAACTTGAAAATGTCAAATTTAATCTCAAGGTAATGCTATAATCTTATTTACGACTAGTACTTACTTCCTATTTTAGTTAAAGTAATCTGTTTATTTCAAGTGGAGATTAATTTTACTGTACCTTTCAAGTTGAGAGTATATAAATTATTACAGAAAATAAGTCAGTAGTTCATCTCTTGCGTCAAAACGTCTGGTTTCTCAAACTGCAGACTACTATTCTATTTAAGACTAGACGTTATGAACTAATATGAAGATTATTAGATTTGAGAGCCCTGTAAATGAGCATATTTTGTCATAAAATCATATTAAAACCTTACTTATATACACAAAGATAAATGAAATAAAAATATTTATCTCACTATAAATAAAAACAGTTTTTGGTGATGCTGTAATAAATTTATTTATACATGAGTTAGTAAAAGTTGATCGTAAAAGGCTGAATTGAACTGAAGAGGAGTGCCAAGAACGAATTTTGTGGAAAAAAGTACAAATAAAGAAAGCGTATGGAAGAAAGAAATTTTTAGAGATTAATTGAAAAATAATATGAGAAATTTTCGATTCATATTTCTAAGGTAGCTTAAATTTTAAGGCAATTTTGAATTTTACAATTGCGGAAGATTTGAAAACTTTTTTTATTGTTTACAATAAAAAGCGTTATTTTTGGTAAGCAAAATTTTGATAAATCGAAAAAAACGTTAGTTATTTTGTTAAAGGGCATTTTCTGCGCCTTACTGATAAATACACAGTTAATTTACCTCATAACTAGAAAAATAAATAAATAAAGTCAATATAAAGCATCCTTACATGCAATTACCCAAAGCCAAGTCATTTTCAAAAGATTAATAGTGAATCAATCTACTTCGCTCAATCATTTAATATATTATTATTTATATGAAGGATATTAAAGCATTCCTTATTTTCAGCATCTAAAAATATGCATATATTTTCAGCTTCAATCTTCTGATTCAGAGAAATTTTGGTATTTCGTACTCAAAAGAAATTGGCTTCTCACGATCGATATATTTATGAACTGATTTCGATGGATTCTATCATGATTGGAGAGTTCTGCAAATAGTGGCTTAGATAAGGTTTGCATCGAGAAGTAGTTGGAATCATCAATACTAGCTGAGGAGCCTGTTCTGGCCCCACACCAGCTATCATGTTTGCTTATAATGATGCCTGGCTATATTCCAAAGAAATATCTGATGCTGGGAGAACCAATTCTATTTTGTCTCTTGCCATTTCAAAATGCATGTTCTCGAACCATGGTTATAAATTAAGTGTTAATATAAATAGATGTTAATAAGTGTTAATATGATATAAGTGTTTATATAAATAAGCACTATTATAAGTATACATGAAGAGGACATTTTTGTGATTATTTTAAGAATTCAAAGAATTCATGCTTGATAAATAGAAAACTAACACTTATTGTAACAGCTGTTTGATGAGTTCTATAAGTTTAAACTCACTAAAAACTTCACAAATTTGTTGTAAATAGAATTTTCTAACGGATTAACTTAAATAAAATATTGCTGTGAATGCGGCAAAAAAATAACTTTGCAAACGTTGCTAATATTAACGTTAGCTTTAAAAATTGACTAACAGATTAAATTTTTCAAAAACATTATATATTGTTCTATTGTTATATATTTGCCATCATGGTTGCTATGAAAACGTGTATCGTAACAGATTAAAAGGATTTTTTTAATAAATACTAGCTCTAAAGTAAGTTGTATACTTTAGTAAAATAATTTCATTCTGTTCAGTTTTTATTTTAAACAGTATATAGGAACTTAACAGCAATATGAATAAATTGTTGTATACCATGTATGTCTGAGTTAAATGAAGACACTTATGCTAAATTAACACATCACATTTCTTTCATAAAATGCATACAAAACGTTTTTAAAAATTAAAAGAGTTATGTTATAATAATGTAACCAATATATTTAATACAGCTTAATGTAAGTAATATAATTATAAAGCGTTTTTTAAATTCAAATTATTTACAATTTAATTTTAAGTTTAAGAAAATGAATCGAGAGCTCATAATTTTAAAGATAAAACAAATATACAAATATAATAATGTATAAACACTGTACAAATTCATTATAATATAAACCAAGATTAATAAAATTAGTTAATAACACCTTAAAATGAATTTAAGAAGGTGTTTTGAAAGATTTATTAGTTCTGCAATGTTGTTTAAATAACTTATTTGCGTAGCTCTTTAATAAAGTATTTCAAAATAAAAACAACACTTATATTTGAAACATTCTAACAAGTTAGCGGTATTAAAAAAAGACTATGATGCAAATTTTCTAAGTAAAATGATTCGAAAAAAAAATTGGAAAACATAAACCAGAAAAGATTTTGAATATCACAATGATAATAGATTTTGAAAGAAATCACAACTACAAATTTCCTTATGATTTAAAGTAATATTTTTAGGTTCAAAATTGTTGTGGTAAATTTATTATTCAGGAATCAATGAACTTATTTCCTTGCCATTTGAAACATGTAAAATTTAGTCGTACTAAAACATTTTGCGACCCATTTGCATTATCAAAATAGTTTCATTTTCCTTTTGTTTTCCTTTAATCCGAGTATACATACATAAGCACATCCACATGAAGATCTTTCTTAAGATGGAAAATGCTAATTAAAAAAAAGTACTTGATATCCAGTCATGAGTGATTTATTTTTCTAACTTTATCTGTTGAATCCAAATTAATTGAAAAGATCGAATGATTACGATGTCAACAAATTTGCTTCAAAACATGCAACAAAAAAAAGAAGCAAAAATCACATTGTAACCTCTTATTCTAGTTAGTCAAATACTAAACTATATTTTTTAAATATATGAAGCATTTTTTGTTATTTAATTTAGTAACGATTTTTGTCTGATTCAGATATTAATTTTATTAAATTGATTTAATTACTTATTATTTTCTTATTTACTACTACTTATTATTTTCTTATTTACTAATACTTATTATTACTTATTATTTCTTATTTATTAATACTTATTTATTTTTACTTATTATTTTCTTATTTATTATTATTTATTATTTTCTTATTTATTATTACTTATTATTTTCTGATTTATTATTATTTATTACTACTTATTTAGTATTACTTATTACTACTTATTTAGTATTACTTATTAGTTTCTTATTTATTACCACTTATTATTATTACTTATTATTTTCTATTTATTATTACTCATTTATTTTTGCTTACTATTTTCTTATTTATTATTTTCTTATCTATTATTACTTATTCATTATTACTTATTTCTTATTTCTCATAACTTATTTATGATTATTTATTTCTTATAACTTATTTCCTATTTTTCCTATTTATTCTTACTTATTACTTCTTATTTTATTACTTACTGCTAATTATTTCTGACTACAGCCATGTGTAGAATGTAATAAATAGAAAAATGTAATTATCTTATACAAAATTTGTGTTTCAAGCCCCCCAAGTTAACATACGGTAGGCGCTAATTAACCCTAAGGTTGACCGTCTGAGAACATTTTTCATATCTAAACATGACTTCAACCGACTGGACAGAATCGATCATGTATTATTCATAGGACAAACAGAAATATGAATCTTGATGCTCTTTTCAAAGCAAGGGCTCGGCGGTATAAACAAGATATTTATTTTTTTACTCTAAACGTTACAAAAAGAAATTCGCTTCGCTTTCTATTTCCTGATTTAATAATCTGCTTTTAATTATTTCTGAGAACATTTCTTCTTATTAAAGATAATGATTTCTATGCGACAGTCATCGACCAATCATTTTAAGAACTTGCATGCTATCTATATTAAAAAAGATCAAATCCGGGCGTTCCAATTAATTAAAAAACATACCTGACTGTCTAAGCGAGATATTTTTAGTCATTAGTATTTTAACAATGCCGAACTTTTGAGTTTCTTCCTCGAAATAAGAAAAAAAAATTGTTGTTATGCTTTAAATTAAAACACTACTGAATAATTATTTCTCTGAAACATTGAAGTTTTTGAAGAACTTAAAAATATTTAATTCAGGTATGAAACGATATTTTATTCAATTAATTTGAACTGATTCCAAAAGAAATTTTTCTCAAAATAATTGGATTAAAAGAAATTAATATATATTCAAAAGTACAAATTACTTGAAAAGCGCTGATTGTATCTTAACATTTTTAAACCAAATATTTTACCTTTAATATCTTACTGTCCGGCATTAATAATGGTACATGGGCCATTACAATGTATTGCTGTTTTTTTTCTGGAAAAATCTGTGAAATAAAATGTCGCTACTCTATCTTTCTAAGATTAAACTAATTAATCTACTACTAATTGTTTACTACTAAATAATCATTCTATTGCATATATGTAGAAGTAGTGTGTTAGAAATTAATTTTGCCTTTTTTTAACAAGTTTTTTATTATTACTAGTTTGCTTTGCATTCAATGTTCAATTTTATCGTTACAATCTTTCGATTACATGCTTGAAAATTCTTTAACTCTAAAGGATTTCTTTTTTCACTTCAGAAATCTCAAAACAAGCTGACAATAATTCCTTTTGTAAACGCTGGAAGTAATATTTCTATAGAATTTTTGGTGGTAATTAAAACGATTAGTAATGTTTATGAGATTAAAATAAATATCTGAATAGAAACATTTTGCTATGAACCATATAAAAAGGAAATAGAAAATAATTGAAACATTTTTAAAATCCCTTTCATTTATATCGGATAAAATGAAATGTCAAAAACAGATAAACTTTTATTTCTGTGATTCGGAGAAGAAATTTAAATCGAATGTTTAAATAGAATGCAATAAGCTTTTTATTAAAAGATTGTGATTACATTTCCAATCCGAGAGACAAATCAATTACTTTTGGAAAGTTTAGATTTTAATGGAAATTGTTTGCATTTTCTAGATAAAGAATTTCATAAATATGTAAGGTTCTTGTTTTGGCTGAATTCAATAAAACGCTTTATTTTCAAGTTTCAAAATTAAATTCCCTATTAGATTAAATTAAATTTGTTGTTTGTTATTTTATATCAAATCTCTTTGAATTTTTCTCTATATTAAAATAGTAAGATAAATATGAACAAAAAATACTGCTTATATTATTTATTTACTGCTGCATCCCGAAATAAAATAATAGCATATTAAACTTCTAGGTACTCGGAAATTTTAATAGCATTTTTATACCACCCTTAGTCTTAGAAAGAGGATTTTTCTATCAAAAAATGAAATACAATGAAATAAACATTTCCTTTTGTGTCAAATGCAAATATTTCGAGTTTATTCCAAACTCTATTAAGATTTCTCCTAGAGCACACACACACAAAAAGGTTTATTTCATTCAATTTTATAGTAATTTGCATAAAAAAATTAGTTGAAAAATTGTTTAAATCAGAAATTTCAGGAATTGTTTGAATCATTTAATATCTCACGAATAAATGCTTTTTTCTATAGAGCTTTAATCTTTATATCTAGTTGCTAGCATACATTTTAAATAATCCGGTACGTTTTATATATACTAAAGTACAATTATTTAGGAAAACTCGATATGTCTGTGTTACAAATTCCGATACACATATATATATTGAGGAAATAAAGCCTCTTAAGTACTTTTATAATTCTTTACTTTAATTATTGCCCTTTGGAGAAATTTTATAACAATTTCTATATTAATCAACAAAAAAAAAAGACTCTTAACAAAGGCTCTAAATATGTATAGTTAAATAGATAATTATATACTCCCGCGCTCACAGATAGTTCATTTCACTTTGGGCAAGAAATTTTAAATCAGTAAACATACTTATAAGCATTAAACTTAAGCCCTTCTTTATTGACAGTGGTTTGAACAAAATTAGAAAAATAGAGGCGTAACCTAAAGTACACTAATGCGAAAAGTAGGAAATGCACAAGAGACAGGAATGTAAAGGAGGCAGTTGCAGTCTGTAGACACTGTGTTTGTCTAATATAGGTTTAACGAGAATAAATGTCCGTGGCATATCACTAATTTGTACTTTGGGCTGAGAAGTAAATCCTCACGATGACCCAGAATTTCCTTTTTGGATCCTTTTATAAGACGGGAAAGTATCCGGTTCTATGGATCCAAAATTTGTTCTATTGTTTTGAGAGATCTCCTAAAGCTCTTTAAGCCCCTGTATTTGTTTTATAGATGTTTATTCAGTATTGAAAAAGGCACTAGACTTTTCTTTTGAATTCAATTTAAGTTCTGTATTATTTCTATTAAATTTCATACTAGGAAGTATATATTGAATACTGGAGGGATCAACTGGAAAAATTATTGATTAATTATTTTTATTTTAATGATGTTCGATTCAAAAATAATATAATTCTGACATTAAAGTACATTGTATGTATGAAAAAAAAGAATAATTCTGATTGGATACTTTTATCACTATATATATACGGTTTTCGCTCTCTTTTTTTGCTTTATGATTATTTTAAATGCGTGAAAGAAAAATAGAAATTCAGCTCATATGTAGTGTTCATATTTCCCCAAATTTTTATTCATTTATAGAATTTTTACATTTGATTATTTATTTGCAATACTAAATATCTCATCTTTTTGTTGTTGAACCAAAGAGTAAAGTTCACAAAAAACTCTAATCTAAAGCTTAATTTTTTTGAATTCATTTATTTATATATTTATTTTAGTGCAGCAAAACAAAAGGTTGAGCAATATATATATATTTTCAATTTATCCACTTTCATGTTTTAAAATTTAAGTTCAAAATACATAATTTGATCTCAAAATTACACAGATAATGATTTAAAGAATTAGACAACTTTTAACGATGACTCGTTATAAAGTTTTAACGAATTGTTATAAAGTTTTGAACTTTTCAATCAAGTATCCTTTTTTACTCAAATTTCCTACAGAAACAGCGTGAACTTTAATTGAAAATTTGAAGATTATAACTCTAGTACGTTTATTAATGTTTGAGACACTGTACTTTAAAATATTTTTACTAAAATAATGAATATAATAATAGCGTGAAAATTTTTGAAAAATTATATATCTGTTTTGAATTAAAAGTTTTACATACACAAAAAATATGAAACAAATAGCTCCTTTTTTCAATTCCTACTATTAGATCTCTCTCTCTTCTCTCCCCCTCTCTCTATATATTTATATTGTTCAAATTTTCAATCGTTAATAAAATACTCTTTATTGATCCAATCAAGTTCAAATAAATTCTTTTAAACTTGTAGTAGATGACACTTGATGTTAATACAGTTTTTTTTCAAATACTTATTCATTAGTTATACCAGTTAACTAATTAAAAATTAATTACTGGTTTTTGACGCCAACTTGGATTCATTTTCATTGTTGTAACAATGTAACTGTTAGAACAATGACAAAAGTTGGATTCGGAAACCGGTTTTTCATCCAAACTCGTCAAACCGGGTGTGCATTGTTACTACAATGCAGATAAATTATGCTCTTTTTCCAGTTCCTACTATTAGTTCCCTCTCTCCATATATATATATATATATATATATATATATATATATATATATATATATATATATATATATATATATATATATATATATATATATATATATATATATATATATATATATATATGCAATATATTTGCAAGCGAAAAATTGACATTTTGATTAGAGATATTTATATAAAGAGTCCAACATGTTTTTAATGCATGAGAAAAGAATAAATTGAGACGTGTTTCGAAATCTGTGAAAGGATTTAAGATTAAGTTATAAATAAAGGAGATTCGGAATATGAGTAGATTAAGTTATCATATATCTTTTCATACTTTTGCTAAGTGCTACTTTCTAGCCATTTCTTTGCTTTAAATTTGTATTTGGGTCCAGAATCTGGCAATAACTTGTTTATTGTACTCAGATTTAGCGCGGGCTCTGCATTTCTGTATGCAAATTTTGGGTAAGCTACCTTTTTCTCATAATAGGTTTAGATTTCCTATCCATTATTTTCAATAGGTTTTTGCTCAGTATTATTAACAGAAAGGGGGAAGGTTGGCTGTCCCCAAAACATGTTCAACCCCACTTTTATATAAAAAAGTTTTTATATATAAGCTGTCCTAAATCAGCAATGTTGATAATACTGTAGCATCCATTCTTTTATATTTTTATATTTAACTCTGTTATTTTAATTTTTCATGTCTCCTTTTAAATTCTGTTGTCTGGTTATCTTGCAAATTCAATTCTTTTCAGTTTTAATCATGTTTATTCATCTCTCTCTTGTAGAGAAATTTTGATTATATATATATATATATATATATATAAATATTGCTCAAAATTTTAATCGTTAATAAAATACTTTCTATTCATTAATTCAAAGTAGAAATTTACAAATTTTATTTTTTTATTTTTCTTGTTATTAAATAAAAGAAGTATATGAGTAACAGATTAATGTTTGAAGAACTATAATTTTTTTGGCTGTTGTAAAATCCTTTTCACTGATTTGTATTTTTTTCTTTTACAGATTGTCTGGCATCATATTGTGGCTTGCATGTTCATCGTCCACTGATCTCATTTATGGCACTGGTGACCACACATTTGTGATCTCATTTTAATGAATATACTCCTACATTTAGTTATTTATGTGACCAATACGAACTTTTTTTAGATTTCATACATATGTAGTTGTTGGTGTTCATGTGGTGTATCGCATTCTCTCTTATGAATTATTCTGTTCATATTTTATCCTGGTCCTGGAACATTTTGGGTACTACGATCTGAATGCCAAAGATACTATAATTTACTTTACGAGATGCACGAGCATTACTTCGTCGCTCACATTTCATGCCAATACCTTCATATTTCAAGTTCAATTCTATAGTGTTATATAATGTGGTAGAGGATTGATATATAACAATGACTTTGTAGCATGTTGTGTTTTGCAGTTCTATCGTTCAAAACTTCATATGATTATATGAATAAGTGTATAGCTTATATGTGTGCAGAATTTATTAATATCTTTCATTCTTAAATATTCAAATTGAACATAGGTGTTGTTGTTTATCTATGTGCTGAACAGGCTAAATTTACACATATTAAACATAAAAAAATTATCAGTCAGATCAATACCTATTATTAACAAAATAATTATCAGTTCAGAAATAATATTTTCCTTTTACCTTAAGATATAATAAAAAAGAGCAAATGATCTTTTATAGGTTGCATTAATGAAAACACAATATTAATCATTAATACTCGTAAAATATCGTTCATAGAGTTTTAGAATTAAGAAATAAAATACTTGAACTCTCTCTATCTCTGTTAATTTTATGAGTGAAGAATTTAAATGAGGTCTAGGTTATACCAGAAAAAAAACTCTTGAAAAAGTGTTCCCGTAATTTGTGCAACTAAAGAATTAAAATTTCAGAAGTAAACAAATAGATTTATAAATTAGTGCAATGAATAAAAAAACAAGCACTAAATATTTTACTGAATTTTATATGATTGAAAATGCATCAGTAATCGTTAAAAAGAAAATATTACCAAGAACAGTTTCATTTTGAGTAACTATATTTAAGATTGAATTTTTAAGAAGATTGTTTTAGGGTACATAAAATCGATTGATGAAATATATTTCTTTGTATTCAAACTCAATATTGAACATTTGATTATTTTACGCTGTTTATGTCCTTTTATTATGTTCTAAATTTTGTTACGAAAGATTTTTTTGTTCGATAATTCTATTGCTCATATTAATGTGGTATTATTTTTTGTAAGATGTGTTAATGCGTCCCATTATGTAAAGTGTTAATTAACGATATGCAGTTAATATAATTTGTGTAAAAGTTCATTGAGTTAAATGTTTCTTTATTTTCTTTATAAAATTTCTTTATTTTTCTTATAAATGTTTCTTAATTTTTTTTATAAATGTTTCTTTTTCTGAGTTAATGTTTACTTTATGTCTATTGATATCTCCAAATTTTTCCAAGGAGTACTCCCATCATATTTATTTATGAAACTCTGCAAGGTTAGTATTTAATATATATATATATATATAAATTTAAATGTTACTTTTTTTGGGATACGAAATTACGGTTGAATATTGTTGAAATTTCAGGTAACGTATAAATATACAAACTTTATTTTAATTCTTTTCCAATTTTCATGATAATATTCCAATAACAAACTCAAGTAAGTTATTTGTCCCCGGTGTTTTTTGCAAGTTTATTAGAGAAATATATTACCATTTTTAAATATTAATTTAATCCTAAAATACATTTATTTTGATAAGCTTATACATACACGTGTAAATATATTTCGGAAAAAATTTTGAAATTATAAATTATGAATATTACAAACAGGTTTGATTAAACTCTAAACGCGACACATATTTTCAAACAAACTATGATACCTTTACAGAAATCAGCCAAAAAACATATGCAAGCATTGTATTTATTTTAATTCAACTTTTAAAACTGTTAATTATTAACTTAAATCAATTTTTCTATTTAATTACTCTTGAATAAATATTAAGTAAAATCTATGAATATTTTATAAATGCTTTTTCTTCCATCCTTCGTACGTTTCCACACGTACGCTTACACGTACACTTTTCCCCAAGGTAGTAATATTATTTATGTATTACGCTCTACGTAAAATACAACATTTTCCAGCATTTAAAAATTTTTTTCCCGATTAAAAATTATAGAACAAAGTGTTTGTGGTACAGCCATCTAAAGGTACAAATTATAACTTCTACCACTCTTCCTAAAAAGTATTCGGGAAGATAAGTCATTGCCCTTTTTCCTCGAAAAGATTTTTAATATCAATATTTTGGTATTGTTTAACTTTGTTTTGATCAGCCAAGAACGAGAATTACCATTATTTTTCAACTATATCACTAAATAACGTGATATTCAACCGTGCCACCAGTTTTGGTAAATACAATAGTTAATAAAAAGAAGCTTTTTATTTTGTATATGAATCTTCTTATAAATGTGGTATTTTAAAAACTTTTTAGTACTCTGACTATTTTAAGATGCTGTATTTTTTAACTTAGTATTTGGTGATTAGGCATACACACTCTTTTTTATTAATAACTATACTTTTCGAAACTATATGATTGGTTTTAATAAGTAAGATGAATAGCAAGTATAACTGGTTTCTGAACTTCAATAACTTTGAATTTTTTAAATAATTCGTAACTTTTTGAGTTTAGAAACAAAAGTTTTATTAAATTCCGCAAATTTCTTGATTTTTTTGTTTTATTAAATTAACACCAATTAGAAATTACTTTATTCGTAATAGTCATGAGGTTATGTTTCTTTATCAGATATAGGGGTGTTCATTGAAAAGAATTACTTTAATTTTTCTGATTCATTTGAATATTAAATACAATCCTATAACTAAAATAACTATTTCCAGGGCATAAAACTATATTTATTCTTTCTTAAAGTTTTTCCAATGCTGTTTTCGAAGATTTCTATGGAGTCTTATACGACATCGTTATCATTTCTATTTTCTTCCTAGACCCTGAAAATAACGTTTCGAACTGTTAAAGAAAATAAATGATAAAATTTTAAAAATAATCGAGGAATTTTTAATTAATATAACTTAGTTCTTAAGATTTTCTAAGTCACAATAAATTTTTAGTAGTATTAATTTTGTTTCAATGTTAAATGTTATTAAAAAATTTCTAAAAATATCGTCGTGCTTTCAATAGCATCCTATACATTTCTCCTAGTTAATTTATTGAGTTCTGGTCACTAATACTTAAATTTGAATTTCAAGGCAATTAAAATTTTTGAATTTGATTTAAAAAATAGTAAAGAATATTGAATCTAGAAAAATTGTTTTTTGTTCAATTTTTATAATTTAGAATATTATTAAATTTAAAAAAGATGTATTTATTTTTATGTGTTCTTTTTAATTAACCTAATTTCTTGTAGTCAGAACACAGAAAGTTTCTTAAAATATATTATGAGTTTAAACTGGTTTTGACAGTTTTCAATAGAAAATCTCATATAAACTCCTCCTTTGACGAGAAGCAGCAGAGTTTGAAATTTTATCTATTTAAATAAAAATAAAAGTAAGTAAAACTACGATTTTACAAACCTATTTTTTACACCGCATTTAAGCGCAAATAACTAAAATTTTTAAATAAATTTCATTTCTCTAAGAAAGTAACTGTGTATAGGATTGCATTTACAAGAATATATACTGAATTCAGTTTCAAATTTTAATTGAATTTAATAAGTAATGAAATGTAAGAAAATTTTAAACTCAGATCTTTTTAGTTCGAATTAGTCTTTTTTTGTACTTATGCTGAGAATAAATTTTTTTACCGTACATATAAATTTAATGGTTAATATGATAGATATATATCTATAGAACAAAAAAAGAAAAACCTGAAAAAATAGAGTGAAAACAAAAATAGTAAAATGTATCTTAGATCTTGCGTGATATAGACCCATTTTGCTGTTTGAGTAAAAAAAATCGAGTAATATGGGATTTTACAATAGAAATATCATGTAGTTTTTGTTTGGTAAATGCTCTGAAAATAAATTCAAAAGCTAGACAATCCAATGCAAAACTAAAATTTAGATTAATATTAAATAGTGCTTTGCAAACAGCTACATAGATAATTTTTGTGTGAAAGTAAATTTGTTCTTAGTACATAAGCAAAACCATTTGTTACATTACTCAGATAAGCTTTTAGCGTGTGGAATTATAATGATGATTCGCAAACAGTAAAAAAAAAATGGATTATCTATGCAATGAGGTGCAAATATATTCAAAAATAAATATTTGGTAAAAAAAATAGTATGGAAAAATAAGTAATGTTCAAAGTTTACGTAAGATAATGCAGAAAAAGATTCATGAAGTATATATTAAAATATAATGCTATGCAATGAAATGAATTTAAAAAAATCATTTTTATCAGTTAAACTTTCTTTCTTCATCCAACAAAATCAAAACAAATTTTAAAAAAGGCACTGTTTTGTTAATGTTTGTAGTTTACATTTAATATTAATGTAATTTTTCATGTGTTTAAAAGCTTGGAAGATAACTAGATTGTTTTTAAAAATATTTTTTTTAAATTTAAAATTTAAAAATTTCAGTAAGAATGCTTTTGTTTACAAAGACAGTAAATCTTCTATGTCTTTGCATAACATTGAAAAGAATATTTGAAAAATGCGATATAATTTTAATACCACATTTAAAATACATAATTCTATATTTCTTTTATAATAGGTTTCAGTTTCTCTTTTTGTAAAATTGTTAACTTCAATGAATGTTAAGATCAAATAGTAAATCTTTCAGATAATAATAATATTAAGACCTTACCTGTGATATTAAGTTTAAAATTTGACTGCACAGGTAACAATTACAACGTGTTTTTTAATTTTCATACTTAAATATTAATAAGCATTTGTTGTAACTATAATTTTTATGGCACAAATAAATGTCACATTAATTGTCCATTCATCTAAATAGCATCACATCGTGCTATTATAAAATAATAATACAATATGTGTTCTTCAGCTTATTGCTTATGCATATGATTGAACTACCCTCTTTGTGGTATATGTCGAATATACTATGATTTTAAAGGAGGTGCAGATTGGTTTATGTATTCTGCATCTGAATTTATAAAATTATTTTCATTAAATATCTTAACTTCTGTCGTAGATTAATCAAATTTCACATTCAAAGTATTTAAAAGTATTAATATCATGCCAAACAGATGTATAATGTTTAACACCCCTCATAATTTGGTGAATAGATTTTAGAAGATAGTTTTTGGGGGTATTTCAGTATATATTGATTTTTAACGTACAGTTGAATTTTTTAAATTGCCGATAAAGATGCCCAGATGTCTTAAATCTTGTAAAGCTTAATACTTTCGTGCCAAACCTCCTTTTCGAGAAATTACTCACTGACTGGGTGAGATAGTTTCAGGAAACAGTTGAAAATAAATAAGTGTAATCTTTTTAAAACAACTTTCTAAGACCTAGTGTCCAGTTTTAATGAAATTTGCTATTTTATATTGAAATAGATAATCTTTCCCGGGAACGTCATGAAAAACGAAAGTTTACATCTTTATTTTCTTAATAAAACATTCCAGTACATTTATTATGAAAACAAAGCACTAAAGTTTTCTTTGGAAGGCTCTTATTGGTCTCATTTGAAGTATATTTTTCTGAATTTTACATTAAAATGTATGAAATAAATGTAAAATTACAGAAATATTTCGTGTGCTGAAAATGCTACAATTTTAGTTTATTAAATCAGAAAATTTACAACATTTTGTAAATATCTCTCTCTTTTATTTTTAATGAAAAAAATCATAGTAACTACACTGAACTTGATAAAGACTTGATTACACGTTGAGATTATGAAAACCGAGAAGTTTATTCTCAAGGGTAATATATATTAATGCAATGAAATGAAGTGAAATATCACTGTTTGTTAATTTGAAACAATTTCAGATTATTAGAAGAATGTTGTACCTTTGAGAAATGACTAAAGAAATATAAATACTAAAAATATTGTGACATTGTTGCCTGCATATTACTATACTGTTATTTCCTGTTATATTTCAAAGGAATTAATTCCCTTTGTACTCACATTATGCATATGTGAATGAACTCCAAGAAAAGATTCTAAAAATATATAATAGGTTTGTATGATAAGCCTTTTCTTCAACCGGTGATTCTGAATCTTGGATGGAGAGGAGAAAGCTCAAAACCAAAGTACTTTTTACTGGTTAGTAATTTAAAGTGAAATGTTTTACGTATGCGAACTTTGCACTGAAACCTGAAGTAATTAATCTTTAATTTGAACAGTTATCTAAGAATGCTATATAAGAATGGTGATTGCGCATCTCTGTCTCAATACTGTATGAAGCTCTTGTTGATTCAGTGGCAGAGTTAAATCTATATGTCACAATGGGAAAAATCCCACAATACTAACTGTATTTAAACTACGACAATGGATATACGGAGACAGAAAAACTGGTTCAAGACATACCAGAAAGCTGAAGAAGCTCCACAGTTTACTGTGTTCATTGTCAAGATATGTGTTTTGTTGTTCAAACTTTTTGAAATTGTTAGTAGTTAATATATTAAGTGTTTCAAAATATTGTGTCATGTGTATCCCAAACTTTATGGCTCATAAGTTATGAAATTTTATTTATATTATTCTTAACCCATCGTGAATTCTTAAGGTATGCGTAAAATACAGTGATATTGTGAAAAAAAATCGCTGTCTAAGTAATCGGTTTCAAGCCTATTTGTGTGCAATGACTTTGTCACGTTGAATGAAATGAATTGTTGAGAACTTATATAATTAGTCAACATTTTAAACAGCTGATGATAAGAGTGAAAATGAATTTTAAAATATATTCTCGAATCTTAAATATTTGAAAAATAAACGATATTGAAATAAATAAATTGCAAAATTAACGATTTGAATTACATTAACTTATAAATTACATTGTAGTAATGATGTTATATATACATATTTATTAAACTCCCCCCTCAAAAACATTAAGTATGTGTTTGAGAAAGAGTTTAGCTAACTTTTAATCTATTTAAACTAATATTTTATATAAAACACCATCAAAATTATTTTCAATAATTAAACTAAACATGATATACTAAATTGTTAATGTTTAATAAAATTTATCAATAAACAAAGATATGATAAAATGAGTCTATTAAAACCTCACATTAATCTCAAACTTGTTCTGAGAAAAAAAAATTTCTCTAAAAGTTTTCAAAATTGTTCAGGGCTATACATCTGCTTTTAACAAAAAACTGTTATTAATATGTAAATACCTTAAGCTCACGTTGTGGTAAAGAAGTGTACCATGAATTTTCTTGTAAAAAATGCATTCTGTAGTTGTAGAGAAATTAGCATTCATTTTTTTCAAACTATGTTTAAAGTTTGGCGCTTGACAATGATGTAGGAAATGTACTGCGATTTTCATTCAATGTTTGATCTCATAACTTAATGAGTGAATTTTTTTTCACACACACACGTTGTATCACTTTCTCCTTTGCCGTGTAAAGTAAGTAGTGTTGTATCAGTGTGGTTTCTCTCATTCTAGATACTAAAATGTTTGCCCCTGAATTCTAGTATCTTCCTTTGTGATGTATGAAAATTGTTTGAAAATGTGAAGTAAAATGCACTTTTTGTCTATTTTATGTTATTTTTACGCACATTATTGTGATTCTCTTATAAAAAATAATTCTTGGCTAGTTAATGCAAATAATCTGTGCATTTAAAAATCGCAATAATTTTTTCCTTAGTTGTGCTGTATGTCACTGTTATAAATGTTTATTTCTGCTGTAAATAAATATTTGTGTAAAAATCATTTGTTGGAATTTCTTTTTAACATTTTAAATAGGTGTCAAGGATTTTGCTAAGCAAACTCATGAATCATTTAATTACTGAATTAAAATGTGCAAGTAATTATTAAGAACACTACTTAAAAAATGAAGGCATGCTTTATTTTCTCAATAACTCATTCCAGAACCTTTCACATTGAAGAAAAATATCGAAGTTTCTTCTTGGTCATAGTAGAAATATTTTTTCCTAAATTTTACATTTAAATGCGTGAGATAAAAGTAAAATTGCAAACATTTCTTGTTCTGCTGAAAATGGTATGATTTTTAGTTAATTAAAAATATATATTACATTTTGTAAATGTCTCTCTTTTACTTTTAATGAAAAAAATTCTTTGAATTTGATGAAGATTTCATTACTGACCGAAATTATGGACATCAAAAAACATACCCATGGGTAGTGAATATTAATACAAATGAATGAAGTAAAAATTCCCCGTTTACTAATTCTAAACGATTTCAAACTACCAGAAAAATGTTTTTTTTTAGAAATGGCAAAAGCAATATAAATATTGAAAAGGTTTTGCCGTTGTTATGCATGTTACTATTCTGATACGTGATGTTAGAACTTAAAAATAATTCTTTTATAATCATACGCATAATATAAGTATAAATAAGCACTAACCAAAGGATCTAAAAAATATTCAATATAGAAATGTCATTTTAATTGGTGGATGAAGGGCAATAATATGAAATCCATTGAAGTTTCTTCTGATTTGTAATTCACCTGAAAAGTATTATATTTGTGCTTTTGACACTCAACTTGAAGTTGCAACTACTTTTTACTTTGAACGGAGTTCTGTAAGAACCATAAATAAGAATGGAAATTGCGGAACTCTGTCTCAACATTGAATACTGCATAAGGCTTCTGTTAATCCACTGATAAGAATAAAATTTAGATGTTTCAACGGAAAGAATTCTTGTATAATAGTTATATTTAAACTGCGACATGGAGACAGAAAAACTAGTTCCAGAGATACCAGAAAGCTGAAAAAGCTTTACAGTTTACTGTGTTCTTTGTTAAAAAATGTGTTTTGTTATTCAAACATTTCGGAATTATTAGTAGTTAATGTATTAAGTGCTTCAGAATATTGTCATGTGTATTCCAACCTTTATGACTCGTGGGTTATAAAGCTTTATTCATATAATTCTTGGCACATCGTGAATTCTTAAGGTATGCGTAAAAGACATTGATATTGTTATTGTGAAGAAAAAAAATGACAGTCTAAGTGTTGGTTTCTAGATTATTTGTACAATGGTTTTGTCACAATGAATGCAATGAATTGAGAATTGTTTTAACAACTAATATATTAAAAGTAAAAATAGAGTTTTAAATTTAATTTCCCGAATCTCAAATGTCTAAGAACAATCTATAATTAAAATAACAAAATTGTGCAAATAATGGATTAGAATTATATTCTCTTATAAATCGAATTGTATGTGAAGAAGAGTTTAAATAATTTGTATATAAATATATTTACATAAACTAATTTTATATATAGGCATCATAAAATTTATTTTGAGTACTAAATCTATAATACTTAATTGTACTTTGTTTTATAAAATTTAATAAAAAAAAATTTCTTTTTAAACATGATAAAATAAGTCTATTAAAATTGAATCCTTACCTCTTTCTGGAAACAAGAATTTTTTGATAAAAGCTTCCGTAATTGTTTAAAGTATAGCATCTGATTTTAATTCTAAACTGTTCTTTACACGAGGATACCTTAAGTTCACGTTGTGGTAAAGAAGTGTGCAATGCATTTTCTATTAGAAAATGCAAGCCAGTATTCTGTAGTTGTAGAGTAATTAACGCTCATTTTTTAAATCTATGTTTAAAATTTGGCGCTTGAGAATTATGTAGGAAATGTACTGCGATTTCCATCCAATTTTTGATCTCATAACCCCATGAGTGAATTTATTTTTCACACACATACACAATTGTGTCACTTTCTCCTTCGGCGTGTAAAGCAAGTAGTGTTGTATCAGTGTGGTTTCACTCTTTCTAGATATTAAAGTGTTTCCCCTAAATTCTAATTTCTTCCTTTGTGGTGTATGAAAATTGTTTGAAAATGGTGTAAAATGCACTTTTTGACTAGTTTATATTATTTTTATGCACATTATTGTGATTATATCATTAAACTTATATAAAATTACTCTTGGCTAGTTAAACAAATGTTCTGTGTGTTCTTATAAATCAGAATAATCTTTTTCCTTATTGGTGCTGTATGTCACTCTGTTATAAATATGTAATCAAAACTATAAATAAATCCTTGTGTGAAAATAAATCTATTGATTTTTTTTCATTCTACATATAAGTACAAAAGATTCTGCTAAAAATGATGAATTATTTTGAGGATATATTTAAATCATCTGAATTGTAATGTGCAATGATTATTATGCATATTAAAAATTTCGTCTGATGTTAAAATATATCAGAGTTCAAAGTCCATATAGAATAACATGCATCAAAATTTAAAAAGAAAAAAACGTTCAAAATAACCGCTCATAAAATTTCATAAATTTTAATTTCTCTTTAAGCAATATAGATACAATATTTTTAATAGCAGAATGAAAGGTATTTTTTTATATCATTGATGTTATACATAATTTGAAACCTTTAATTTTTGGTTTTAATTTAATTTTAAATTCCTTTATATTTGCCTAAATTCAACATTTAAATTCTGTATCGAAATTCTTTTTTTCACGGAAAAATTACCTTATAAGCTTTTATCTTTTCGTAAATAAAACGAAATGAAATAAAATGTTATATAAAATTGTGATTGAGGGAAAATTGTATTTAGAATTTTGGACGCACCTTTAACGAGTAGTATGTCATTATAAGGGAAATGCCGTTATGAAATTTTATAATAAAGAATTAAGTAAATATATACAAATGTTGAAAGGAAAATGATATATTTTTGTTCAGCTGAAGATTCCTACTGAACATTATGAGTGATATTTGCATTTATATGTGTTCGTTAAAAATTAATTATAATAATTTAATATACGAAATTGATCCCGAAATACCCTATTTATTAAAAAATTTATTATTCATATACATTCTATAAACTTCGAAGGATTTAAAAGAAGGCTTTATAAATTGCTCCAGCTAATTTTATTAAATATACTCATGGACAAAAAAATAAAAAAATTGCGCACCAAGAAGGAGTCATCAAAGTAAAACCAAATTTTACATACGTAATGACTACTTTGATATAAGTAAATGATTAGAAAATCAAAGAAAAAGGATCATTTATTTCAGAGAAAAAGGCAAAAGAACGGAGGATCTAATACCCTGTTGAACCCCTTCTAGCGTGAATATACGATGCGATACGATCGAGCACAGAGGCATACAAGTTCTGTATGATGTCTTGAGACATTTCGTTCCATATTTGCTGTAACATTGTCTCTAGTTCGTTCAAACTCGAGAATGCCTAACAGAACGGAGACACTCTTGTGACACCCTTGCCGTGTGAGGCCGATCATTGTTTTGTTGAAAAATGGCTCCTAGGAGCCGTTGCATGAGTGGCAACACATGTGATTGCAGGATGTTATGGACATACCGCTGAGCTGTTATGGTGCCACGGATTAATACTAGGGGTGGTCGTGTATTGTAGGCAATGGCCCCCCATACCATCACACCAGCTGTGGGAGTGGTGTAACGCTGTAAAGCAAAGGCAGGATTGAGGCGTTCACCACGGAGTCTCCACACACGAGCACGATTGTCATCACTGCTGAGATTGAATCTGGATTCGTTGCTAAAGACGACCTGGTTCCATTCCGCTGCAGTTCAGTTTCCTCGTGCACGGCACCGCTTCAAACGGAGGCGTCAAGGGCAGCACACGTAATAAGGGCCGCGATCCCAAATGTCCTTCAGCCAGACGCCCTCGTATAGTTCGAGAAGACACAGGGGCCCCTAATGAAGGTGCTACCTGTGCCTGGATGGCAGCCGATGAAGCAGTTGGCTTTACGTGTGCATTTCTTACGATGTGGCGGTCTTCTCGATGACTGGTCTGTCGAGGGCGTCCCGAGCCTCGTCTTCGTGTAAATGACATCTCTCGGATCCACTGGTCCCAACACCTCCTCACAACACAATCAGAGAAGCCTAATTGACGAGCTACTCGCCTAGGTGACCACCCAGCTTCCATCATGCTGATGATTCTCTCTTTCTCAAACTACGACAACTGCTCATATTGTCTTCGAAAATGGTGTAATTGCATGTCTACCTCAGAGCTTCCTTTGTAAACGATTTAGCACACTCAAACAAGCTTTGGTTACCTTTTTTCTACTCCATGGAGAACGACGTTAAACGCCCTCTACCAAATATACGTAATGCGCAATCACGCTGCATTTCTAATCATTTGCATATCTCTCCGACATGTACCTTCATGCCAAATTTCGTTACGATCCCGCAATTATTTCATGGTGAGCTAATTTTTTTGTTCAAGAATGTACAATAAAAAGTTTAGTAATATTTGCATAAAGTGTGGTTTTGTGAGTCTATGTAATTAGAAATTTGAAAAAATAATAACTTATAATGTGTTGTTATAGTTGTAACGTTTAAGCATTATAAATGGAAAATTTCAAAGTTGTATGTTACTATAAGCTGCCATTGTTATTTTAAATTTTTTTCAAAGAATAAGATAAAATGGGCAGAGCTTTGGAAACTATTGACAATCGATTCCTAACAAGTGAATGTCTGCATGTTTTTACTGATGGCTCCCTTCTAGTTAGATACCAATGTGCTGGAACCGGTATTTTCTGTGAATTGTTTAGCGTTTACCTACCATTAGGTATTTTTGCTACTGCCTTCGATGGCGAGATTGAAGCTATTGCAGTAGCGGTCGAGCAACTATCACTAAGAAGCTCCGAGTTCAACAGGGTTGTAAATTTTTCCGACTCTAAATCAGCATTACAAGCTCGATGTCAAAATTGCCTCTGTAAATTCACAAAGAATTTTAAAGTGCAAATCGTTCTTAAAAGATTTTACTCTTAAAATCTCTTTTCAGTGGATAGTGGCTCATTGTGACATTGCTAGGAATGAGCATGCTGACTTTCTTGCTAAGAAAGGAGCCCTTGTAATCCAAAGACCCACGAGGATTTCAACCTTTCATTCCTAAAGGCTTTTTTATAATATGGTCTTTAAGTATAAGTTTAAAATGGAAGTTGAAGAGATGTCGAAGAATAAGAACTGGGTAATCTTGAACAAGGACCCATCCTGGGTCCCTGGGGTTCCTAGAATAGCTGCTGTAGCCCATTTTAGACTTTTGACAGGCCTAGACTGTCTGAGATTGCATCCGTACAGAATTGGTATTGCCAACTTACCGGACTGTACTGTGTGACTCTGGTCAGCCTACGACCGCTGAACATTTGGTCGTGTGCCCTGCACTAGTTAGCCTTAATTCAACTGTCGAAAAATATTGGAGAGCACGTGCACAAATGGCAAAGGTGCTATTGTAGTGTGTGGCATTTGTAAAATAAAATATAAAAAATAAATGGGCAGTTTTACTGTTTTAACCTTTTATTTATAGAGAAAAAAAATCAAAATTAGTCAAAAGATTTTTAGAAGAATGCTTGTAAAACGCATCGAATAATCAAAGATGGTTCTTTCATTTTATGTTACATTTAACAAAAGAGTTTAAAAAAACATTGAACATTTCTTCACGATTTGCGAAAAGCGTAGGATTATTCTTAAGCAGTAACTATTCACATTTAAAATAAAAACTCTTTATAAATAAAAATAACTTTCGCCTGCCTTATTTATAAATTATTCGATACATGTCTACCTCTTCAAAGACTCGAAACAATTTTTAAAACTTTTTACATTTAATGATATGTGAATGATTATACTTAATAAAAAATAATAAAAAAAACTAGAAGTTTTCAGTGAAAATTCAAAGAAAACTGAACATTTTTAATGCAAATAAAATCTTAAATTTTTAAGTAAAAATAATCGGAAATTATATTTATGATAATTATCAGATGTTTAATAATGTTTAAATAACCGACGATGTAAAAACGAATCCAGAACAAAATTATAGTGTAATCTTTACGGCGTGGTCTTAGACCTCCGACAGAAATTATATGATGCGACATCACGCAAGAATAAATAAAAAAAAAACTAAATCCAGACCACCAGCTGTGTAGCATCGGCAGAATGTAGGCAGGACACGGCGGGTTCAAAATGAAAGGGGTAGAAATAGAAGCCAAATCATAAAACTGAAAAAAAAATGTATAAGCTGCCAGATGTATCGTAATAACCCGAAGTAAAATAATTTTTGTTTTTGAACTTAAAAGAGATTTGAAACAGTCGAGAAAATTACAACTTTTTTTTCAACACTTTTCTTATCAATCGTTTTTTTTAGAGATACTAAGAAAAACAGATAAACTCTAGAGGAAATCCATTTTTAACATATTAGTCTGAAGTAACCTAATAATTGATTTAAAATGGATTTTGCGTTACTTTTTTTATAATCTGTGTATAGGGATTATTTGTCTGTGGAGGAATTCATTTTTTCACGTATATTTTTTATTTCTCCTTTTTCTTTTATTTCCTTTTTTTTAGTTTAAACTTGAGCTTCCAAAATCATCAAGTCAAGCATTTAGAAGTAATATATAAATTTTTTTAAATTTTACAGTATACAGATTCCATTTTCAGCAACTAAGGATTGATAATATGCCCGAGTTTCTTACCATTTGGATGATTATGTAACAAAAGAAATTTATTCTAGAAAAAGTGCATTTTAGAAAAGTAAAATTTTTATCCAGTAAAATCCAATTTCATCTATATGGAATTATCAGGTAAAATCTTGAAGCATTAGTATAAGACTGAGAATAGAATCCATTATATAACTCTTCTTAAAATCATTTAATCAATACAAATTAAGGAATTTTTTGTTTGTTTAAATTACTTTAATAAATAAAGTAAAATTTTTCTTTTAATATGTAAAATTGTAAGGAAATTATTAAAAAACTCTAAATAACGTATTAATAAATGTTTTAATAAAATTATAAGTTTTCCATAAAAAAGTAAACATAAGGTTGTCAATTTATTTGACAACCTTAATAATGAAAAATTCAACGGTATTAAAATCTGTTTAGTGCTGATAGATGTATATTCATTTCGTATAACCAAAGGAAATGAATATACATCTATCGGCACTAAAATGATTTTAATACCGTTGAATTTTTCATTATTATGACGCTTAAAATCAAATAACTGAAAGATTTAATAGAAAAATAACAAATGCCATAAATTTTAAAGTCTCAAATCTTACGTTAATTCAAAGTATGCTCAGAAAAGTCACTAGAATTTTCAAATGATCAAAAAATATTTTTTCTCCAGAATGTTGAAGTAAAAAACATTAGATGGACTTTGAATGACTAGAACAAAAATACTATAAAAACTACCGAAACAGTTATTAAAACATCTTATCATGGAAAAAATAAGATATAGAATAAAATGTTTAAAGAACTGGTCAAATATAACATTTAAAGGATTGCTTCTTAACTAGAATGCTTCTTAAAACTATACTTGAATAAGTTCTAAAGATGGATAAAACACCTGAGATTAAGCTTAGTAAAGCATAGGATTTATTTTTCTCCCTTTCTCATTAAAAAAAAACTAATTTTAAATTAAGAGAAAGGAATTTACTGTAACATATAGTAAATGGGAAATGGAAGGTGTAACATACAAAATCTATAGTTTCAACTTTTGGAAAACGCTTTTATAAGCGTGTTAAAAAAAACCCAGTAAAATATGAATAGAATAAATATATCAGAGAGCCCCAAAAATTCAATGGAAGGGTGGGATTTGATTAATGTCGATACTAAAATATGGGTAAAAAACATTGAAAGGTTGAGGAGAGAGGTTGGAATAAATAAGAAAATCTGTAGATTAAATTTGCGGTAAAATTCTAAAACAAGAGGGTGCAGTTCTTAAAATGATTTATGTATCGATTTCCACTGATAAAATACTGGCTTTCGTATTTGTTTTTAAAGTACAAGCATCAATGAAAAGCCTCATAAACTGAAACTCCACTAGAGGAAAATATTTCAACACGTACATATATCTGAAGTTTAAATTTGATAAGAGATTCATATATAACAGTTCCTACTAAATGTTACAGCTTTAAAATTCTTTTTAAGAATCTGATAGATCATTTGATAAACATTTTAAATTTCTAAAACTACTAATTCTTGAAAAAGTTAAGATTTGGAGTTGAATAGGCTTATTAAAACGGAACGCTTTTCGAGGTTATTAAGAAGGAATTGATACGTAATGCTCCAAGGACTGAAAGGATATTTTTTTAGCCAAAAAAAAAGTCTAAGCCTATTATTATTTAAATATTATATATATGTATAATAGTTTATAGTTCCATAAATGGGACACTTACTTATTAGTTCTCTCTTGTTTAGCTCTACAAAAGATCAGTATGTGGAAATTTTTAATCATTTTAGCCAAAACTGAAATTACAAAAGTGTTTTACATAATAATCTACTGAGAAGTCCGCTCCGAATTATTCACATTCATACTCTTCCTTTATTCAGCTAGTTCCTTAAACCGTTTCTAGTAAAATCCCAGACAACTCTGGAATGTTTATTGGAATTCGATTAAATACATCATCTCGTTCTTTTCATCTCTCTTTCTACTGATAGCACTAGGTATTCAGATATTTCATATTTCTTCAAATTGATCTAAATAAGTAGGAAGTATATTATTTAACCAAGATTTCAGAAATTCTATACGATATTATGTTATCCACGTTCTAATACTTAACCTGCTTAGATAATGAATTTCCAGGTATTGTTTTTTATGTTATCAGGTTATTTGTTATTGTTATGCAATTAAAAAAGGTTAATTTTGTTTTAGAATAACTTAAGTTCTGACTTATATAACGTGAATAGTTGCAATGACTTCTGTTGAGTTATCTAGTTGAAAAATAAATAGGAAATTCATTACGCTAACATTTTTTTCTCCAATGTATGTGAATTTATGGTAAAATTATAACTGCACACATAAATCAAAGACAAGCTGGAGCAAACTAAACCTTTTAGAGTTTTGTGAACTATTAGTATTATTTGAGGACACTTATATACTTTATCAAACTAATGGATGTTCATAAATATATGCAGCATTTTTTAATTGATTTAAAAAATTGTTGTTAGATGTTAAATTGCAGTTTATTTCAGAGCTAGTAATTTAAATTACATAAAAACTTTTTACGATTAAATTTTGTAAATGAATTGTTTATTTAAGATGAATGCACACAAGAACAGGTAACAAAAACCTAGCTACAATGTTACATTAGTGTCATAAACTTTTTTTATAATCATACAAATGGTAATTAAAACATTCATGTAAAAAAAGAATAAGTGATCTGAATAATTTTAAAAACAGCAAAATTACAAACATCAAGCTTTTTACAAATTAAAAGAAAAAAACAAGTCACACAACAAATAAACACACATACTTAAAATTTAGAATCTAAAAGCTTCAAAATAGCTACAAAGTATTTTTTTTAAAAATCTGTGATGTAACTACACACACAGTTCAAATCTTTAATACGTTTAGTAAAGCTTGACAAACAACTAATTCAGAAAAATAAAAAATTAAAAAATATTTAACCTTTACATAGAATGTGAAAATAAATAATTATTTTTTCTGAAAAATTATACGTGGTAAAAATTATTCTGAACATTCTTAGATAAATAAATGGATAGATAATAAATGGCTTAGATAATTGAAATTTATTTTCTCAAGTCTACAAATATCTAACACATTATTTAAAATTTTGAGAGTACAATAAAAAAACCTAATGTGAATTAGTCAGACTCAAGTTTAAAATTACATTTTAATAATTCCTTTTATCTGATCAATTATTAAAAAAAGGAAATTTAAAAACACATTCACAATGAATATTCACAAACATATTCAATTTCGTTTAAAGTACGGCTAAAAGCTCATTTTTATGAAATAAGTCTTTTCGTTAATTCAGAAAACACAAATCTTTAATTTGAATTACAAATAATTCTGTAATATATCTTCAAAATTTAGGTAATTTTTATTGAATATTTTTAAGGAAGGTAGAAAAGTCTTAAATATGATTACTGTAAGCCAACTTTAATAAAGATTTTAGTATTTTCTTTATGAGCGCAGTGCATTACAGGACCGCTCGGCCTCGTTAGGAACCACATCACAACGCATACAGTCTGTTGAACACATTATTTGGGGACTGTAGTAAAATTCATTCAACATTATGGAGATACCCCAAAGAAATGGTGCTTAACAGTTGCCTTATGAATTAATGTATTGGTATTGCAAATATAATGGCATGAGAAAGTATTTTGGATTCCATTTCTGCAACCACTCTCTCAGCACGTACTACCGGTACAATGATCAGCCTGCACTATATCTCAGAGATTTTGAAGCCTACCATCCTCCCTTACCTTCTGAGCTTGCCAGCGACCACATTCCAACAGCACAATGGCACGCAATGTTCAAGAATTTTTTGACCACCAGATTGCATTGCTTCCTTTTCCTGCCTGTTCTCCAGATCTATTGCATATTAAATACATATGATTGAAAACAACTGACCCGACATAATCCCCCCCCCACCTCCCAGTTGGAACACAAGATCAACATTTGCAAAGCGTGGAGGCAGCATTGGCTGACATGCCCCAAAGAGAATTCTCAAGTTTTCAATGCCGAGATTTGTAGTAGATTTTATTGCCAAGAGTAACAGCAACCCTATATTTATTTCATCTTCATCTTTAGATATCGAAGGCTGTCTTTTTAATATTTTCTCCTTTGCACTGTATGTTAATTCTAACAAGTTTAGTTTTAATATCTGTTGGCCATGTTTTATTTTGGATATAATCAACAATGTATATGTAACTGAAACATTTATACTTACATGAGTGGCAGGGGCGTAACGTACACCCCTGCGACCCCCACATTTCGGGGGGGGGTCGCAGGTGTTCTAGGGGGCCCAAAACCTGGCTTTGCGGGGGAGGGAGCTAGTATTCATCGTTACTCCACTGATGAGTGGAGTCAAAAATAATTAAACTTGACATTGTTTATCAGAGCCTTATATCCACATAGATAAGCGTTTCTGAACTTTTTTGTTGATGGCACTCTGAAAATATCTGTCAGCACACCTGAATATTAAAAAATGCAACAGTTGTATGATACAAAAAAAAATTCATTTATAAAATTTATTCAATGGAAAGGCTAAGCCTGCTTGAATAAGTTAAATGAGAACTAAGATCCAAAGTCGTCCAGCCAGTTCGCATTTCATCGTCAACTTTTAAACGTCTTTCTCGCTTTTTGGACTTTATTTTCGTCAATGCTGAAAATTTAAATACATGGAGCCATCCAAAATCAATTCAGTTCATCTCTGAAAGGAAGAAGAATTTTAATATCTTTTAAGTTAACAGTATGGTACAAATCTTTGAGAGAAAGCCAAAACTTATCAGATTTTTTTTGAAGAATGTTGAATGGTAAAATTTATCGCGTTTCTCAAACCAATGATCTACTCTTGTTCTACCGATAAATCTAATGGCTTGCTAATTACAAATGAGTTGATAAACCACTTACATTTGTCAACACAAAGCGAAGGAAAGTAGTTTTCTTTTACAAGAAGGATAGTTTGAAGTTAATTTGAATCACAACATCAATTACAGTTGTGGAAAAATAATATTAAAAACGCGCTTAAGTTAAATCTAAAGAGATTTTAGTAACCTTTGAGGTAATTACTCACATTATTTCAAAGTTTCAAAACTATTCGATTTTAATTACTTATCAAAAACCCTTTCGACACATTTGACAATCTCTCGTGATACACTGGTGTACCGCAACACATAGGTTGATAAACACTTGCATAAATAGTTGAAATCCACTGATGTCTCTATACCCGTGTTCATTGATTTTTCTGAAACGTATTCTTATTCTTGTTGCATTCTTGATATGGTTCTAATTTATATTATTTTAAAATAATGGTTTGGATCTGGTGGGGGTTTCATAATTATTTACTTTGATCAAGTGACAAGAAGGACGCATATGCTGATATTTTTCTCTAGCAACTTTTACATTAAGCCGTGTGACGAATTTGAGAACTGGTGGAATTTAATGCGCAGCAATGTCCCATTGTATTCCTCAGAATGGTCTTTGTTAAAATTCAGAATCCACAACTCATGACTTGAGCGTCACCAGCTGTGGCCACTGGCAACACATTTCATCTAGGTGGGAATAAAATAAATTGAAAAAAAATATTCTTTCTCTTGGCTTACCTTTGATTGAAAAATTACAGAAAAATCTACTATGTCTCCTGAAAATAAAACCCAATCTTATTCTAATTTCCCGTACAAAAAGGCTTATTTTTCCACTGAATTTTTAATTTTTTCACTCAGAATTTACATTTTATTCAAATACACAGCATACCAATATTGTCATAAAGCTCATCACAGTTTATACCGTTGAAGGACGCCCTCCAGTGAATGTTGTGGTGAGTGGAATTCCTCCGGGGTGATTAATAGAAATGTGATGTTATTGAAATTTCGGATACTTGAATATCAGACCAATGAATAACCAAACACTTCGTTATTTTATCAGCAATACATCCAAATATTGTCTTCTAACTCAGGTAATAATGATTGTTGAGGGCTGATAAACACTTATGCTTCTTAAAATTTACTTTGTTCACTTGTTGATTAAGGTTATCGTTTTTTGTCAGCAAAAAAATGTCTCTGTTCTCTGTTTTTGGTCCGTTCAATGAACAACCTTCCTTTTACTGAAAGTTGTAAGATTGTTTCCTTTGAAGTTTTCTGTGATTCTTTTCCAAAACCCAACGGAGTAATTCTTTCTTTTTGCACTTGAAAAGGGCTATACATATCATGCTTTTTATCCAGGAATGGCCTTTTAGCAGGCGTATTGTAATGTCTCGAACTTTTTGAGGGAGGAATTACAACACTGTCATCTTCATCATCAGTTAAAATACTTTTGTTAGTAGGTGGAGATGCTGCTACACTTCTCAGCTTTCTCTAAATTAATTTTAAAAGATCCATTTTGATTTTTTGGAGGAATTTCATTTAATATTGCTTCTTGCTTGTACTGAAACCAGTAATTTGTTACAGCTAAAGAAATTAAATGAATGGGTTCAAGAGACGTTGATGGCAAAGAATGATCCAAAATTGTCTTTCCATTTCAAATATTTCCATGTTTTTCTTCATCTCTCTCTTTTGAATGTGATTATCCTTACGTGGTTCATATGTTTTGTCTGCAGCGTAGTCATCATCCGAGTCATCCCTAAGTGCAGAATCTGATTTATTCAACAATTGCAAAATTTCTGCTTATGTGAAAATTATTTTTCTTTTAGACAGCTGAAAAAGTTTTTGGTTAGAAGTTAGCACAGTATTCCATGAAAAATAATAAAATGTATAAAAAATTTTATTATTTAAAAAATACATAAAATTTTAACTCACCTTACCCATTTCCTCCGGAAAACCCAGATATTTTTTTGGGGAGGGGAGAAAGAGATATGGATGCAAATATCTGTGTAGAGGATGAAAATGTTATACCCCTCAACAAATGTATCAAAGATAAAATTAATTGCTAAAAAGAGTGAGAGAAGGAATAATGGGACTCATCCATGATAACCCCATGAAAATCTGGCATTAATTATAAAACAATATACTTCGTTTTTATCTTTAGGCTTTCATCAAAATTATTGAAATAGAAATGGAAACTCACATGGCGCAAGCCCTTATCATTACAAATGCCTTGAGTCGACTAACTCCCAAGTCGCACGATAGTGCGGATAACGAAATCCTGAGTCCTACAAGCAACATTAATGAGTTATAATTAATATTTTTTATTTTTTTACAATTATTTAAACATTAAGACAAAAATGTGTATATAAACAATTAGAAATATATTGATAAATACATTTTTGGAACAAATAAAAATGCGATGTTTATCCATTGTATTTGTAAACAAAGCTAGACTTGCCAGCTGAAAGTAAAACATGGGCACCAACCACTGTCTGTTGATAAAAAGTGATACTTTACACTTTCTGCAAACTCTCTCAATCGTTCGATTCGGCTTTTATGACATACGACTATTCCAGAAGCAAAAACGTATAAGAATATCCAGCCCACATGATCGTGGGGGTTGGGTTTCAAAGGGCTATGAAGAGACGAGTATCTTTATGAATTAAAACGCAGTAATAATGTAATTCATAGAACACAAAAACTAAAATGCACATGAAAAGTCTGCTCAAAGAATTACTTAAAAATAAAAATAAAAAGGATATTGTAAAAACCTACTAAAGATTCTTGGTGTTTGGGGGTTCGAGCAAAGATCAGCCATAGCAAGTTTTAAATTCAATTTTTGATCGCTTTTACTTAATCAACACAACTAAAGGTAGGAAATGCACTTAGTAAAGAATTGGTAGAGCAATCGCGCGCGCGCGCGTCTTAAGGCTACTAACATAAAAGTATAATTTACTCCACTTACTCTTAGAGCTTTTATGACTTCTAGGCTAGAATTAATTGTAAATATCTTTCTTAATTATACGACCTCTGGTCGCAAATCTACTTCACAATTTTAAACATTTTCACTCTCCAATTGTCAACTATTGACCATACAACGCCTATCCGTCGACCAGCATCGCGTACCTAAATGTCAACGCTTAAATAGAACAACTCACTTAAATAAATAAAGTCTTCTTCGAGAGAAAGTTTTCAACAGAACTTACAGTTGAAAGAATAGTTTTACCCCAAGAGGATTAATAGAAGGTTTGCGGATAGACTCGTTATAATATGATATAAAAGATCAAAATGATATATATATATAAACACACACACACACACACACACACACACATATATATATATATATATATATATATGTATATAATAAAATAAAATAAAACAGGATCAAATCTACACAGATGCATGTAAATAAACGCTGAAAAGATACTATGAATTTGCTTAGTATAAATTCTATGCTTAGAATAAATCGACTATGCTTAGAATAAATTTAAGTTCTTGTGTTTAAATATTTGCTACAATAGTTTAGTTTTTCACTTAAATATATAACTGTAGACTCTCATTCTTTCTCTTCCATTATTTTCTCAATCTATGATCTATGTATAAAACGCATAAGCTATTTCATATAAACAAAACCAAAAGGCTTATATAATCCAAAAAAGAAAAATAAAGAAAAACGAAAAGGATCTGAGTAAAGCAAGTATTAATTTCTAACCAATTGCATACATATTAAGTAGAATGTTAGAAAATTACTGTATAACTGACAATTATGCAAATAGAAGTTTTTATGCTGTGAAGAGTTATTTAAAATTCAGCTTTCACAAATAAAAAACTAAATTGCTTCGTTAGAAAATTCTTTAGGATCAATCCTGACTTATGCATCAAAGGCTTGGGCATTGACTTTACGTGATGAGAAAGCCTTAGGGATTTTCGAGAGAAAGATCTTACGTTGCATTAATGGTGGGGTTCAGGTGAATGGATCATAGAGAAGAAGATCTAATTGAGAACTATATAAAATTTACAAACAACCTAACAATTGTAAAATTCGTCAAATTACAGAGACTTAAATGGACTGGTCTTCTGGCTAGGAGGAATGAAGATCGTTCCTGGAAGAAAATCTTTCTGTCAAAATTCATTGGAAATAGACCTCGGGGCAGACCAATGATTATGATGGATTGGCTGTATCGATAAAGATCTTAATATTTTAAAGGTTAAAAACTGGAAAAGAGTTGTGATTAAAGTAGAGATGCCTGGAGAAAACTTCTAGAAAAGGCCAGGGCCCACCCTGAGCTGTTGAACCCTTGAAGAAGATTAACTGATCATTATATAATCCGTATGAACCAGCATTTTTATTCATTTTTATAATATCCCCCCCCCCCCGAAAAAAATTAACCTAAAAATTTAATTTCAAATTTATAATTTAAAGCTACAACTTAAGAATAAATTGGAATGATCTCTTTACCTTGATTTGCAGTTTGTTTTTTTAAGATTACATATACTTGTTCGTTTGCATTAATTAATAAAATGACGTTACGTCCTAATTATATCTTCCTTCCAAGCACTTGAAAGGATTACTTATACTTTTCCGGCTTTCCCTCTTGATTAATGAATGTGAAAGGCACACACATACACACACAAAAAAAAGTCTGCTTTTTTTCCCTTTTGAAATTTTTCAATTTTTTTTTCGCCGAATCCCTTGAAACACAAAAGGAGCAACAGTAACTTTAAGGTACTTAAATAAAGGAATTTTCGTTAATAAAATTTTTGAAAAAAGTTTTTCTTTTTTTGAGTAGAACAGAAATAAAATTGAAAAGGAATGAATCAAATCCCAAACGAGGCTGCAAAAGTTATTTTGTGTGTCGTTCATGGTGGAATGGAATTAGCCTTTCTCTTATTGTTTCCTTATAAAAAAAAAGATAACCCGAAAGATTTTTGTTTCTCAATTTGTAATAAAAGGAATTAGGAATTGAAGGGCCATTTTTCTTTGTAAATTTTTTTTTACTTGAAATTTTTCTCCTAATTGCAGGAAATGAGAAAATTAGTTTGGTTGCAGAAAACAGAACTAGCCATTTACGGAATGCCTTTCTTTGAAAAAAACGAAGCACTCCCTAATATTAAATAGAGTGTGTATTCAATTTATATCATGGAAGCTTTGACATTTACTTATTAATTTTCTTTAAAAAAATAAGATTTTTAAAGATTATTTTAAATTTTGGTTTTAATTACTTAATTTATTTCTAGTTTTTCTACTATTAATTTTTTATTCTTATACACTTTATTATAAAAACTATATTTAATATTTTCTCTAGAATGCCGTGTTTGACTGTTTTCATTTTTCGGAATATGAACGTCAAAGGCTATTATCTTCAAAAATACATTAGGTAAGCGATTATTTAAAAATATGTTATTTTTGATACATTTTTCCTTTGGTATCTGTTACATAAAATAATAGAGTTTGAACTTTGAAAATCATTAACGAAGCCCAACGTGTAGAGAGAATATATTTTTACGATGTAAATTATATACATCATTTAGTTGATATAATTATGATAACGGGATACAAGTCCAATGATATTTTGAATAAATTTAGTTTCACAAAGCTGCATTTGCTACTATTGAGTTAAACTGTAAGCATTATACACAGACACCAAACAGTTCTTTTTCTAATTTTTTTTTCTAAGCGCCCTAAGGCAACGTATTTTCGTACACACGTCACATAAAAAAGACGCGCCGTATTGATTTCTTACTTGTTACAGTTCAGCAATATTTTTTTTTTTATCTTGGAGCAAATTTCTATAAAGCTCCTATGAAATTTTTTTATTTAACTAATTTTTTAAACCCATTTTCAGGGTATGGTAAGGAATTTATTTATATATTGCTATAATTATTACCAAAACTGTCATAATATACGAGCAAAGTAATTAAATTTGTCATTTCGGCAGCTTAAAACAAAGCTCATTTACAAACTGAAAAAGTTAACATTAAATATTTATTAATTTCTTGAATAACTTTCCTCATAGGTGGTATAGATCTTTGGAAAAAAAAAGTACAATAATCTGCAAAACAATGTCATATTTTTTAGAAAAACAAAAAATATTACTTGCAGGCTAATGAGTTTTAATTCTTACATATGTGATCGTCTCGATTAGAATTACTATTTCTCCCCAATTTCACAACAGATATTCACATTGTTCTTTACTTTTCTTCAGAGATGCTTTTGTGTAAAATGTACCGTAATCCTAAAGCAAAATTAATCGCCATATTTGCATTTAAGATCATTTGGATGTCCTGCAAGAGATTTCAAGATTATATAGATATTATTGTTATATAATTTTTTTAAATATATATATTCACATGAATAAATCAGAGAAAATTTGTTTGGATATTTAATTCTGTATTATACTATTCTTATGATACATAAATATTGTTTATAATTTTTATAGCATCATCTTTATTAATTCTCCGCTTTTCGTAACATACCGATGGGTTTTAAAAGTTATTCCTGAAAATATTTTTTACTGAAATAAAGCTTTTCAGTAAAAAATACTTTCAGATATCAACAACTTCCTAAGTCAAATGGAAATTGTTCTTAATCTTTCCATTTTTGAAATAAAAAAAATTATGTATTTGCTACACGTGAAACAAAGAACACTCAGAAATTTTATTATTAATTTGACATTTAGCTTCAAAAACCATACAATGGTAAAAATGTTTGCAACTAACAAGTCTACAGTATTAATGAAAATTTTTATGATGAGCATTTTTAATCTCACTCTCTCTTCTGTATTGATTGTAGAGTAATTTTACTTATGTGTATCGTTTATATTGTACTCTCGTGGAAAAACAGCTGCCAAAATAAAAATTGGTTGCATTAAAAATAATTTTTCAACTTCATTTTTAAATAATATAAGTACTTGCATTCTTGTCTTTAAAAAATTCGAGTTTTCTATTGGTCTAAAAATTAGAAACACTAGAATGCTTTCTCAAGTAGAATATTTATAGGGTTATTCATAATTCCCTCCAGGGTTTCGAAGCGTTGTAGTATAAAAACTAAGACGAATACAGCAAAAAAGAATACAGAAATAATTCAAGTTTCATTTACATTTTTTGCAGGTGTGTTCTGTAAGTATGAACCCTTAAGCACACGGCATACATCAATGTGACATTCCAGTTCCTGCCCCACTGCACGTGTCATTTTTTCATACAGTTCTGCGAAATCTTGCAGCATGGGGAGGGGGGAGGGGGTGCCAAGGGGTGGCTATAGGGCCGGACAAACCGGACCCCTGCCCGTAGCAGCAAATTCTAAGGGCGGCATTTGGATCAAATATGAAACATATTTTTTTTTTTGTTGCAAAAAATTCGATATATTTTCTAAAATATAATTGGGTGTGAATTCAGTATTTCATTTAATGTATCTTACTTCCTTATTTTGTACTCTGTATTTTTAATGCCAGTTTTCTTTTATGTTGAAACTTAAGAGTTCGATGAGGGAGTATATGTTCAATCGTGAAATTTGATAAGTTTACACATCTTTCACTAGTAACATTCTCCCCATCCCGAGTATGATCGCAACGGACATTCCTCTCTCTTTCACTCATACGACGTCCGGTGTCAGCTATCCTAAAGGGTACAGGGGCAATGAGTGTTTTGTAGATAGAGAGTCACAGGAGATGTTTTATTTTAATTTTGATTGGGGTCACTATAAGTTAAACGTTTGTGATCCCCAACACTAGTAGACTCTTTTTAGAAGAAATTGCCATGCTGAAATGGGCCTTCTCTTACACTGTTCTCGTTTGTAATTAGAATTAATTCCTTAATTGCGAATTATTTTGTATTTGACTTAAAATTATATACAAGGGTGATCAAATGAAAAGGTACGAAACGACACGGTGGGTACAAATATAGACTTTATTCAAAATATACACCATAGGCCTGAGCACAACGATCCCACTGATGAACAGCGCGCAGGATTTCTTGTTCCCAGAATTCCTGTGGCTGTGACGAGACCCAGTCTTCACAGTGTCCTTGAGTACGTCGTCCGAGTTGAAGCGTTTTCCTTTCAGGTGTTTCTTCAGTGGACCAAACACATGGAAATCGCAGGGTGACATGTCCGGACTGTAGGACGGATGGTCCAACGTCTCCCATTGGAACTTGTCCAGTTCCATTTGTGTGACTCTGGAGACGTGTGGACGCGCGTTATCATGGAGCAGAACCACACCCTCCGTGAGCAGCCCCGGTCTTTGTTCTTGATGGATCTGCGTAGGCGTCGGAGTGTCTCACAGTATACATCGGAGTTAATGCTTTTTCTGTGCTCGAGTCATTCTGTGCTCGCATCATTTGGACGCCGCTTTTTATAAGAGCCTTTGCTCTCTCCTGCGCATGCGGGCACCGGCGCATGATCCGATCCCAGTCAGAGTCTCCAATGGCATCCCGAGATGTCTCGCTACATTCTCCCTTGGCGGAATATGCAAATATTTAACTGTTTCATTTTTATGTCGTTTCGTACCTTTTCATTTGATCACCCCTTGTATATATATATTACAAAAATATACAAAAAATAGTTATAAACCTGTGATAACTGTAGTCATGATAGAATAGTCTTAACCACAGTAGTACTAGAGCAAACTCCTGGCCTTAGGAACCAGGATTGCAGGTTTAAACAGTTTTTGGGCCAGCCAACCTTGACCTGAATTTGCCAATACTCTGGGCTATATATATATATATATATATATGAGTGTGTATGTGGACAATTTATTTTTTAAACATAATTTTTTGCTTTGGAGAGGGGCGGCATTTTACATTTTTGTTCTGGGGCGGCAAAACTGCTAGAGCCGCCCCTGGGGTGCGAAAACTTGGGCCTTATGAAAAAGAGAAAGTTTTCAGATAACACGGATGACAAGAAAAGTGCTTTTATTAACGTTGATAGAACCATGTTGAATAGAGCGTGGTATTAACTGAACTATCGCATTGATCTATGCCGTGTGACCAAGGGTTCAGATAGAACACCTGTAAAAGATGTAAATAAAACTTAGATTTTTCCCCCTGTATTTTTCTCATATGTTCTTTTTATTTTGTTGTATTTGTCTTAGCTTTTATGCTATGTCACACCGTTTTTCGTTGTATATTTCGTGATATTCTATAACAATATATTATTTTTAACTTATAGATATCAAAGTCCTAGTATTAAGCTTTCGATTGTTTTCGAAAACATTCTTATAGCCCTCGCCTCTTGATTTAAAAAAGACAGGACTTAAATTTCTAAAGCGAAAATATACTTATCATTTACGTCCACAAACCTTTTTGCGATTCGATTTTAAAACCAGTAGATTTAATAGTTTAAAATGGATTTTTTTTATTTATAACACCCTTACAACCCTCCTTGGGAGACTATTTGAGCAAAGCACGTTCACAGCGGATCTCTACTCAACAAAAAAAAAATAATAAGTTTGCAATATTTAAAGTCCGTAGGTCTAATAGTTCCAGAAATTTCGTAATGAGTACGTGATTCACTTTTCTCAGAGAGGATGATGCATATTAAATCGGTCAAAACTCAGTCTTCTTGTGGGCTTAATGTGAAAGTTAGAAGGGCGGGAGGTGCTATCCTCATCGTTTGAACGTTGTCCATCCCTAATAGCAATAGTGTTGCTTTAGATTGTGACGTAAATTAAAAACAAAAATCTTCGAAAAATCTCTCTCACTCTCTCTCTCTAAATATATACTACATATACACACTACTATCAATAAGTATTTGGACACCCTTGCAAATGAGGATATCTGTAGTCCTGTTCTACGTCATGCCTTCTGTTCTTAAATATCGTGTAAGAAACAGCATTGGCATTAGTCGCATACAAGATACTGACTTCAAGAAGGGCGTAGTAGTCGCATATCATAGAAATAGCCGATCTTTAAGGGATTTTTGATTTTTCAGTTAATAAGGGGGAGAATATGATTAAACATTTAAAAAAGATAATATTATTTTAAAATAATGTTAGAGAGAGAGAGAGAGAGTAAAAAGGAGACAAAGAAAGAAAGAAAAAGAGAAGGAAAAAGAGAAATAAGGAAAAAGAGAGAAAGAAAGACATAGAGTAAAAAAGAGACAGAGAAAGAAAGAAAAAGAGAGAAATAAGGAAAAAGAGAGAAAGAAAGAGAGAGAAAGAGAGACGTAGAGTAAAAAAGAGTCAGAGAAAAAAAGAAAAAAAGAGAAAGAGAGAAATAAGGAAAAAAAGAGAGAAAAGAGACAGAGTAAAAAAGAGAGAGAGAAAGAGAGAGAAAAAAGAGAGAGAAAAAAGAAAGAGAAAAAGAGAGAGAAAAGAGAGAAACAGAGGGAAAGAGAGAGAGAGACATAGAGTAAAAAGAGACAGAGAAAGAAAGAAAAAGAGAGAAAGAGCGGAATAAGGAAAAAGAGAGAGAAAGAAAGAAAGAAAGAGAGAGAGACATAGAATAAAAAAAGTGAGAGAGAGAGAGAAACATAGAATAAAAAAAGTGAGAGAGAGAGAGAAACATAGAATAAAAAAAGAGAGAAAAGAGACAGAATAAAAAAGAGAGAAAGAAAAAAGAAAGACAAAGAGAGAGAAAGACATCGAGTAAAAAAGAGACAGAGAAAGAAAGAAAAGGAAAGAGAGAGAAAAAGAGAGAAAGGTGGAGAGAGAGTGAGAGAAATAAGGAATTTTTTAAGACAAGACATGCAACAATAATGAGGAAAATGAGTTAATTTTTAAGTTATGAAACTACTGTATAGCATTAACAGTGAAGTCCTTAGAATCCTGGCTCTACTCAAATTCAAGATATTTGACAGAGCAATCCTCCGCACTTTAATTCCCTAAGTTGAATGATGAAATTAAAATCCGTTGTAGCATTATCAAGACTAGGGATCACTTCCCCGAGAAATCATTCGGTAGCTGGGATTGTCAGGCTGTTTGACAGGTTGCCCTGAAGGTTCAAGTGATCATCTGAGAAGATTTAATTTGATTTTGCTTCACGCCGTGCTAGAATTTACTTGAAGGCAATTGGCAGTGGTCCCGGATCAATCTCAGAGGAAAGATTTTAAATGAGAAAGGGAGGGGGAGTGAGAAGTTTCCCCAGAGGAATTTTCAAGGGGAATTGGATCGTATTGTTCAACAATTCATCCTTAAGGCAAATAAATGTTGGGTAAGCGAATGATAAAGGTGGAGGAGTTTAAATTTAACTTTATCAATTCGGTTGTTTGAATTGAATATTTATGAACGAGTTTGACGTTGGAGAAAAAGCTAATACAACACAATTTTGTTGAAAATGAAATATTTGAGCTTTTTTTCCCCTTCTAAATTCACTTCAATTAAAATTGAATGCTGAAGTTTTTGAGACATTCATTAATAAAGCGCCTTAAAAAGAAAAAAAATACACACTTTTAAAAGTGTTTAATGAATTAGATAGTAAGTAAAGTATATAATTGTTCTTCTGACTGAAATAATATAGAATATTTTTCAATAAATTCGTTTAAGTTTTTTCATCTTAGAACTTTCCAGCTCAAGTGGTTTTTCGAATGCATTTTAACTAAACAAAAACATGCATATAACATAAAAGTGTATTTATAATGGATTTATTAAGCGGCACTTGTTTTTACAGTACATTTCTGTTCAGATTTTTGCATGCTAAATTTCAGGTTTTATTAATAATGTTTGATTTTCAAATTATTTTAAGCTGTTATTTTATTAATATGAACCACACACAATCATTTAAGGTTTCATTTATCTTTATATTTTCTTTCATTGATCTGTTTTTTAATTCCTGGAAATTCGAAAAATATATGATGGTAAATAGAATAAACAATGCATACACATATTGCATTTTCATTATAAAAAAAGATTGATTTTTGAAGGGTTTTTTTTCAGTTAGGCTTCGCGAAACTTTCGTTCAAAGAGAGATCTTTTTCCAAAGCAAAGGAATGCCTCCCAAATTTAAATATTTTCACCCACAATTGGGTTAAAAGGAAGTTTTTTCCTCACACAAAATTTTATTTTCACCCATAATTTGCCTAAGGTAAAGTTTCTTTTCTCGTGTACAAATATATAAAATACATTTTCCTTAAATTTCGAAAGCAATAATATAGGCAATAGTTTAATAAGCCATTAATAAAATTTTCTGAATGTTCAAATATTTGTCAACAACTACAAAACTGGATATTGAAGAATTGTAAAATTTTGATGACACAGTTCGACTTTTTTTATATTTACCGTTCTAAGCTTTTATAATAGTTCCCCTTCTACTTGAAATTTTTGTAGAATAATCGCAAATATATATTCGACGCTTTTATCTTTGATACCATGATGTCTTCCGTTAGGAGAAAGCTTTTAAATGTCACAGATGGCCTGTTGGTTAAAAGCATTTTTAAAACTTCAAAGGAAAATCAATAATAAATCTGAAGCTAAAGAGCGTGCCCAAAATAGAATAATTATCTTTCAAAGCGAGTGAAAACGTCTTTTATGCATTCATTACTTTTAAGTATTCATTAAAAATCTTTCTTTTTAATAATATAAAAGCCCTTGAATTAGTTGAAAACATATCAAGTGACTTTGAAGAAATATATTCGAATGCAGTAATTTTAATATGTATAATTTTTGTCATCAGAATTCGATATATTTGTTTTGAGAAGAAACTATTAATGTGCTATTATAATCTGGAGGGTGGCCTCCAAGCTACAGGGGCCCCAACATGTATAAATACAGTCCCACTAAAGGGTCCGCTTATCTAAAAAAGGGCCCCGAAGGAATTTTGATACAGGGACCACTCAGAACTAACTACACCAGTAATTATAGTTAAGATTTTCTCTCACGGAGATTTTCTGAAAAATGTTTCATAGATAAAATGAGAGAGATTACATTTTTCAGAAAAATAAATTATTCTAAAAAAACACCTTTTTATATTTTTTCGAACTAAGTGGTAACTCAATCTTTTAGTCACCAAATCTGAAATTAAATGCCAAATCTGGAAATGGGATCTGAAATGAGTCGCCAGATGCGGGATGGGATCTGAAAATGGGAAATTGCTAATCCTGGTGATCCTGATCAGGACAATGGAAAAAAATTATTAAATTATTGTATTGCCTTCAGTCCTGGACAAGTGAGCAAAATTTTGAATTAATCTGACCTTTTAAAGTGGGTAAAAATGGAGTTCAAAGATTTCGTTCTATACAAGCGAAGATTATAAAAGGGTGTGAATAATAATAGATTTACTACATTGACAATATCTTGCATTCTTTAAATATGATTTCATGCTATATGAAAAACTAACAACAATTAAAGGAGCATCTTGGAAATTCCTCTAATTCTTTGAACCAAATGTTAGAGCGTTTTCTGGTCTTTTAAATACATTTTATGAGAACAAAATGTATTTAAATAGATGTTTTAGTTGTGTTTTCATTTTTTTTTGTTTCTTGATGCTTTAACAATTTGCACGAAACATTCTGCTCTAAGTTCTGTGTTTAGTGACATTTATATCAAATCACAGCTATTTTAGACATTTAAAATTTTAAAGATTTAATTTCCTGATCATGATTATGCTTATGGTTGACGTAAAAGTCTTTCACACACACACACACACACACACACACACACACACACACACACACACACACACACACACACACACACACACACACACACACAAGCTTTGAAGTTTTTTTCAACCAATGGATTTTCTTTGACGATGAGATATCTCATGAAGGGTAGAATAACCATTATGCAAAATAAGCTCGTGGTTGAAGTATCAAAGGTAGGGGGACACAATATAAATTTTACACAATATTATTTTTTTTTTCAAATATAGGGCATTTCTTTCAAAATCGTAAACAAATTTATCTTCCTTTTCTAATAAATTTGATTCAAAATTAATTTCAATACGTTTTAGATTATTTTTTTGGTCTAAATGAAATTTATTGAGAATTAGTGAAAATAAGGTTATTTCTAAAGAAGAAAAACCCCAATTTTTATTGGTAAAAATGCCTCCATTAGCTGTCAGTTCTTGAAGTCATTTTCGAGAAATGTTTTTCTTTGAATACATGAGTTCGGAAACATTTATGAAATGGTCAAGAGACAACATAAGCGAAGATTTAGTCTCAACGGAAGTGACAAAACACATTTCATATTTTATGACATGTTTAAGGGAGAATAAAAAGATTGTTGAAATGACTATATGAAAAAAATCATCCCTTTTCAATAAAAGAGGTTTTCTGTAATTTTAAATCACATTTAGGTTTCCGTATACATCAGATAAATCCAAAGTGACGAATCTTCATTCGTTTATAGCAATAAAAAGTAATCAAGCAATATTTTAAAATTATTTTGTGTTCATTTAAATTTAAAACAACACATAAATAATTTGACCGTATTTAAGATAAGATGTAGATATCTTACTGTGCTTGCTTTTTTTCTTTTCAAAATGGGAAATAAAAATAAAATTCAGTGGAATAAACTATTTCTACTTTGTAAATTATTTATCTATCTGAATAACATGAACGAATTTTTTACTTTTTAATTTTATAAAATACACACACGCACACAAGTTTAAATGCGTTAAAACTTTCTGCAGATTAATAATACAATGCTTCATGATATTGCAAGTTATTAAAAGTTTTTGCAAAGTTATTATTTCTATTGCAGCTTTGTCCTTCTTTCTATTCAGAGGAATTAAAAGAAATTATTTAAAAATTCTGTCTTATAAACTCCAAATCTATAACGAATACGAAGGCTGTATATTGCATTGCTTTTATTGATATCTTTTATTATCTAATTAATTAAATTTTGCAAAAATGAAAAAAAAAGAGATTTTTACTGCACAGAATAGAAAATTAAACCACCCCCTCCACCCAGGTATTTTTTCCTCGATGTAAATTTTTCTGATGCCAATCCAAAATTTTGAGGAAAAGCCTTAAGAAATATGTGTTTTTTAAAATATAATCAGTGACTTTATAATAAATTATAAAAAAAAAACAAATTTTAAAAAGACTCGATAGTTTGAAATTAACTTCCAATTTTTATAAAACATGCTTTTTAAATCTATGAATTCCTGTATAAAAATTTAAATTCTTTGGATTATTTAATTAAAATACTAACAAATATAAAATTTCGTAAAACTTTTATATTATTGGTTCCTTAATATTCCTTAGACATTGAAATATGTTTTTGAAATATCATGAAGAGCATGGCTGTTCAGATCAAATGTCTTATAACAACAGGTTTATATTAATCTAAATATTTAAAATTTTCAAAAGACAGTAAATGGAATTTCAAAATTATGACCTAGAGTTCTCAGAAAAACGTGTAAAAAGCATTAAAGGAACGCTTTATTTTTGCAGCACAATAATAAAATATAGAAAAATACGGATCTAGTTCTTTTTTTATTGGTTATTCGTAGAATAGAACAGATCTTAAAAGGATTGAACGGAAATTAATACATTAAAATATTTCTTGAGACACGATTTCATTAAATTAATTTGAAATTACGAAGTATAGTACGAAGTATATATAAGCCTTTCAAAAAATACAATTTTTTTTACATTATCGAATTTTTGTGATTTAGATAATGTACCTGTATTATATTAGAGTTGTATTTATGACTGTAAAACAACTATAAATATAAACAATAAAATTTAAAAAAACATCATTTAATTTCAAATACATTTGCTTTTATGTTTAAAGGAAATATATTTATTTTTGACTTCACCAATGTGATATTTAATTTAATGCAGTGCATCTCAAAATCCCTTCGAATGTGCAGTATCTAAATTACTTTGTTTGGCTTAGATTTATCTGACATTTTTATTGGTTTATTCCATTTTATATGCTATCAATTATTTAAATGTGCAAGCTATAAAAAAGTGCTATCTTATCAGTGCCTCTCTTAAAAAATATATATTCCAATTTTAAAAAGCTCATATTTGGGTTCCTCTTTATAAGTGAAAATCCATTAAAAATATTTTTTTTAGCTTAAGAGATTCTAAGCTAGAGTTTTTAGGAAAAGAGCAACATATACAGTTGAACCTCTATGTTACGAAGTCGCCAGTGGTGTAACAAAGAATATTAGGACCCTCCCCTGCAAACTCAGGATTTGGGACTCAAGCCCAAGTACTTAGCGTGAGTCAAGCTTTGGGCCCCATAGAGTCCCTGCCCCCCGCAAAGCAGGGGTGTACGTTACGCCACTGGAAATCGCTAAATCCCGAAAAAAAGTTCGTTAAATAGAAAATTCTTTATATAGAGGTTCATCTGTCAATTTTCTTTATAAATCACATCAAACAATTTTTAAATTCATAAACACTATATAATAAAAAATGTAATTATTCACACCTTTTTGTAAATTTATATATATTTATTTTATATATCTTACCTATCAAAAGAAAAGAAAGAAAAACTGCAAGAAAAGTTTCTTGACGCCTGTATCCACTTCCTGAAGAATTAATTTTTTTTTCTTTGATGCTCATGCTCTTTTGTTTTGACATTTCGAGCTACAAGAAACGAAGTTACCAATGCGACGGATCAACACTACAAATGAACGGAGACTAACTCAAAGACACGAGACCACTCCACTAAGGGTGAAAGGGGATATCGAAGATGTTTCCAGTGAACTAGACAATGGGGGTTAAAGGTTACACTTCTTGGATGAAACGCCGAGAATTCTATTGCTCTCAACGAGTTAGGCACCTAATAAAACCAGTTCAAGAATTATGAACACCATAAAATATGTTAAAAGAGAGGACAACTTGGAATGTCCAGAAATACTTCAAAAATAGGGAGGGTAAAAAATTGAATCACGAGAGAAAAAGTTCGTTATATAGAAAACGTACTTCGCTATTGGGAGGTTATTTTACGAAGAAAATCGTGAAATGTTCTTGGTTCCAGGTAAAAAGTTCGCTATATAGAGGTTCGACTGTATTTCATTCAGTGGCGTTCACAGTCTATTTATATGGGAGGGGATTACATTTAAAAGACATGTTGACGAAAATGAAAAGCCGCAATCATTTATGTTAAAAATTAAAAATCTCTTGGTGTATGGCAAGTGTTTGAACCCTCAAACCTCAAAACCTTGTGTACGTTACGGATTTCATTTCTAAATGCAAACGAGCTTCATATAAAATTTTTAAGACCATCAACAAAATAAAATACATTTATATTTTCAGTTTTTTTTTAGTAAATTCTCAAAATTAATTTTTTCTGAGACTTGTGGATTATCGTGGTTTGGAGATACAGAGTATGGGGTGCCATCCTCGACACTTGAACTTGGTTCAAAATTATAAAGCTTGTCGCTAGTAGCCATTAGGTTACTTCTTGAATGCAATGTCACAAGGCAATCGATCAACATTTGTGGGTCGGGGGTGAAAGATATTTCGCTGTATTAAAAATTATTAAATGATAATAAGCAGTCGTGGCCGAGTGGTTAAGGCGATGGACTTGAAATTCATTGGGGTTTACCCTCGTAGGTTCGAATCCTACAGGCTGCGAAATAGTTTTGGTAGTTTAAAAAGTCTCTAGGAGAATAAATGTTTCAGTAATAAATACACATTTGGTGTAAGAAAATGTTTGTTGGAGTTCGTTTTTTCATCTGTATTTCGTCAATTCTGTATTGCTATCGAAATATTGATATTTTTTTTATAAATAATATGAAATGGTTTAATTCTTATAAGGACAGTGAATTATTAATAACAATTTATATATATATATATTTTAAAAATGCTTAGAGTCCTAATATATAATCACATACATCCTTTCGATATTCTTTGCACTTTCAATGAACTTCTAATATACTTTTTGCAAGTGTAGTGAATATCGAGGGGAAGCAGTTATTGTATAGACAGCGGTTCCCAACCGCTGTTCCGCGGCACACCAGTGTGCCGTCTGAAGCACCGTGGTGTGCCGCCGGGTCTGGGTGTCACGGCGCTGTGCAGCGCTATAACTCCTCCCGTCACTCCCCCCGTCGGAGTCATAGGTGGTCACGGCGCTGTGCAGTGCTATAACTCCCCCCCCTGCCTCCCTCCCCATGAGACGCAGGCAGACGCCTCACACAGTGTCAGAGAGACAACGGCTGCTGTGAGGAGAAAGACACTGATACTGCAGTGATGGACAAGTTTTTGAAAAGGAAAGAACTGGACTCTGAACAAAATCTGGAGCCAGATGAGAGCCCGAGTATGAGTGGGGGTCAAAAGAAAGCAAAGATGGTTAAATTCTCTGGCGCAAGGCAATATAGCGAAAGCTATATTTCAGTTGGATTTACTTTCACTGGAGATGAACACAAACCAACTCCACTGTGCGTGGTGTGTGGTGAAAAGCTAGCTAACAGTGCTATGGTCCCAAGCAAACTTAAACGCCATCTCCAAACGAAACACCCTTTGCTTCAAAACAAGAATGTGGACTATTTTGTTCGCCTGCGTGACAACATGGAGAAACAGGCAACTTTTATGAGAAAAACAACAAAGGTAAATGAAAGAGCTCTTAAAGCTAGCTATCAAGTTGCTGAACTTATAGCCAAGACAAAAAAGTCGCACACTGTGGCAGAGACATTAATACTTCCTGCCTGCAAAGCTATTGTAGAGGAGATGCTCGGACCTGAAGCAGCAAAGGAAATAGCCAAAGTCCCTCTCTCAAACAACACAATTTCCAGACGTATTAATGACATGTCTGCAGACATCGAAAGTGTGGTTTTGGAAAAGATCCGTATCAGTGAGAAATTTGCATTGCAACTTGACGAGTCTACTGATATCAGTGGACATGCTCAACTCTTAGCTAATGTGCGTTTTGTTGATGGTGATGCAATTAGAGAAAACTTCTTTTTTTGCAAGGTATTGCCAGAAAAAACAACAGGAGAAGAAATTTTTCGGGTCACATCAGAATACCTTGAACAAGGAGGACTTAAGTGGGAAAACTGCACAAGTGTCTGCACCGATGGAGCTGCAGCCATGGTCGGGCGCACCAAATGCTTTGTAAGCAGAGTGAAGGAAAGAAATCCAGATGTGATTATTACGCATTGTTTTTTACACTGCGAGGCCCTCGTAGCCAAGACATTACCATCAGCCTTAGTTCATGTGTTGGATGATGTTGTGCGCATGGTAAACATTGTAAAGTCACGACCCATGAAAAGTCGCATATTTGCAGCTTTGTGTGAGGAGATGGGAGCAAAGCATAAAACCTTGCTGTTTCATATGGAGGTCCGGTGGTTGTCGCGTGGCAAGGTCTTGGTTCGTGTGTATGAGCTGCGGGAGGAACTTAAAGTGTTTCTGACAAATGAGGGGTCAGATTACGCAAAGTAGCTTGCAAGTGATGAGTGGTGTGCAAGGCTGGCATACCTGGCAGATATATTTCATCATCTGAATGAATTGAACACCCGAATGCAAGGCCGAAATGAAAACCTACTTACAAGTACAGATAAAATAAATGGATTCCGTTCAAAGGTGCAACTCTGGCATCAGCACGTGGAAAGTGGCAATCTTGAAATGTTCACACTCACCATGCAATGGCAAGGTGTTCACACTGCTGCACTGTGTGAGATAATAGTTAAGCATTTAAAAACTCTTGAGGAGAAGTTGTCATTTTATTTCTCTTCAGTCTCCACTGAATGCCTTGACTGGGTTAGGGACCCTTATAGCTCAGCATCAGTTGTTGGAAAGGAAATGACTTTACAGGAGCAGGAGGAACTAATTGAACTGAGACAAAATCGTGGTTGCAAGCTAAGATTTGCTGATCTACCTTTGGACAGTTTTTGGTTGGATACTGCCAAGGAGTTCCCCCTTCTGGCAAACAAAGCTATTTTGACATTGCTCCCTTTTTCCTCTACATATCTGTGTGAGATTAGCTTTTCAAGCATGATTGCTATGAAAACCAAATACAGAGAGAGACTGAGAACTGTTGACGAAGAGCTACGTGTGTGTCTTTCTTCGATTCCAGCCAGAATATCAGCTTTGTGTTCAGCCAAACAGGCCTATGTTTCGCACTGAAAGTATTTTATAATTTTTCACTATTCTGTTTACTTAATATTTCATAATAAAGTAATTATAAAATACTTTCTTTGTGCTTATTTGATTCCTATTCAAGAGAATTACTTTATTATAGTCAGTATAGGCACAGAGTTAATTTTTTAACATTTTCTAATGGTGGTGTGCCTCGTGATTTTTTCCCCCGCGACAAGTGTGCCTTGGCCAAAAAAGGTTGGGAAACGCTGGTATAGGAGAATATGTTGTATTTAATGATTTATGTACTGATGTAAAATAATAACAAAACAAATATTTAAATAACTATCATTTAGAACTAAGGAAGAATTACTAAAAAGAAAAGTGAGGAAAAAATTGTTTATAAACAAAAGGAAGAAATGAAGATAAAAGGGGGTGGGTGGGTGAATATATAAAAATGTTATACATCAAAAAGAAAAAATAATTTTCCCTTCTTTTTTCTGTTGTGTTTATTATATTATAGCATATGAATGTATATTGTTATGAAAGAGTTACTTATAATTTTCCCGTTTTTTGTTTTTTTTTTACCTTATTCAGATAATAATAAGTTCATTATTTTTAAATTTAATCATGTTCATAATAATGAAAATTTTATCTTTCTAAGATTCAACCATTTTTTTTATAAGAAGTGTTAGAAAAATTTTGGTGTAGAAAAGCGAAACCAGTTTATGAAAATGAACAATAAGTTGTATAAAAGTGTACTAATGATGTTTTCTTAAAAAAATAATAGCAATGGCGGCAGAATTCCTTAGGATGCTAGATTTGAGTTGCCTTTTTGCCAAACGTGCTGCCATCTTTTGAGTACTTTATGCAATATTTGAATTAGTAAAAAAGTTATTAGTTATTTTTAAATTTAACCACTTTCACACACATAATAATGGAAATTTTATCTTCCTACGATTCAACCATTATTTTTTATAAGAAGTGTTACAAAAGTTTTGGTGTTGAAAAGCGAAATCAATTTATGAAAATGAGCAAAAAGTTGTATAGAAGTCTATTAAAGATATTTTCTTAAAAAAAATAATGGCAATGGCGGCAGAATTCCTTAGCATACTAGATTTGGGTTCCCTTTTGCCAAACGTGCTGCCATCTTTTGAAGACTTTATGCAATATTCGAATTTTTAGGCTTGAACGTTTATATATATGTTACAGTTAAACTGTGCGTGTGTGTATAATTCAGTTATTTCATAGAATAACTAGGTATTCGTATCTCATGAAATAACTAGACAAGTCAGTTAAAGTACATAAAAGAAGAAAATTTTTATACTTTACTTCGTTATTCTATCAAATAACTAGGTATTTTATGAAACAACTAAGGATAGATCGTTAAAATGAAAAATAAACAGTTTCGAAGACCTTTTTATAAATTAATTGATCATAAATAGCTAAAATCTCTCGAAAAATACATTTTATCCCTTTTGTGGATGAACAATTGATTAATAATAAGGTAGAGCAGATGATATAATTTATTATATATATTGCTCATATTGCTAACATTAGTTAAACAGAACGGAGAAAAAAGAATATTTTGCAAAAATAGATTATATTTAAATATTAGCAGCTAGAACCGGTTCAAAGAACTCTCGAGTGCCGTATTTCATACGTTAACGATTAAATAATCATTATTCTATAGAATACCTTGTTAAATCATAGAATTCAATAGGTTTTATACTTTAAGTGACTTGTCAAGTTATTTCATGAAATATCTAGTTATTCTATGAAATAACGCATTTGACATTTTAACGGGAACATATATATACATTTTTAAATTAAACAAGTTGTCAAACATAATCATAAGCAAATCCACATTTTACAGTTATTATAATAATAAATTCATTTTCAAATGAATAATTTATTTTTCTTTTCTCATATTAAATTTAATATTTTTGATCTACAATAATAAATTGGTTTGACACATCACTCTGTTTATTTTTCCATTTCTCAAAAGTAAAAATGTATCATTCAGTAATTTAATGAAATCAAAACCAAATGCAATTTAAATGATAAAATTTTTTAATTAAATTTGGTTTCGAAAAATAATGCTTCACTGATGATGCAGCACTCTTTAAATTTTTAGCAAGATATTTTCTTTAAATTCAGAAATTATGTTAAAGCTCCTCGAGTGCTACAAAATATATCATTAGGCGTTCAAATACGTTATATCAGAACTGATTCACATTTAAAATGCACACATAAATTTGAACGGCTGTGAATAGTTGAATATACAAATAAATAAAAACTTAAAAACACGCATATATATGTGCGTATGTATGTATAAATTATGTATACATATATGTATAAATGTGTACCATGGAATTAAAAATAGAATTTTTGTTGAAGTGTTATAAATATTTTGTAAAATGTATTTCAGTTTTGTGATGTATGATTGAATTCTACAATGAAGGAAAATTAATTAATTCATATTTCTGGGCTTCGTTGTAAGACTTTTAATATTCTGTAAAAACTTAGAAAGCAAAAGTTGGTTTTGTAATAATTTCTAGGCGTTGGTTTATTGTGGTTTGTTATATAATATATGCATACATTATATATATATATGCATACATATATATGTGCTGTGGGTGTACATATATATTTGTATAACATTGGCATATACAGTACATTTAAATACAACCTGTCAAGTTATATAATAAGTACCTTTGGATTCGATAATGTTAATGTGATTAACTTTTCGCTATAATAACATTACGTCCCAAACAACTTCTTTGTGCTTTTTGATTTTAATATATTTAAACTAATTAGGGCGGAGAAAACATTCTAATTAGATGAAGACATATAATTGGATGAAAGCTGATGATATATACATATGTTTTAACTAGATAATATTCATTTCTCTTTGAAAATGTTAAGTGTTAGATGAATGAATAATGGAACATTTTTGAAAACTTAGAAATGAAGCAAGACATAAATTACTTTTGAAGCAATGGTAATTTATTTAATAAAATTTGCTTGAATGATTATTTTTTAAGCCTTTATTTCAAATTTGTCTACTTCTGTTCAATGAATGTTAAAACATGGCTATTTACTGTGTGCATTGAATGTATTGTCAGATATAAATACGGGACTACTTGCCTTAGTATCGTTGATGGGTTCCTCGAAAGTACAGCATTAAATAAATACGCACACAATGAAACATCATTTTTACAGGAAAATAGTTAATTCGTTCCGATCATATTTTGTTAAAACAAAAATATTTGTTTATTTGCATAAAATTAATGAACAATAAAAAAAAAGTTCGAGTGTAAAAATAACGGAACACTTTTATTAATAAAGGTTTACAAAATGAGAAATATTATTTTTGGTTTGAAACTTTTTCAATTCCTACTATTAGTTCACTCTCTCCCTATATATGTATATATATATCTTGTTCAATTCTTCAATCGTTAATAAAAAAACTTTTATTCATCCATGAAGCTCAAATATATTTTTTTAAACTCGTAGTGGATGACACTTGATGTTAATACAGTTTTTTTGAAATATTAATTCATTAATTAAATTTTATTTTTTAATTTTCAACTTAATCTGTGTTTTTTCTTACGTAGTTAGAGTGGCCGCGGTAGCCAAGTGGCCTAGGCATCGGATGGTGGCTAGCGTGTCATGAATTCGTGCCCCAGTACAACTGAAGACCCGCCGTGTAGGGATGCGATGCACGTTAAATCTGTGGAGAGCTCAAACATTCTCCCGTTGGTGTGGTGTGGTAGTTGGGAGAGGGGGGTGCCAGCTCAAGTGTCGTCAGCGTCACTTGACCATGGTTCAAAATTACGCGGACCGTCCCCAAAAGCCCTCGTGTAGCTGAACAGTGGGACGTTAATATTCACTCACTCACTCACTTACGTAGTTAGAACTACCTGCAACAGATGGCGCCAATACGTTTTTCTAAGGAATTTTTTTTCTTGGCTTCACATACATTTTTTTAAAACTTGTAGTGGATGAACAGTTTTTTTCAAACATTGATTCATAAAAAAACTTTCGTTGTTGACCTAAGCAGGAATTGACTTAATTTTTTTTTATTTATTAGTTGTTTTCTTTTGTACTTCAAGCTATAACACAGAACATCATTTTTTAAATTTCCGCTTTGTTCAAAGGCTTCATTTGGATAATTTTCTTCAATAGATTCGCATGCTCTTCAACAACTACATTCTTCAAGATTATTTAACAAGAAGTTTCTTTTTTCTGTCTGTACATTTTCTTCAATTCCCTATTCTTTTTAAGCTGGTGTTTTTGTGCTAATGAGAGATTCATCAACAAGATGCTGAGAGTTTGAAAAAATCCAGGACATCTTTATGATCCAATGAACTAAAGCCTACATCACGCTCAAGTTTCATTTATTTTTTACATCTTTTAAATGGGTGAAGAAATACAGTAGAGTCCCGAAAACTTGGCACTCGATAGCTTGGAACTCCGGATAACTCGGCCACACACTTGCAGGTCGAGCAAGACATAATGTCCGATACTGAAATTATTGCTGCTCTCAAAGTTAATGAAAAAATGCCGGGAAATAGTGAAGACGTTAACGTTAAGGACACCGTACAAACGCCTAAAATATCACAAAGCTAGGAACTAAAGGCTGTCAAAACTGCCCATCAGTATTTTGAACAACAAAATGAGGCGGTAATGGACTTACTGTTCCTTCGTCATCGTGATGAAGCGTAAAAATGAAGAGTACAGTACGGAAGACAACAGGACATTACATTATTTCTTTAATATATACATATATATATATATATATAGCGACTTTTTTGCAAAGTTGGCTTCTTATTTTTCTTTACAGATAACTTTGTGTCTCCAAAAAGTATTTTGCTGAAGTGGGTCTGATCAGGCAAATTGCTGTATACTATATATACATTAATTTTCATTTTCCTGTAATAAATGCTCTATGTCTTCATATAAAGTACGTGCTTTTCATTATTTAAGGATATTTGGACAGTTTATTTTCTCTGTTGTATTTCTCAAACAAATAATAAATACAAGAGCAGTACATTATTTTTTGAAAAAAACACTCGTACTTATTCTTTTTTAAATCTCATTTTTGATAACTCGACATTTTCTCAAACTTGGCCACCATTCGGTCCACATTAGGCTGAGTTTTCCTTATTCTACTGTACCATGTATAATAATTTTAAAATAGAATGAATCATGTTACATGAATTGGATGGCAAGAACAACTGATATGAATCCAATGAGGCTATCAGAAAGACTGAAGATTAAGTTATCTTTGTGGGGTGTATTTGCCACACGAGCCCCTTCCTTCGGCAATCCAGTTTGTACGTACGCTAGCAGTAATCAATTAATAACTAGTTAAAGTCAAGAGTGACTGTATAACAAGAATGGTCAGCCCATTTCGTTTAGATAATATTATTTTAGTGGGAACATTTTAGCACAAATGTTTTCTACATCACCTAATAGAGAATTAATCAGAAATAACTGAAATTTATTGCTCAAATCAATAACCAAATTAATTACCATTCATTTTCTTATAGTAGCTGATAAATACATACTAGACAAGAGGAAAGGCAACACAAAAATTAAAGTTTATCAATAAAAATTTAAAAAATATGTATTTTTGGAACAAAAATAAGGAAAGACTTTTGACTAATATCAAGGCAGTGAAGCATACTTGTTCTGACTACTTGAGACATTATCAAAAACTTTCAAGAATATATAATTTTCATTGATAGATTAGAGCGGGTGTATATCAGCAGGGGTATATCTGCCTTATCAGTAGGATATCTCCCTACACGGAGAAAAAAGAAATACTCAAAAATGACTACATGGAGATGCTCAGTTTGAAATGAGTTTGTTTATATCAGATTTGAACACATGCCTTTACAAATATGAGACATTACATGTACTCAAAATTTCAAAAAATGGTTAATTAACACTATCAAACAAATTAAAAAGATATTCAGGATTAAAAAAGTTTTTTTAATATACTGGCTACATATTTTAAAGATTGGGGTTCAACAACAAATTTAGTTCTCATAAATCTTCCGAACTATTTTTCGTTTCTACCACGCTACCCGCGGACGAACACATGAGTACTAGATTGTTTTGATATTGTAAGACTTTTATGGGAATTTAGCGGTAAAATGTGATAAAAATGCGGCGGATTATTTAAAAAAACAAATTTAAGGTATGTGCCTACCCTCGGAGCATTTTATTGAAACAAATTTTCAACTAAAAAAACGCTTTTTTCTTTAAAAAGGGTGTGCATAGAACTAGGAATTAATTTTCAAGTGTAGTATAGATACTTGGCGATGTCAAATTTTTTTGGTGACCAAAATCGATCGCCAAGCTACTTCACTTAGCGATAGGTTTCCCGAAGCCAGAATGAATTCGTTATCTCACCAATAATATCTATATAAAAATCGAAAGGGCCCTCTCCCCTATACTACACTTGAGTCAGGAATTAAAATACAATTCCACAAAATTTTAAATTATTTTGGATAGATTGGGAATTTTTAGTTAAAAATTGCAGTTACAGTAAACCTTGTATTGAAAATTCTAATTAATATATTCAAATAATATTAAAACTGCACACAAATAACATCATTATCTGTGCCTAGAGCGATAAGAGTTACATTATTTTTTTGAAATTTGTCAATTTTTTAAAAAAAAAACATATTTTTTCTCACAAATTGTATGTGCAATAAAATGCATATATACATACACAGAGATTATAGTCTATAATACAAATAAAATAAAAGTTTTCTTAAAATGTTAATTCAATGTCTTAAAAAGAAATCCATTTGTGAACTTTACCGGGAAGCCAAAAAGCATAGTTTCTCAGACAATGCTTTTAAAGATTTAAATACAATATGAAAAATGTTCTACTAGTTGTACATTTCTTAAACTCAAAAATTTGATCCCGTAACAGGTTCAAAAATGAGAATGTACTTGTGTCTCGATATGAGAATATCCGATTCTCAGATTTGAGTAAGCGTGCATCGGAGCTATTTTGAGAATGTGAAGTACTCAAAAGTGAGCTGTTTGCTCTCAGTTTTGAAGATCGTTTCTCGCAGTGTACTAGACCATATTGAGAAACAATTTCTGATTCAAGACGTCATGGACAGCTATTCTATCTATAATTAATTTATTTTATTTACCGTAAAATACGGCGAATAACGCGCGCCCATACTTTCAAGTTGCATTTTTTAATTTTTTGGCATATTTGCCGTATAACGGGCCCTGCCTATTTTACGAAAGAACCTGAAAAATACATGTGTAATATTCTTATGTTTTCAAGTCAAATATTCGAGGTATTGATCAAAGCTTTAGAAAAAAATAGTGTACTTCTAGAACTACAACCCTTTAAGTTCATAAGGAATGGCATTTATTTTAAATAAAGAGTACTTCGATATATATAAAAGTTTAATTGTTTACTATAATCATCTCTATTTTTATTATTAAAATTCTCAATTTTATACCCGGAGTATAACGCACACCCATAAATTTCTATCTTATCTTTTCTGTTAAAAGTGTGCGTTATACGTCGGATTTTACGGTAATAAGAAGGGATTTATTGTGTCAGCGTTTCAATCCTAATCTTGGTCTGTGCCAGTAGTTTTGAAACTTTATCGACTTGAAGAATCCTTAGGATTATAAGGTATTTTCGGGGAATCCTATCTCGTACTTATTAGAACATACATTTTAATAGAGTATTTAAAGTAGATCAACATGTGCGTGTGTGTAATTTACTCCTAAACAACATTAATTTATGCTCTAAGTGTCAATTAAGGCCTTATCACACGTACACGTTTGGTGCAATTTTTGTTCCAATTCGTGCAATTTTTACTCCGTTGCCATAGCAATGGCTTCCGAACAACTTTTTGCCACTGAGCTGAGAAAGTTGCTCTAAATGAAAGTTGCTTGAAATTCCAGCCAATGGGGTTCTTCGGCGCCCTACGTCATAAACAAGATGGCGGTAACGGTGGTAGTTTCACATCAGATATGGCGTATAATATTTTAGTGGTGTATAATATTTTAACGGCGTATAATATTTTAAACATAATGATGCTCCATTTCTGTTTACCCCCATAAACAAAAGCGCCAGCGAAATAAAAGAAATAATATTAGATGGTCGTTTTCGAAGCAGAAAAATCAGCGAGTAATGTTTCAATGTGGAGAAAGAGAGTGGCTGACGTCAGAGCATGCCGTTTTGTTTACGGTAACCCTTCCCCCTCAGATTCGGCGAAAAGTTGGGTGAAAAAATTGCGCGGAAACTTTACGTGTGATACCGCCTTTACCCTTGCGTTATATTTAGTAACTGGGATACGTGCTTACATTTTTAACACAAACTGTCAAAGTCTAGGTTTGTAGAAATTATTTGTAGTTGCATTTCATATTCTGCGTTTAATCTGTTTTTTATATTTTCTTTTTACTGTCACATACAATGAAAATAAAATGTTTATAGATATGGAGAAATTTCTGTGCATTGTATATGATTTTGCAACCTAAAATTTAGGAGCTGTTTTTGCTAAAATTTAGAATTTAATGGTTAATCTTTTGATATGTCGATAAGTTGTTCCCCCTCCTTCTTTTACAAACCTTCTGATTTATCGTAGAAGTTGAACTTTTATTTTGACTTATGGAACCCCTGGGTAAACCTCGTAGAGCTTCATAATTCCGTGGAACTCAATTTAAAGACCACTGTTATGTACAATCGGGAAAAGTTGCATGAATTTTGGATGTGATTTGATGTGCTTTTTTAGAGAACAATTAGTAAAATGCACTTCAACTATTTTCTCTGAGAACTGTTGAATAGGATCCAATAACTATGTTTTTTCTTCCTTCATTAATTAAAAAAATTATTTTATAAATATTAAATGTTAAAAAAAGATTCTGGTTTACGATAAGCGAAAATTGCGTAAAACGTTAGGCGGAAGTAATTGATTATGTGGTTAAAAAAACATCCTATTATCTTAAACAATGTACTATTTTCAACCTCATAATTCAGAAAAGGCTTGGGTAATTCTCATTACACATAAGTGCTTTATCCCATTTCGAAGAGCTGTTAAAGCTTTTCCCACCCATTTAGCTCATGTGTAATCTAAATGGATATCTTCCTGAATCCAGATTTATCAAAAAAATTTTTAAAGTAACGAAATGTGTGGAATTATTTATAAACGTTCTTCCAATGTTACACAGTCGACTCTCGATAATTCAAATCTTCTATAATACGAACTTCTCGGTAATTCAAAATATATGCCCAGTCCCTTGAAAAAAACTCTTGATATTTCGAACTAAAACAATACGTTTGGGTACACTCAATAATTCGAAGTAAAATCTGTGACTGACCAGACTACAAGACGCAATAATACGAAGCTATCTTATAAAACTCACGACAATTCGAACACTCACTAGCATGTACGGTCCTGTATCAAATAGGTTGGAGCTTACAAGATTGTGTTGTATTGTCTTTGCGTATGTCCCCTGTATCGTAGCCCTTTCAATGACCATCTGTCTGCTACACCTTCTTAGTGTTTTCTGGTTCATCAGGAGAAAATACACTTTTATTCTTTTCCTTTTTCAGTGGACAATAGACCAACCGCACCTGTTGTCAGCCTTCCATATCTTTCGTTTAACACGTGGGCTTGCTACGCATTCCACTATTGTGAAGAGATGCGTAGGATTGTGTATGAATGTATACTTTTAATACAGGACTCTTAACTTTTGTTTTATATTTATATTGTATAATATGTGTACTTTTTAAAAATTACTTTAAAATTTTATACATATGTACAATTGTTGATTTATTACATAGTTTTAAATTTAAACGTGTTAGAGAAAAAAATTCTCTTCTAGTATTTTGGGAGTTTATTTCTACCCTCTTGATAATTCGAAGTTTTTCATTGGTGCCTCCAACTTCGAATTACCGAGAGTCGAGTGTATATATATATATATATATAACAATACATTAATAAATCAAACATAAATTACTTTAAAAAATAAAAAAATTTGAATGCAAATGCTACTGAATACTCACTACGGTGGATTGATTTTTATTTTCAGAATTTCATAACCTACCAATACGGAAATGATGTTTTCTGATACATAGATTAAGGTATATACATATCCTACTACGTTCAGAACCATGGCTTTTCAAAAAATTGTACAAACGAATATTTTTTTAATATTTAGTGTCTCTTAGATTAGAATACACATATAAAATTGGCTTAAGAATATTATTATAATAAAAAAAATTATTTAAATGTGATATTTTGGTAACACTAAACCTCAAATTACCCATTTTCAAAACATTCTCCCTTTATGAAAAATGCTTTTATAATGATAATATTTTATCTAATATAGCTCAAACCTCAGTACACAGCCCGAATTAAGATTTTTGACATTTATGTCTTAGAAGTGGATTTATCTCGATAGCATCACAGTGAAAAAATGTTCGCAAAAAAACACCGATTATATATATATATATATATATCAGTAATTCCGCACTCTAAAAATGATGTGAATTTTTCAAAAATTCTAGCTCAGGCTCTTCGTAGAAGCTATATATAAGCAAAATATTATTATTATAGAATCATTTTTCATAAAAGCGGAATGTTCTGAAAATATGCAATTCTACGTTAATTTTTTTGCCAAAATATTTCATTTAAATATTTTTTTTGTAATAATATTCTGAAAATAATTTTATACGTGTATTCTAATCAAGGTGACACTAAATATTAAAAAAAAATATTCTTTTGTATAATTTTGCAAAATAACGGCTCCGAACGTAGTAGGATACTTTAAGTGGAAATAAAATTGAAAAATAATTTTTATGTTAAGTATTGCCACAAAGGGAACGCAGTTTAGATGTTTGAGTTTTTTTTTTTATGGTAAAAAGTCAAAGTTAATTTTTGCTGAAGAAAAACAATAATATTTTAATACTTCTTAACATTTATTGTGATGTGACGACATCTACTAAATAGTTAGAAGGAAAAAAAAATATCAGGTAAATTTAACAGCTTCTTTAGCAATACATTTTTGAAAAAACCTACCGTCGAAATTATAGTTACCGGAAGATGGAAATAAGCTTGGATGGACCGATTCGACAGTGCAGGAAAAGGGAGAGGAGTTATGAAATGTTGCAAGGTACATTTTACTATTTACTACTCCACACTCAATTATCAATAATCATCGTGTTTGGTTATTCGCATTGTAGAAAAATAGTTTTATTTTGTGTCTAAAAAGTCATCTAACGAAAATTAAGTCTTTTTCTATTTTTTCGAGATTTCAACCTCTTTGAGGCAATATATTAAAATTTGAAATTATTATTTTTATAATCATTTTCCCTAATCTCCTTATTATAGAACTTCTTTTCCGCATAGGGAATTTCCGATAACTAATAATTTTTCCCTCCATGTAACCCTAACACTCACCGTATTTCTTTAATTTGAGTGAGCAATAAATATTATTAGCCAAAAATTTTATTATGCGCTGAATCATTGAAGGTGCCTCTTCGTAGAAATACAGTAAAGTTGAGCATAATAAAATGAAATGAAATTCAGAAGTGAAATAAAATTCGAAAGAAATTCAAAACGATTCAAATGAATAGAAGGGGAAAGTTTAAATATTCCCTGAAAACTACAAGATAGGGGAAAAAAATCCTTTTTAAGACTGGAAAGCAATCTTTAATTAACTCAACAAAAAAATTATTTGCCATTAACATGCACTCAGCGTTAAGCTGTTACTTAAATGTAAACGTAATAAATATGCTAATGGCTTTCTAAGTACTTTAGAAAGAGAGTGTAAGAAATTGGAGTGTAGGGACAGTAATCCTTTAAAAAAGGCTACCTTAATTATATATATATATAAGTTACGTGAAAGTAATCCTTTTGAACAATGGAACTGTAGAAGAATGTGTAGACATATGTAAATGATCTCCGTGATGTATTTATAAGCAAAAACTTTCTAGGAGCTTGAAAAAGCATTTTTTTTTTTGTAGCTACTTTGAATAGATGTTTGATCGCAAAGCATTATGCTTTCCAGCATTGAAAAATATGAAACTTCAGTTGCTAAGTACTGAAAATGTATTATTTAATTTACTAGCCGTTACCTGCACGCTTCGTTGGGTATTTCACGACTTTGTATGACTATGTACTGCTTTTAAATATTGATATCTAAGTTCTAAAACTAAGGCTTCATTTTTTTTATAAACATTCTTATAGTTCTCGCCTTTTGATTAAAAAATGGAGGTATAATTATATTTTACTCCCCTATAAGCCTACGGTGGATTTCCGAGAAATCCATTCTTAGCGGGTGTCTATACAACAGAGGAAGCATGCTTGCCCAATTTCAAGTCTTTAGATCCGACTGTTAAAAAACGAAAATTTTTTTAATACCTAAAACGCCCCCTTTTGGAGTCTATTTTTACAAAACCCATTCTTATAGAGGATTTCTACTCAACGAAGGAAACATGTAAAGGTCTTGCATGCGCACCTAAAGGTGTGGAAAAAGGGAAGGGAGACTAGCCATGTTCTAAATCACTTAATTCATTTACAGCACAAACCCCAACACAAGTTTGATCAATTAAAGTTAAGAGATGCACCCAATTAATAAATATGAAGATAAGTAATGAGCTATGCGAGATATAAGAAGACTTTTAATACTTTAGTACACTTATTTAATGCAATAGCTCTGACTTCTTCGCCATCTTATCTAGATTCAATCTCAAGTGACAGATTGTCACCTTAAGTAATACAATTATTAATTACTAAATATCCGCGCTTAGCATTCATTCAATTTGATTAATCACTGCTCCGCTGGTAGGCTATTCTATCTCTCTTTTCTAACATGAAAGCCTAGGCAATATATAGTGGTCATAATTTGCATGCTCACATTTTCTTCTTCGAAGAAAGCTTTTAATAAAATAATTTTTAAAGACCAAAAATTCTCCAAGAGGACTGTTAGTGGAAAATGGCGTATAGAGCCGTCGCAAACATGCTTACCAAATCTCAAGTCTGTAGATGTAATACTCGCAGTTCAAAAACGGATTTTTTTTCTATAATGCCCACAATTTCCCCTTTGGGGTCAATTTTCGTAAAACCCGTTCTTAGCAGATTTCCGCCCAACAAAAGAAACATATTTGCCAAATTTCAAGTCTGTAAGTCAAATAATTCAAATGTGAAGTTTAATCACCCCCCTCCCCTTCTCGGAAGTCGAATTTCACGAAATAGCGGATATTTTCGTTTAAAGCGGATCTCTACTTAAAAAAAAGGACTATCTTTATTAAATATCCTGTCTGATGTTCTAATATTTTCAAGTTTTTACGTGATAAGTGAGAGAGTCGCTTTTCTCCTTTATATAAGTAGATTATTATTTATTCAATGGACCATTCAATATTATAAATAAGTATCAGTTCTATTTTTATATTTTCAGCTGTTCATATAATTACATACTTTAACTATTTATAGATATTTCCTGAGCAATTTGCTTTTTACAATCCATGCATATATTTAATCAATTATTTTCCATACCTCCTCATTGAAATGATAACTTGCCAAAGTATCATTTGCCTTTCTGAACTAGGTAAAAATCGTTATATAATATCAAAAATGCTTTTTTAAACTCAATTCTATTTTTCAAAGTAAAAGCTATGTTATTTCTTCACACAATAATACTTTTCGTTTTTCAAAGAAATGTTTTAATACTTCTTTTGCTTTGAAAACTAAAAGTATGATTTAATGATATTTTCCTTTAAAAGAGCTGTGGTATTGGAAACAAAAACTTTTCTCTTGTACTCCAACGCGCGGGGTTCTATTTTTATAAATACTCAAACAATAAATTTATAGAAAGTTGAGTTTTTGTTTCAAAGTACTTAATGGTATTTTTGGAATTTTCTAGTCTCCGAACATCCAATTTTGTTCGGCTTAGTAATTTTTTTAGGATATTCTTAGACGAAAAATCAATTCTTCGAAAGAAAACAATTTTATTACATCGTTTGATGTATTTGTCGATTGTTTACGGAAGAGAATGACAAAATATTAGAACAGATTTTTCTGCTTTTTGCACTAACTATATTTCTAGGTCGTTAGACTTATTGATTATTTGTCCGCTTATTAGAATCGTTTGTCATGGTATGTAATTTATTTTTGCTTTATATCTGTTACCATATAACTCTCGCAGACATTTCGACACAAAGCGTATCATTTTTCGTGCCACATATTTTTTTTATGTATAGGAATACAAAAGGTTGTTTATAACAAAATATTAATAAAAAGAACATTTTTTAAAATTAAAATCTCAAATTATTATGATTTTTGAACCCTTTAACTGTTAAATTATTTTGATGATTTCGGTACCGAAACTGTCAGCTTTTTTATTGCAAAAATCAGATGTTTTGTATAAAATATATTTAGTAGTTAAAAACTGGTATTTTGAATTACATGCTTAAAAATTTTTAAGAATTGGTTGCAACTGCATATTCGCTTGAGGTGGTAAAATTTGCTTCTACTGGAGCATTATTTTCTAATAATAATAATAAAATAATAAAAAAAATAATAATACCTATTGGTAGTTCAGTAATTCAGTTTTATGCGGTACTCTTAGAAATACTTTTCCAAGCACAAACCAACTCCGAAATCATTTGCTTTGATTAATCAAAAAATTTTTAATTAAAAATTTTAATTTAAAAATGCTATTTTTTAACTACAAAAGAAAGTAAAAAAATACCTATTACCGAATTAAAACAAAAGTGAAAAAAATGCAGAAATACGATTAAACGCGTATAACAATTAGGGTGGCATAGCTGGTTTGTAGCTGGCCTTCTGCACCGAAGGTTGCGAACCCGACCCAGGCCCAAGTCGGTGGATTTTCATGATGCAGAAAATCAACAGCGTCCATATCGTATGATTATGCAACATGTAAAAAATCCCTTGAATGCCCTTTTGGCTTGGGTGCTCTCGGCAAAATTAAATTCTTTAATACAATTTCGCATCGTCAGAGCTCAGATTAAAATTACTTGCGGCAATCGGTATCGCCTATATGGTGCCGCACTAAAAAGGTGATACTAGCTCCTGGGAAATGTACTAGGTCTGCAAAGATAAAAATACGAATCCGCAGCCCCATTAGAGAGAAAAAACAATTAATTATTAACATAGCATCAAAGCGTTGGCATCATTGAGCTCTAAAACTGAAAAATAGAAAATTAACTAACATCGGGGAGGGTATATTTTTATTGTATGAAGATAAAATTTGTAAATTCGATATTGTCACGATTTTTTTTATAGGTTCTGTGTTTTAAAACATATAAAGGAGTCTACTGACCAATATAGTGAAAATATATAGTTACAGTATATGGAATATGATAATACATAACCTCTGCGATATACATCCCCCTCTCTATTTTAAAAATTTAGACTTTCATTACAACTAATGATCTGATCTCGATACTTTAGCGTCACGACAAAACACATGGTCTTAGACTCGTTTTTATAAAGCTGTGTTGTTTAATATTTATGAGCAAGTGAGAAAGAAAACTGAAATGTATATACACTGACGGAAAAAAATCCACAGCATTAAGAAAAAATTATTAAAGAGTAACGAAATTTGAACAATGCAATTGTTTAGTTAACATGCTTAATTGATTAAATTTTCAAGATCACAGGCTAATTTAAGCTAAAAAAATGCATTTCAAATGTGAAATGCTGTTACATTAATAACCGGTGTAACCTCCAGAGTTTTGCATGCAAGCCTGCCAGTGTGCATGCATCGTGTCACACATGTGTCGAAAATCCCTTTGTGGTATGGAGTTCCATGCTTGTTGTACTTGTTGTGTCAACACATGAACGGTCAGTGCTGGCTGTGGTTGATGCTGGAGTTGTCCTCCAATAATATGCCATACGTGCATCCCTTACAATTGGAGACAGATTTGGTGATCTCGCAGGTCAATGTAACATGTCAACACTCTGTGAAGCACGTTGCGTTACAACAGTGGTGAGAGGGTGAGAATTATCCTGTTGGTAAAATCAATTTGAATGTTGTTCATGAATGACAATACTATAGGTTGAATTACCAGAGTGACATACAAATTTGTAATCAATGTGTTTGGGATAACCACGAAAGTGCTCCTTCTGTCTTAGGAAACTGCTCCCCAGACCATGAGGTCCAGTGTGTCTAAGTCGTAGACAGTTTGGTTGCAGGCGTTACCCCGGCCTCCTTCTGACCAACACACAGTCATCACTAGCACCAAGTTAGAACCTGCTTTCATCAAGAAACACAGCAGATCTCCTCTCCATTCTCCAATGAGCTCTGGCTTGACATCACTGGTATCGCAAATGGCAATGGCTGGGAGTCAGTGGAATACATGCTACAGGGCACCTGGTTTAGAGCTGTCTTTAAGTAACCGATTTCTAACTGCTCGTTTTGCCACTGTGGCATCAATTGCAACTCGAATTTCTGCCGTAGTCGGGGTGCGGATGTGCCATAGCCGTACGTCGTATACGGTGGTCTTCTCTTTCAGTAGTGACACTTGGCCGCCCGGCTCCCGGCCATTCTTTGACCACTGCTGCCAACAATCATGCGCAGTGGATATATTCCGGCCAAGTCCTTCTGCAATATCGTGGGAAGAAAATCTACCTTCTCGTAGCCCTATTCCATGACCTCGATCAAACTCGGTGAGCTGTTGGTAATGGTTTCTTTGTCTTCTTAAAGTCATTGTTAATTAAATACGTCCAATTTCGCAAACAATTAACGTTCACGAACTTAACAGCACGCATTTAAAGCAACCTTGATTTGCAAGTTCTGAGTGGCGCTACAAGCGCCACACTTAAGTGCGAGCAGCGTAATTTGAATCGATGTCATCTTTCAGATGTATAAACACGTCTACCAAATTTCGTTTATCCAACATAAGTCTTTCTTGGTGTTGGGATTTTTTTCCCCGTCAGTGTACATGGGATATCAAATTATTCAATATAATGATAGTTAATAAGATAATTAAATATCATCCTTTATTTGAAATATTTAATTCGTATACTGTAGTTATCATTTGAAAGATAATTTAATGATTTATTGTGAAAATAAAAGAGGACATTATAGTGATTTTGAACAAATAAACGTATTGCGTTATGAATTTCAATACGTTATTTTAATGTTTTTGAGCTGTTACTTTTATTTCCAAAAATGGAATATTATTGTTGTAAATAAAAATAATATTGAACTTTATATAGATATCTGGCAAACTTTTTACCCTTACGGCATGTGTGAGCATTAAAAATGGAAAAAAAAATCTGATAATGATATAAAACAGTATTTTCTTAAAAATATATCTTCTAATTATCGCAGAGTTTTTATTGCAGACTATTAAAATAATTTCATTTACTTCTTGATAAGACACAAAGATAAATAGCTATCTTTTTTTATCCTATTTAAAAAAAAATTATATGGCTTATAGAGAGAGAGATTGAAAATTTTTATCGAACTGGTCGGAACTTATTTATTATATTTCATGGGAGAATGTAAGATTTAAGAGTGAGTAAAAAAGTATCGTTTTTATTTTGGTAAAATAATGCACAGTACATATTTCAAAATTTAAAAGTAACAAAACAGAGAGAAGAAATAGACAAAGATGTTTAATTGCGACCGTTTTGTTATCGTAAATGAAATCAATGGTGAAATCATTCTTGAGTAAGGCTATGAAACCATTTTGGAATAAAGCAGCAGATATCTCATTTCGTCAACAAATAAAAACTAATTACTGTTGCTAGTACTAATAATAATAAAGATAACAGCAATAATAACAATAATGATAGTAATAGTAACAATAGTAGTAAAGAGGAATCTGGCTAAAACTCTTTGTACCCTCTTGCTGATTTAGCTTGATCTCTGTCTGTCTGCCTGTCTCTATCCCAGGCAATAAATAAATCAACCATATCAATAATAATAGAGCTTACAATTTGAGAAAGTGTTGGTTATATAGATTTGCGTGTCTATAGTATATCTCTTTGCCGAAAACTCTTAAAAATAATCATGTAATGTAGCATAATCAATGAAACTTCATTTTAGAAAAATAAAACGTCGTAAATATTTTAAAGAGTAAGGCTCGTATAAAAATTTCTTTTTAGAATTAGCTTCAATTATGAATATAGCTCTATACACTATTTCCTCAATTTTTATGGTGATGAAATTCGATGAATTTACAGAAACATTATATATATAATCAAAATTTCTCTACAAGAGAGAGATGAATGAACATTAATCAAAACTGAAAAAAAAGTGAAATTGCAAGTTAACCAGACAATAGGTTTTAGAAAGAATATATGAAAAAATAAAAATAATAGAGCTAAATATATAAATATGGATGCAGCAGTATTATAAACATTGTTCACTTAGGACAGCTTATATATAAAATAATTTATATAAAGTGTGGGGGTGAACATCTTTTGTTACCAGACAACCTTCCCTCTGTTTATAATACTGAGCAAAACCTATTGAAAATAATCGATAGAATATCTAAATTTATTACAATAAAAAGGTAACTTAACTAAAAATTGCATTAAAAAATGCAGAACTCACGCTAAATCAGAGTACAATAAACAAGTTATTGCCAGATTCTGGACCCAAATGCAAATTCAATGCATAGGAATGGCTGAAAAGTAGCATTTAGCAAAAGTATGAAAAGAATAGAAATAATAAATTAAGAATTGTAAGCATACTACCATTATCTTAGGGACACTAAGATTATATATGATTTAAAAAAAATATATTAAATTAAATTTAAAAAAACCCCTGTAATTTTATCTAAAATTAGAATTAAAATTTGGAGGTAACTATAACTATCTAGGAAGAATAATAAATTTATAATAAAATCTATTAATAAACTATGGAAATTTAAGCCTTACTATTTAGAATTTCTTTTTTCAAATATCTATTAATAAAATTAATTGGGTATTTTTGAATTAAACAGTATTCAGTTAAATGTTTATAGTTTTTTTTATTTTTTCTGATTTATTTGAAACTAGAAATTTATTGCGTTGTATGTAATTTATAACAATATTTCTAAATATAGAAACATGTACATTACTCTCCCAATGTGCTACTTTCACAATATTAAACTTAAATTCTTCTCGTTTGTCATAAATATCAGTAACTTATTTTACTATCTTTTAATTTAATTTCTATATCAAGAAAATTTGCTTCATAGTTGTTACTATTTGTCTGTATTAAATTCAGATTTTGTGGATAAAAATTAGTATTAGATTTAAAGCTGTCTTGCTTGCCAAAAATGGTTAGATCATCTATGTAGCGAAAAATGTAACATACTGAGTTGTAATGAAACATTTTTCAAAATAATCTAAATATAAATTGGTAAGACAGTTGCTATCTGGGCCACCTTGTGGCAAATCTTTAATCTGTTGATAATAGTTACCATTATGATATGAATAGCTCTCTTTTAGTACAAACTCTCTTTAAGTTTAGAATATATATATATATATATATATATATATATATATATATATATATATATATAATTTTACATAAATTTTCTAAATGGATAAAAAGATAGAAATTATTTGTCATTGATACGAATGTGAATGGAAAGCAATAATTTCATGTAACAATATATTCAGAATAATAATTACTCTTTTCTTTCACATCCTATCCTTTATTTAAGATTTTGTAACATAAATTACGAACAGAAAAATTGAAGACTTGGAAGTTTTTTTATTCTATTTTTAGATCTATGAGAAATGAGAAAATTACATTAAAATTATTTCAATAATTTTACTTTATTTATTGTGACTTTTGTTTTGCGTTGACAAATTTTTGCTTAGATTTATACAACGAATGAATTTCTATAACATTTTCTGAGAATTTTTGAATGCATACATGTTTTACACAGTTTAAACTGGAAATATATTTTATTCAGATTATACTATTACTCTCCAACAAATTTTTTTTGGGAAATTAAAAATTTAAACCCTAACCTTAGAATTCAATAATAATAATTTTTTGATATACGATTTTCAAGTTTTTTAATGTTGATCTGAATGTATTTTATTAAAAGTCAAATATTTTTCTTTGGGAAAAAGTGAGAGAAAATTCTTATAACAATTGGATTGTAGGGGATTTCGGAAAATTTGGCATATTTGTTGAAGAATTTACATTTTTAATAAAAATTCCCAGAGTTGTCATTTTTTTGCATGAATTATACAAGCATTTTAAGTTATGCATATTGAACTTTGTTTTGTTAATTTTCTTTTTTTGTGTGTGTATTAATTACGTTAAGTATAATAGCAATATTAATTTAATTTTAATTCTATTGCATGAATCTCTCCAACGGAATTATAGCACTTTTCCATTCAAGAAATGCAATATGAAATAATAAATGAATAAAAAAATGAAAATCTATGTTTTTTCAATTTCAAAATTTTTACAGAGGAAATTTTTACGTTTTCTGTTTTTATTTGTGTGTGTGTTTGACGGTTTTATATTCCAAATTTTTTAAAAAAAAGAGGGGGAAAAGAAAAAGAATAGCTCTCAATATAAAACAACTTGTGCTGCCATCTAGTGTTATTCTATTAAAATAAATTGTATGAAATAAGAGATTCGAGAGCAGTTCAAGGATTTAACATATATAATGCATTCGTCCATATTTTAATATTTGAAAGAACATTCCTTATAACATATTTCCTTTGATCATTTTTTGAGTTATTTTCATATTTTTAAATATAATAAGTAGTTTAAAGTGATTTATAATACCTAAATTACTTTTTATTTAGCTTGCACTTAATTATGCCATAAAATGGCCATTCAAAATAAGAGCCTCATTTTTTTTTCGAACTTTACTTTTATATCTGTAGTTAATTATACATCCTAATGAATCTAATTAATGCGGATCACAGATTTTTAGAATTAAAACAAATTACACAAATTGTCGAAGTGTAAAGCAGCTGTATGAGTGTGACATAATTTTGGTAGTGTAAAATATTTTCTTTATGTTTTGAGTATTTTTGTAGAAATTTTGCAATAGATATATAATTCTCTCTCTCTCTAGAATCTAGAACGGATAAATTTAGATTGCAATGTAGGGAAAAATTAAGTTAAATATGCTAGCATTCATTCCGATGTAACCTGAAAAATTAATAAAATTGAAGTACAAAAGTAATTGAAACTTTATTTAGGATGAATTACTATCAAATATATATTTCAAAATGTAATATCTTATCTTAAAAAATATCTTCATTTAGTAAAAGATATTAATTTCTTAAAACATTCTACAGACCAAAATTGAAAACGAGAATGTTTACATAAAATAATTATCATTGCTGAGAGAATAAGAGAGGAAAATATTTTATATTAAAAACTTTCTTCGATCTGAGGAATTAGGTTCGGTTTAAATTGATTATTATTTTATTTTAACTAAGCAATTTTAATATTTAAATCAGGACTTTTGATAATATCTAAACAACATTATACTGTGTAATTCATAAAATTTTTAGAAATATGAAAATTTATTTTATAAAAAGGAGAAATGAGACGAAAAAATTACTAAAGCTTAACAAAAAGTAATTCAAAAAATAAAAAATTATTTTAAAAGTACAAAGATATTCAAAGATTTGAAATCTTTACTTTAATTTTTCTGGAAAGCTTTTGTTAGTTTACAACAACTAACTCTATAGAGAAAACTTTTCAGAAATCTTATACAAAAAAAGTAATATTCCTGCAATTTTACTTATTTATTTCCCCCCATAAATCGCTCTAAAGTTCTACTTAGTATATAGTTTTTTATACTCGAAAGTATTTCATAGAAAGTTCTACATTTTTTTTTGAAAAAAACTATGAAAGAAGGTCAGAAGGATATCCCCATATAATTTTTTATATACTTTATTTGAGCGACAATGTTATATAGAAATCAATTTTTATAGTTTTTCTCCTTGAAATGGTCTGTACAGCTCTACAGCATTCTTATATCAACACTATCCCTTCTTTTAAATTTCTTTTAATTTATTTAGATAAATATTACTTTCTGGAAAGCAAGGGAAAAAATTTCCTTTATTTAAATTTTTTTTGCAAGATTTGGATTTTGTTTTTCCGATATCAATATTTTTATTTCGTGGAATATTATGAACTTTTTTTACATATGCAACCAAGTTTTGTAGATAACGATGTCCCATTTTAAAAGTAATTTTGTTGAAATTTACTTTAAAAAATGGTATATAAATAATAAAAATGTAAATGATGAACACATTGATGTATGGTAATACGTTTTAGATCGTTCACTTTGTTCTCATTGAAGCATGGATAAAAATTAATAAGAAAATTTGAAATTTATTTGAATATAAATTCAAATAGAGCTTAAAAATGGTAAAAGAAATTCAAATTCAAATAAATAAAATAATGTTAAAGTAAATAATGCTATTCTAAATATAGGCCATATTATTGAAATTTAGCGTTAGAAATAACGTAAGGAAAATATATTAATGATAAATACTGTTTGTTTCAATACATCGAAAATTAAAAACTGGACACGTTATTCCCATTGAAGCATGAAATGAAAATTATTGGGTAAATGTGAAACTTCTGAACTAAATACAAAAATGTGTTTGTTAAACTTCTATTTTCAGCTACATTACTTACGATGTTTTCAAACTGCAGGTTAATAATAGACTTTAAAAGGAGTTCCTTAGTGATCCCTGCATAAACATCTGTGGTTGAAAATATCATCTATAAAATATTTACAAAATCAACGATACAGCCTTTTCCCTTTGCTTCTACCTGAAGCAGAACTTGAAAATATGTGGAACAATGATAGAATAATCTAAAAATATGATAGTAAGAATTGCATATTTTATATCCAGTAAAATATAAACTGTATGTACTTATCAATTTTTAAAACAAATATTTTTGTTAACGTAAAAAAAAAAAGTGCTTATTCGTTGTGTGTTCTTATTTTATCAAAATGTGAATGTTCATATTTTGATATTATATGAATCTAGATATTTTTAAAATTTCAATTTCAATACATTTCTATTTTTAAAAATTGGAAAAAATAATAAATAAAATATGAGAACGCAATATGCGCGTGCTTGTGTATGTATATTAAAATGTTTGATGAAAAAAATTATCACTGATATAAGTATTAAAAATTATTTTGAGATTCCATATATATTAAACCAAGAATTATTTAGTAAGACTCGTGTGTTTTTCAAAACTTGATCCACTAAATTTTAAGAAAAAAGTTGAATAAATTCACGTGGAAAAATGTTTCTTGCAGTTTTGTTCTTCTGGTCTCTCTCTCAATGTGATAGTTCTTAGAATAATTTATTAGAGTGTTCATGTGGAATCCAAGATATGTGCACAACCTAGTATGTTAAACATTTTTGGAGTTCCCCACGATTTCGATGTGATATCTGAGGGAAAACTTCATCGAAGTTCATATGAAAATATATCGAAAATGAAAATTTTTCTACGCTAAATGAATTTAATCAAACTTTGTCCTCTTTTTTTTTTTTATAATTGTATGTCACTTAACAACTTGCATTACGAATTTAAAAGATTTCTTTTTGGAAATTTTTGAGAATTTACTAGATATGATTGAATTGAGAAGATTTAAGAATAAGATTGAATGTTTATAATCGGTAATTAAAAAAATATCAAAATTGGCCCCTTTTTAGGTTTATAACCTGTAAGAAACCAGAATACTTTTCTGGCTTAAGACTAGCAATAATGAAATGTACGAGTTAATTTTCAAATAAGTTTCAAAAAATTATTATAAAACTGAAAGAAATTTAAATATACAGTCAGTCCCCGATTTAAGGAATTCATCGGGACCGAGAATTGTGTTCGTTCAATCGGGGTTATTCGTTATATTGGGGTCCAAACAAAACACACACTTTTTACATTTACCTTTTGGGAAATTTTACAATAAGCAACTGCACAAAAAGTATATACTGTCAGAAATTTTACACTTTCTATTCAAGAACTACTAGTGAATTATTCGTGCCAGTTAATTGGAAATTTTAAAACACTGACTGATAGATGCTTGAAAATCTTTTTGATTACTAACTCGAAAGAGTTCTTTTTCCGAATTTAACGCTGAGAAGAAAGTACCACGTCATTTATATCCTGCTGCATAAGGTATGTTTTCACAGTTTCCTAACAATGTAAAGCATTAGAAAATGTAACAGTTTTGATAAGAGTTTCATTATCACCTTCTGTATTAGAATTGCTATTCATTGGTTCCGACAAATCAACAGTTTCCTGAATTTCAGTTGCACTGATAGGTAGTCCGTCATCAAATGTAATATAATCGTTAAAATCTTAAGGCATTCCCTGCGTTATGGAATGAGAGTTTCCTGTACTATTTAAAACTAACACGGTAGGTTACACTCATGCCTCATCTGCACCTAATAAGTCTAATAACGCTCTGTACCCTTTGCGTCGAAAGTCACTACTTACAGGAAAAATCTTTCCAGACAAAAAGTGTGTTATTTGAAAAAAAAAATCCAATTTTTCCTAACACAAACTAATAATTTTTTTTTTTCAACTGTTGAAATAATTCGTGAATTTGGGGTTTATTATTCGATAAATGCCTTCATTTTAATCGGAAAAGAGAAAAACTCGTTATATCGTGAGATTCGTTAAATAGGGGTTCGTTAAATCAGGGTCCGACTGTACTTACAAATGAATAAAATTATAATGAAAAAAAAGGAACGATTTTTTTTCTAAATATTGCAACAATGTTAAAAAATTATCCGAACTAAGAAATTAAAAGAAATTAATTGCGTTTTAATGAAAGCCGGTTAATAATCGTCAAACTTCTGCCTGGAGGCTGTCTAGTCGCAAGTTTGTGGCTGGCCTCCAAAAAAATCATGTTGAAGAATGGTAAGAGCTGTTTAAAGTTAAATTTAAACGAATAAATTCTCAAATGGTGGTGCTAGAGTTAACAGAAGGAAGTACTAGCTCAAGTGTCATCCTCCTCAACTGGCCGTGACTCAGATTTACGAGGTCAACCGTACAAGTAGTGTTTTTATATGCAGATTCTCTATAATGATGCTTTACGAGGACATGATTTCAATTATTAGAAATTTCTTTTAAATATTTTTTTTGGAGATGGAACTGTAATAAATTGCGAAATAAATCCTCTTGCAAGTTAATATTTAGCTGCAACAAATTATTAACTCGATGATTATATTTAACTCTGCCACTTTAGCTCAATCGAGTAGATCCTATAATTTAAGAATAGACAAAAAATTTAAAAGTTGGTTAAACTCATCAACAGTCGTTGACAGGATTTAAATACAGGCGTCCCTCGTATAACACGGTGCTTGTAAAACACGGTTTCGATACTACACGGCCCAAAATTTACGATTATAACACGGATTTCAAATTACATGGTACAAAACTTGAATTTAACATTACGTCGTTTTAATATAACACGATTTTAAAAAATTGAATATCTTTTTCGTTCAATAATTGGAATTTCCAACTGGATTTTTTTTTGTCAATTTCAAGCAAAAACAGCTTTAGCTAAAAAATTAGGAAATTATTTTGTTGAAAAAGATGCTACAGTAGTACGCAGAGGAAAATTTAAAAGAGAAACGAAAAGTTCTTTAGTTACTTATAGAGAAATTCTGAAAGATTTGTAAGATCGAAACAGACAGGTGATCGCAACTATATCAGATAACATGTAATAATGGAAAATTAACTAGTAAAGAGCAGTTTCAACCAACTTTGAGAGAAAAAAATAGATTAGCTGTAAATTCTGATGAGATTGATGATGATAATTTTATGACTTTAATAAGTCGTCTCAATTTTTTTAATAATTATTACTATTACTTTAATATATTTTTGTTGTATTTTTAATTCTTGTATTTCATATTTTTGTTTCTGATTAAAAACTTGAAGTTAACTTGTATGTTTTATTGGAACAAAATTTCAGCTTTCCTAAAATTTTACACCTTAAGACTTGACTTCGATATAACAAGGGTACACATTGCCTTAAAAGTTTCGTATAAAACGGTTTCAATACAGCATAGTACACATTGCCCTGATTTATATTATGGATATACATAATTAATTTGATAAATAAATAAAATAATAATTTAAAAATAAATAAAAAAAGTTTCGTATAACACAGTTTTGATACATCACGGTACGAATTAACCGTGCTGTACGTGGGACACCTGTATTTGAAAAGAAATTTTCCTGACCATTGAAGAGATAAAAAAAAGGTCAGGGGAAAGTTATTGACTAATTATTTATTTTGAAATAAATGTTTTTATTATCATTCATTTACTCATTATATTGATCTCATAAGTACACGGAACAAATGTTTTCAGTAGATAAACTGGAGCCACATATAATATCATTCAGCGAAGCTAAAAATCCGCAATGTACACACATATATAACAAATATTATATTGATGAGATAGACTTAAGTGCTTTGTTTAGATTATATATTCGACGTGTGTATATTTAAAATGAAATATCGTAATGATTGTTTTCCTTAGCAATACAATAATACCCCGAACTTACGTGATAGGCGGGTCTGAGGGATAACAACGTAAGTCGGGGTATGATTTCGCATATAAATACATATAAATTATTTTTAGTTGGGGCCAGAGACAAAAGAAAATAATAATTTGGAAAATTAACGTGTTTAATAAAATCAGATAACAAATAAAAAAATCACAATTTTTTTTGAAGTAGAAGATTTTATGAAATCTAACAAAGTAGTCTTCTGGCTCAAAGATTTTTTTTTCTTTCACAAAATTTTCTCGTAGTCTGCTAATAATTTTTTATTTCTTGTTTTGTTGAAACAATAAAAATTATAGTTTAAAAAACTAAAAATATCCCCCTTTATAGTTATTCGAACTAAGTTGTAACTTAATCTTTTCGTCGCTAAATCTGGAAATTCTGCCAGATGCGGAATGGGATCTGAAATTGGGAAATCGTTAATCCTGATGATCCTTATCAGGACAATGGAACACAATAATGAAATTATTGTATTGTCATTGGTCCAGGATACGTGAGCAAAATTTCGAATTACCTTATAAAGTGTGGGTAAAAATTGAGTTCAAAGATTTCGTTACATACAAGTGAAGCTTATAAAAGAGTGTTAAAAATACGCTCATCTTTGGATATATTTTCTAAGACTTGTAACCCTTTTTCAATTAAACTGAGGCCTTGTATCAAATTCTCAACCATTACTCGATCTTCTGATTGAACTGGGTCTAAGGACTCAAGTTCTTCAATGTCTTGCTCTTGCTCATGTATTATCATAAGCTCATCCATTGTCAGCTCCTGATTGTGAGAATCCAACAAATCTTGAACGCTATCACTTTCAACTTCTAAATTTGTTTGCCTGGCATGATCAATAACTTCTTCAATCGCAATACCAATTTTATGAATTTTTTTTTCTCAAATAAAAGACGAATCGCGAGATTTGAAAATCGCTTAGCTACGAATTCGCGTAAGTCGAGGTATTACTGTATTTAATTTTTTCTTTATGCAAGGGGAATTTAGGTTTGTCTTATGTAAGCAATAGTCATCTTGATGAGTATTATGCATTCAGAAATAATTCTTTTGAAGGGAGCTGCAGACAAGGGATATCCCTTATGACCTTTACATCATGATGTAGCAGATACTGTCAGAAACTCCTTCTTATAAACAATAATGGCTGTTCACACAAAGCTTGAAAGATACATTCTTTGAAAGATTAGGGTGCGGAACGTGTGTAGGCTGATTTACGTGATCATCGGATTTTAAATCCTAGGTTGATAGATTTGATTCACGTTGAGAGAGAGAACTACTGTTCATTCATCACCTGCATTGAAATTTGTCCTTCAATGGAAATAGTTAAGAATGCCTTAAAAATTCATGGATAATCTCATTATCATATAAGTGTGTGCTGTTTAGAATATAAATACAAGCAAAGGTTATTTTTGGTTTCGTTGCTATATTGTTTTTGTTTTTATCAGATGTACTCAAATACCTTATATTTTTTTCTTAAAGCATACATATAAATAAACATCTATGACATTGTTTGAAACTTACTGTTGTTACTGCTAAGTTTCTTACAGACATATGCGTTGATATATATGTATATTATAGTACTTATTAATTTTATTCAAGAATCAATTTTTTTTTCTAAAAAGTGTTGCTCATCATTTTGAATTTGTTATTTAAATAATAGAATTTAGGATATGCTTTGAAAAACAATTTGACAAACTAACTTTTAGAACAGCTGCTTTCCTATACATGCATTAAAGCAGCACTGAAAAAGCTGGTTTTAGTGGAAACAACTTAATATAATAACTATGAGTAAGAGCTGAAAGGTCTTCCTTCAACAGGAAATAGCTCAGACATCTGAATTAGTGAAGTTTAAACTGAATTTATGTGTATTGTATATGTATAGATATAAGATATTCCTTTTAAATATGCTTTGATTCAAATCTACATGGAAGATATGGTACTCTGTAAAATATTAATCTTGTTATATAAGAAAGCACCCCGAAAGCTCCTTTTTCTAGTAAGTTTAAGCTAAAATTTTCACTTTATTTGTTTGCTATCAAGTAAAAATGTTCCGATAAATAGATATGAAAATTGCATGAGCAAACACTGTAATCTAAAAGTGATTCTTTTTTGGATATTTCTATAGGATTATAATATTTCTTTACACATATTTTCTCCATTTTAAATAATTTTCTTAGAATTTAATAATAGATAAAATGGTTTTATTGAGTTTTTGATTTATGAGCAAAACTCATCTTATGAACGTAAATTATGAATATTTAATTCTATGGAAGATAAAAAAGATATTTTGTAAACACAAGATAATAGCGTCCAAATTTCATGCATACAAAAATAGTTTATTAGATTTATAAAAATTTGTACTTAACAGAAAGACAAAACCTGTTCATTGATGCAAGAGAACAAATAAAATTCTAGAATAAAATTTAAAATTAAATATCAACCGGATCAATAATTTAATTTATTTTCCTATAGTTTTGTTTGTTCAACAAGCATTCTGAGTTTTAAGACTAGCAAAATTTTAAGTAATGTTTAAGTTTTAAATAAATGCAGTAGGTATTTGTGAGGTGTGTGTGTTAAATAATAATTCCTGATGATGCTTTCAAAGACCATGATTTAATATCAACGAGTTTAATATTTAGTTGCATAGAATTTTTAACAGCTTTATCAAAATTTGTCACAGAATATATAAAAACTAATTAGCGCTTACATCTTTTTGTGCTTCAGTGGGGAAGTTTTGTGAGTGGAATAATAGCTCAATTCTTGTCTTCATCTCCCCTACTACTGCTCAAAACTACAAGATTTTTTACCAATAACACTATGCATATTTTGAATTTTTTACAGATTTTAAAAAGCACCACGACTTAAAATCTCAGTGCTGGAGCATTTTATTTGTTCAATAAAAAATTGTACAATATTTAAAAGATCTTTGATGCTGTAAGTTAATAAAAAAAAAAAAAAATTCTTCGTATATTACGCCACATTTGAATCCACTAAAAGCACATAAAAGTTGTCTCATATGATACAAATCAATTAATAATCAATTAATGTGAGAGTTCATTTAAATTTGTTTTGCTCAATTATTTCACATATTTTGCTTTGAATTTCTGAATATCAATAAACTGATTGTATTCTAATAATCACAATATTTCTCCAGGTAGCTTTATTTAAAGAATTGGAAATCAATTTTACCAATCAAAAAGTTAAAAAATAATTCAAAATTTAAAATATAAGTTTGTTTAGGATAAATATATAACTAAAAATATAAATTTACAATACATGACAGTGAATTTATTCATATAACAAAAGATATTCATTCTACTGGAAATTTTCTGTCCCAGAGACAACACATATTGTGAACCGTAAACAACTTACAATAGATGCAAATGAAAATGCAGGGTTCACATTTCTTTGAAGAAAGAAAAAATTGCTGTTTCCTGAGATCATAATCAAAATAAACCACGTTTTTGCCTTAGCGTTAACTTCTCTCACGAACCGAAGAATTCTTCTGACCATTTCAGAAATGCTGATGCTCCAGCTAATAACAAGAACAAGAACAGAAGAAAAAGACGTTTCCTGTTCTGTTCTGTTGACCACTTCCTAGCGATAGGCTCAATGGTTCCTCAGACAACATATAATACAATGGAACTAAAGCCTCCATTATTTCCCTTCATATTGTTGTCGAAGATAGGGAAGTAAGCTTCAATTATGTGTGGGCTGACAAAGCTACAAGATAACCTTTACTGAGTTATAACAAATCTCGAGTGAACTTTCAGTCTATCGAATTCCGCTTTTTTTTACAGGCGATTCTTTGCAGTATGGCGTAAAAGATGCATCGGGATGTTACCTTTACATATTCCTTGATTTTATCTAGGAGAGGGAATAGTAATTGAATGATGGGTGTTATAGAAGCTTGAATATTTTTTTTGTAGCTTATATATTGTCGTATAAAAAATTGGAGCACGAGGGAAAAAAGTTGCTGATTAGATAGGGGAATATTAAACATTGAATAAGTTATTGATTAAACAGATTGTGTTTAGTGACACAGTTAAAATATTGTTATAAATGTTAAAAGAATATATGCTAGTCCAGGTGTCAGCAACCTATGGCACGCGGTACAATTCTCAGTGGCATTCTGCACTACTCAACAAATTTGTCAATTTTTGAGTAGATGGAAGTTGATCAATTTGTAATGGACCTTATTTGACAAACATCTTCAAAATCATTAACATTTACAGAATTACGAAAAAAATATTCTGAAAGATAACCTTAAATATAAATTTACAGATATTTTGTAAATTATTGAATGACATTGCTGGAGAGATTAAATTGTTTGAAGAGAGAAAATTGCGTGTATTTTCTGCTTTCCGCTTTTGGTTTAACATATCTAAGTAAAAAAAATCTTTCTTCATATACAAAATATTTCGAGATCGTAAAGAAATTGTTTAACAACTGAATGCTCAAAATCGTGTCAAATAGAAAGTCACAAATTACCCTTGATTTTGCAATATGAAAGTAGAGCAGCATTAGGTTCACATTAAAATTTTTATTTGTCTTTTATTTAGCTATAATGAAAGGAAATACTTATATTTTATGTTGGCGAATTCTTGTTTTAATAAATATGTTTAAAAATACATAATATATGTACAGTTTTAATTTTTATTTTTATTGAAGAAATAGTTATATTATGGGCTGTTTACTTTTATGCTAAGAAATACCTTTAAATGATGCAAAAATAAATATATAACAAAACTGTAAATCTATATTATGACCCTCATTCTCTAACTCTTCATACATTATTGCGGAAGTCGAATTTTTTCAAAAATGTCCTACAGTGTTGGCACGCTGAATCATATTGATAGATTAGTTTGGCATGCCACACCTAAAAGGTTGCCGACCCCATTGAATATATAGAAATTTGCATAAATTACAAGTTTAGCTAAAAGATTATTTTTTAACTGAAAGAAATGGGGGCTTTACAAAATATTGTCAGCTCTAATCCGACGTTATTATCTTAAGAAGTGATAGTCCTTTCACACATTGGAAGTTTATAAGCAAATATAAAAATTTCAATGTTTTTTAAAATTAGAAAATTTAAATGAAAACTGAAATCTTTTAGGTAGAATAGCCCAAAAAACTCTGTGAACCTCAAAATTAATATAAGAGCGACTGTAATTCCTTCTCAATATTTATACAAGTTAAAAAAATTATGAAAAAATTGTTATGTTTGCAAATATTGGATTAGTATATATATATATATAGTACATGTCGAATTTAACAGAGAGTAAAATGAAGTAATTAATTAATATTTCTCTTTCGCACTTCATATACAGTGACTACTTTTTGTAGGATATTTATAAAAAAATAATAATAACAAAATTTGTTCTGCAAAGGAAAGTTTTAGATTTACTCTCGAAATGCACAGTGGCTGTGGTAGTCTAGTGGTTATGGTCAAGAGCTCGTGGGTGGCGTGTCATGAGTTCGAGTCTTGCACCATTGAACACCCGCCTTGTAGAGGGGGCCGATGTGCCTTAAATTTGTCAGGCTCGACGTCTTCCCGTTGATGTGGTAGGTAGGAGAGGGAGGTATCATCCACGTCACTTGATGAAGGTCCAAAATTACGAGATCTTGCGCCAATAGTCCTCGTGTAGCTTTGTAGTGTGACGTTAATATAACTGTCTCTCATTCGAAATTTCCGTATACGATGCATCATTAACAGTATTCGCTTCCGAGTTGGCAACCAAATAGAGTTTGGCTAGATTTCTTCAGTTAACTTCCAAATAAATATTCAGAGATCAAACAAGACTAGCACAAAAAAATTGCGATTTAAACAGTTATCTCACTTCAGCTAAATAATATTTAAAATCCTTAGTTTGAGGTAAATCCTAAATTTTCAATATTCAGTTCCAACGAGTATACAAATGAATAACAATTGAACTGTGAATTGACTAAATACGAATTGAGAAATATGAATTGACTAAACTCCATTCATTTTGTCCACTGCTTCTCAGAGTTTCAATATTAGCGACACAATATTAAGTCATAATTTTCATCGCGCCCCCCTCCATACAATAACGATGGATTTAATTCAATAATATCATACTTTGATACTAAAGCTACAATACGACTTTAACCTCTTAAGTTACACAGGCGTATATAAATGTCTCACTCAGCCAAAGCATTAATTGCACCGCACGTATATATACGTCTTTCCGTAGTACGATCTTTTTCTGTGCACTGCTATCCATAACATTATTCCGAAGGCATTGGAATGTAATAAAAGGACCTTGCCAGTGTTTTTGAAGGATTTACTTATTTCAGAGGATTTGCTTATTTATCCCTTTTCTCTCCCCCTCCCCCCTCAATACATCACAAACACGCATCTATATGGAAAATGGTGGTATTGGGGCAATCACGTGACTTTTAATCTGCAGTTAAGGGATTAATTATAAACCGCACAAATTACCAGGATAAGTGTTAATTTTTGCATATAATTTTTTGTATGACAAGCTCAAGGGTCATTGGTAGTTATTAATTTTGTTCTTAACTTAGCATTGTTAAATTAATTATAAAATACATTGTGCAACTACTGATACATTTATAAGTGCATTATAACAGTGTAAATGTGTATTTTATTGTTTATTGTATCAGAATATATATTTCTTGTTTACTTTCAGTAATTTAATAAATTTTTAAATAATATTTTGTTTTCACTTTTCAACATGCTTGACACCCCCGTTGAGTTATCACGGCCCCCTAGGGAGCATGCCCCACAGTTTGAGAAACGCTTATTTAGTCTCTCGACCTTTATACTCTCCTCTATATATATTTAGAGAAGAATCTTACATGCAAAAATTAGAAAATTCAATTCAGATAATTTTATTTATGCTTTGCACATATTGAGGGAAATGAACACGAACTTGTGTTTGAAGAAATAGTATTTATTGAACAGAATAAAATTATACAAAATGAAATAATTAAGACAAAAAAAAAAGGTTTTCTTTATGTGTAATCCTTTTTCCTTATTTATTTCATTTTGTTTGCCATTTTCTCTATAAATGACTCAAACTAACTGGACTAGAAATTCTAAAGTTAGACATGTAGTTTGAAAATCTTAGTTAGTAAAACTCTTGTTATAATATACAAGTAACATTTCAAATGGGAATTCTACTATTTTTAGACAGAACAGATTGATTTCTTTATCTTTTCGAAGAAACACCGTGGTAATCGATCCAAAGAACAATCAGTTCTGTCAAGTGCAAATAAGGTTCTGCCACAGTTTAGTGGGCTGTGATGCATTTATGTTTACTCTGTTCAAGGTATTCGAACACTTTCAGAGAACTTTTTTTAAAAAAATAGCACACTTAAACATTAGAAATGAATTTTTAGGAATCAATACCAAAATCATTGCTAAAATTTAACTAAGAATATTTAAAAAATTATCTATATTTTTCAAAAATCACAATTATATAAGTGAAATTTTAGCAATATTTTTGAAAAACTTCAGAGCAATCAGAGAAAAAAAGTAATTAACTTTTATCAGCAAGAGTAGTATTAAGACAAATTAAATGCATTTATCTAGAGAATGCACTTGGCCCTACTTTTGTTTTAATGGACGATAACGCACGTCCCCATAGAGCTGACATCGTCGATGAGCCCTGGAGAGTAAAGGGATTGCGCGTATGGCGTGGCCAGCATATTCGCCCGATCTTAATCCTATTGAAAATCTTTGGGATGCTCTCGGCCGTGCTGTATCTTCACGTTTCCCACCTCCAGCCACTCTTATTGAGCTGGAAACTGCTCTACAAGAAGAATGGCGATTGCTTAGTTCTGTGGTGGTTGACCACGTAATTGAAAGCATGGTCAGAAGGTGTAAACTTTGCATATAGATGAGGGGGGGGGATCACATACCCTATTAATGTCCTTTTTTTCACTTTATGCTGTTTATTTTCACTTTATACATAATTCTGTTTAAGTCTCCAGTATGACATTATCTGATAACTTACAAAAATTTCATATTGTTTTCATTTCTGTATATAATTATTGATTTTGTTTTATGTATAAATATATATGCTACTTTACTGCCAAATTTTGTGTCAATCAAAGCAGTATTTGTTGATTTTTTTGCATTTTACATCTTCGTGCTTAACTTTTGGAAGTGAGTGTATGTGTAATTAACTCCTGTAATTATAATAATCCTCTTAACAAGAATTTTTATTCAAAATTAATACATTTGAGAACAAATATTTGTAAGCTGTTCTGGTCAGTGGCATAACGGAGAATATTAAGGCCCCCCTGCGTCGGTCAGGCTTTGCTCCCTCCCCCCGGAGGTGTACGTTACGCCACTGATTCTGGTTATGTGTATCTTTGTAAAAATGAAACGTATTTTCTGATACTGAAAATTTCAGCTCAGATGTCGCAATTCCAAGAATAAATTTGCTCAGTTGATAAGTATTTACCGACAAACATAATAACTATAAATATTTTTCGCATTTGTACTATTTATAAATTCATTGCTTTTATTACAAGAATTTCTTTCATAAAAAATATATGACATATTTGCTTACAATAATTAACATATTTTTAGAAAACAGCCCTAGTAATTAATAAACTAATAACCTGATTACATCTAAAAATCAAAATATATGTTGTTAGAGAAAAATCTGCCGGAGATTTATCGAAATATACGACGTATTTTTGACACCATTTAATTTATTTATGTTTATATTATGGATCGAGAATGATTGTGAAAAATTTCTCTTTCATTAATGACCTAATTAACGACTCGAATTCAACAGATTTATCCTCTTATTGATGGTCTTATTTCACAATAAATCGATATTACTTTACTATTTTGTTTATTTTTGTGCCTAGAAACAGACATAAACATTCGTCCAACAGATTCTCCGTTCGCTGAGGTCAGTAACATCTGAAATTGCCCAAAGCCTTTGACCTTGCATCCATGGCTCAGGTTTCTATGTTCGAATATTTGACCCCATCATTGTAGCCCCCGGGTGGGCTTCATGAAACACTTTCGCCTTAAAAGCTACCTTTAAGCACTTAAGTTGTAAACAAATGCAATAAATAATATTAAAAAAAAAAGAGTATTAATCAAGTGAATAATATTTGTTGTTGTGAATCTTATTGTGTCAAATTTTTTATAGCCTTATTTTTATTTTTAAAGAAATGTGGGAAGAGTATTTGGGCCTTTATGTATTTTATTTGGCAACATTTCGTATTTTTCTTTTTACCTTTGTGTTTCTTCGTAAAATAAAATTGTGTTGAAAGAAATGTATTAATACAAATTTAGAAAGCTAAGTAATATAAGTTATGTGTATGTAATATGCATAAGTTATTCTTATTATATTATTATCTTATTACTTTGGCTAACTAAGCATTAAAAATCCAGAAAAAGATAAAAAAAAAGAGAAATATTACAGTTACAAATAAGTGAAGAGAAATTGTATGTTAAAATATATGCAAAAAATTATGTGTACCATGTGCGCAATTATTTATACAACGTTAATCAAAACTATCTGGAGGACGTGTTCCGGGGTATTGATTATGTACTAATTACAGGAATTATTGCATACATACATATGCAATAATGAACAAATACACACAATTGTTTCTTTAGAAAAAATATGTAACACAGAACATATATTAATAAAAACAGTCCATCTCTCTCAAGTTAATTATAGATATGTGTGATTAGTGTAAAAGTTTGTACAGTTTTATTTTCCTTTATTATACTAATATACACATATGGTTTTTCATGCAAAAAAAAAAGTTTTTTTTCCAAACATCAGACTATATTTCTATGTTGCATCTACCATTTAAAAGAATTTAAGTAGTTATTTATAAATATCTTGCATTTTTAATTACAAGTTTTTTCAAATTATTTTCATAGTTATTACACATTCTACCTAGTTCCAATAAAAAACTAAATTATCAATTTTAATTATAGTTACTTTAAATTTTTAAATATGTAACTATGTTTAATATGTAAGCGTAGTGTAAAATTATGCAAAGATAAAAAACTTCAGCAAAAAAGAATTACATATATGTAACTAAATTATATTTGAGATATAATTAATTGCTATATTAATTATTCATATTTATGCAAATAAGTAGACACTCCCCAATAATAATCTCTAGGCTATTCCTTAATACAATTAAGGAAATGTTTGACTTGTACTCCAAGATCATAAATTATTAAGAAATCCTTTACATTAATAATTTAACATGTAAATTTTTTTTTATATTCTCTAGTAATTAAAGTTTCACCGTCGTTAATATTGACACAATATTTTCAAAACCTGTTAATGATAATAATATGCTTCCAATTAAAAGGATATTTTCATACACTTTTGCACGAATATTATATGCTACTTCAGAAGAGTGAACTTCATAATAAAAATCACTGAAGGAATGTTTCAAAAAGTGTATGAAGTATGCTTAAAATGCTTATGGGTAGAAGTTTGCTTAAAAAAAGTACCAGAAAATTTTAATCTCTCTCAATGTAAAAAATTTATTATGTACTATCGCAACAATGCCAACGTTCAAGATAACACGGCAAGTTGGTAACCAGATTTCGCATGTGTCGTACGTGCTGAATTGACAACCATGCACTTTGTTTTATATAATGTCATCAATATGGTTGCGATTGTACATTATTGCCAGCTCTCGCAGAAAAATATCGCAACGATTGCCAGAACTGGAATCGTTAAGTGAGAAGAAAGGCGTTGTCGTATACGAATACTTATTAACAATTAACGAAACTAAGTATTTAACTTTCCAGGAAGCAACAAGAGGTTTATGAAAATCTGAGGATTTTACCAATGAAGTGTTGGACGATGCAGTTTCTGTGATGAATTTAACTGAAGAATATCAATTTTGTGAAAAAAGAACAAATAAATAGAAATACTTAAGGTATCCGACTGGTTGCGACAACTTTAAAAAAAAAAAAAATGGAGATATTTGGATTTTTTTGTTGTTTTTAGATTTTTTTAGTTCATTTTAAGAAAAATATGTTAAAATTAAGAAGAGGAAAAGAAACCATTATAACTAAAATGGGAAAAAATGGGTAAAAATTGACAAAAAATAACATAAACACGGGCCATTTTGTACCAAAGGTTTATGAACAATTTCTCAATTTTTCAATTCTGATGTGTTGCTATGTTATTCATTGTCGAAATAATCCAGGATAAGAGAGAGAGAGATATTTTAATTTTCATAAAAACTAGAGCACTTTATGCCAGTTATTATATGAACTTGCTTAAAAACACAGTGATTAAATTCACATAAGGGATTGTAAATTTTGTAATAAAACAGTGATTGATAAATCTGAAGGTTAAAACACTTCCACTATTATACAGAATTTACATAAAAATTTCACAGTTAATTATTTTCAAAACTTTTTAGCAATCGCTGGCCCCATTTGATTATTTTCAAAAAATCACATTTCGAATAAAACGCGTTTTAAAGTATGGCATATCTTGTTTAAAGTAATGTCTCTGCTTTTACTAAAACACTTATAGTTTTTGTTCTAGTGAACGGAAAATGATAAACGTGGTATTTTTATAAAGCTAATAGATGGCCTATAAAATAAAATGATAAAAAAATTTGTCACTTCTTGGAAAAATTCACAATTTTAGGGTAGTCGGATACCTTAATATATGTAAATTACAGTTTCACAGTTTGAGCAATGAGTATAAATAGTTGTATAATTTGTACAATGGGGGTTGGTCCACCATTGGGGGTAATCCCCTAGTTTATTTTAAGGGAATGATTTTTGCTTCATATTTCATTATAAACTATTTGCAAATTTTTTTAAATTGAACAGTTTTATTTGAAAATCAAGCAATCCTACGAAAGAAATTTATTTCATTCATAAAAATGTTCACTAAATAGCGAAAGCAAACCAGATTATTTGTATAGAATGAAAAATTACAGTTCTGAATGTTATTCTAGATCAGAGATTCCCAAACTTTTTTGTCTTGTAGACCCCTTGCCATGCTTTCGGTTTGGGGTAGACCTCTGCTTAATTAATATTGAATTTTTGCAAATTTATCAACTTAAATTCTTTTTAACCGCTGGTACTACTACGTTAAAAAAATTAAATTTCTAACTGTTATGAAATATAGTGTTTAAAATTTAAAAAGCATATGTTAATTAATTAAATTAAAATTAATAAATAAATAAAACTGTTAAATAAACAAACTAAACAACAAACAAATTATTTTAATGGGAGGGATGAATCTCTAACACTGCTATATGAAATATTCAACATTTGGTATCGATCTTGGCTGGTTTAATTTTAAATCTCTTTTAGTATAGTGTCCAATTTTTTTTCTTTCTTTTTTTTTCGAAATTGGCAACCTCGCTGAAACTCCTTCACTCTAGGAAAAGCACAATGGAAAACTTCCTCACAATATTCCATAAGTCGGGGAAAATAACAGGTTTGACTTTTTAAATCCAAAATTACTGGCATCCGTTTTTAAACTTTAAGATCTTCGTTAGTACTTATTAGTTCCTATTGCAATGTGACATTTTTTTTCAATATGACCATATAAATTCATTGCCTGCTGTGGTATTGTCTTAGTCAAAGCCTTCTCAAAACTGGTTTCAAAATCTGTATAAAAGGCATTCAAATGTTGAACGTATGTTAAACCTTTCTGATAGATTGTCTGTGACAAATTTAGAAAATTCGGGACCTCCAGTATTATACTTCTTTAGCTTAAATCAGGAAAGAAAAGCTGAAATGGCTCTTGTTTTAATAAAATTTATGCTGTCAACTCGTAAATGCAAACTAACTTCATTATAAGTTTAGTAAATAAATCTGTTAAATAGGTAAAATTTGGTTTATAATTGATTATAAATTTTCTTTTAAAATTAAAGTCATGATCAAGTTTAATGAGAGCCAGTATCACATAGACCCCCATTTACACCTCATGGACCCCCAAATTAATTTTCGGCTGACGTAGACCCCTTGGAGGTCGTCATAGACCCCTGGGGGTCTATATAGACCACTTTGGGAATCACTGTTCTAGATGCTGAAACATTCAACCTGTCAGTGAATTCTCGATTCTTCTCAAATCTGCATGTAATTTATTTTTATTTATGGTAAATCTGAATGGTTTGGCGGAATCTCACCAAAGCGATATAAATTAAACTTTTTTTTAAAAAAAAATTCTGAAAACTTTTTTTAGTGAATGTTTTTAATTTCTGATAATAATCAGATTTATATGTACTTTTTTTTTTTGATCGCGGCTTCTGTAATTTATTAGAAGAGGGGTAGGAATCATGACTAATACGATGCAGGTTTAAATTGCAGTTTCAGCAAAAATTATTTCATAGAACAGTTGAAGTTATTTCGCTTTAAATACCACAGAGTGTTATATTTTCATGACGCAGCAAATAAGTGGTCATCTCAGATGTCATCCTCTGTACTTGTGTGTGATCATTGTTAAAATTTGTGTACTACTACACTACGCAGATGTAGTGTGAAGTTAACTGAACATATTCGAAATTAATTTACTTACCAACCTGCTCAATTTAATCTAGAAGGTATTTCAGCGAGTTAAGTAAGACCATTAACGAATTGGTGTTTTTCTGAAGAAGACATAATATGTAAATTTCTAATGAACGTGTGTGCATTTAAAATTGATCGTAAAGCGCTTTTTTACTTGCTGGTTACAACTTTAAAAAATAATTTATAGTTTAGTATGATTAACTCATTTTTCTAAAAATTAAATGTGTATGTTAAGAAATTATATCTACTACCACCTGAGAGTATTAGTACGAGTATATTATACATCACAAGTTTCTTTATGAAATAGATACATACGTTATTATTTCGTGAAAGCATTATATGAGAAACAAAGGTACAGGTTTTGAAGATTTATTTGAAGATTTCAAAGGGAATACTTATCTCAGTACGAAGTGAGAAAAAATTTTATTTATAGAAGTGTCAATAAATTTGAGAAAAAAAAGAAAGGTAAGTTGATGAAGCGCTCTAAAACTGTCATTCACAATAACATAATTAAAAAAGATGATTCATACAAAATAAAATGATCGAAAAAAAAGAGATATTTTAACAGCACAAGACCGATTGACAAATTTTCATCTATTAAATAACAAAGGTCTTTCGATTTGTGAAAAGATTTCGAAATGTTTCAGCATAAAAGCTTCACATGTAAAAAGTCTTAAATGCTAATGCAAAACTTATAAAAATAAAGAAAACACCAAAGTTATTGAGACATCATCGAGAAAAAAGATTGAAATAGTGTAAAATGTCCTGTTATGGAACGATGAGTAGTCCTAATGACTGATATCAATTATTGCAAGGAATCGAAAGAATACCTCACTCGACAAATGGGAGAAGGATTAGTATTAGTTTGTGTGTAGATACTTTAGTTAAGTGGATTGTTTGATTTACATAGAACAATATTAGGTTGTGTTATATGATCATCTGATACCATTTGAGCCTTTATTAAAAATGGAAGTTTAAATCTCCCGGAAAATCTATTTTGGTATATTATGTTGTAAAGTTTATGCTAATAATAAACATTTCTTATCTACCAAAAGACCTGGATATAGCCATTGTAAATGGTTGGCACAAAATTTCTGGAAACTAACTTAACCACTTGGTCTTTTCAATGAAAAAGTAGTGTTTGGGGTTATCAGGAAAAATGAAAAAACACTATTATATTAATAATCATACTTTTTTGTTTCTAGACACGTGGTCTTATAACCTGTTAGCAGTGTATTTATCCTTTATTTCTGTAATATTTTTTGTTAGCATAATAATTTATTACAATATTCAAAATTATTGCAACCTAATTCTCAAAAATATGTTTTAATATAATGTTATACATCTTTTTAAAATACAATTAGAATATTTATTTATTTTATAAATTTCCAAATGAATGTGGTCTTATAAGTATTTAGCGGACAGTATAATAACCATGGAATCAAACACATTGTTAAAGCAAATTTTAAAAATGAACTCTCACACACACACACTCTCTCTCTCTTAGATATATCTCAAATTGTAATATAAGTTTTTCATCTTTGTCATACAACAAATAGAGTCTAAAATAACAGTTTTCTGTCAGAGATACTTTATTTTACTACATATCTTAAATCGTATAATAGATAAACTGATTGAGTACCAATTCCTAGATTCCAGGCTTTCCAGAAGCCACTTTAATGAGCTAGATCATGATGTTTTGTACTAGTGTTCAAAATTAAAACAATTGCTTATTAAGTCGACTTTCTCAGAAAGTATTGAATGAAAGGTAAAATTAATTATTCCAAACAGAGCTGTAAGTTTTTAGTGACTATTACGTAAACGTACTCATTTTTGCTCAGGAAAATGCTTTGTAAATGCAAATGCCAATTTTTCCATTTCGTCCACTCTCATACCTCGGCGGCTTTCGTGGTGTTTATTTGTAACATTTAATGAAATTCAAAAACACACAGTTAAAATGAGTAACCTTCATTTGAATAATATGATAAGATGGTGAATTGTCGCTAGAATTGAGAGGCAGGGCAGTCCACACAATAGGCAATATGAAATGCGGTGTGCTGGAGATTTTAAAGCAACAAATACCCAGAGTTGTGTGTAAATTATAGAGACAACTGAATGAGTCTGATTACCTGAAGAGAAGCTATGCAAAAGGTCACCAAAGAACCCCGATGACCAATGAAAATAAATATTTGTCTATTACAATGAAGCATAACTGGAGAGCAACAATTTTCCATCAGTCTCGTGAACTTCATTAACTCCCTGGAAACACAATTTTCAGGAGTTCTGTGTTCAGAAGGCTACACAAGAGAGATCCGATTACAAGAAGACCTCAGAGTTTTAAAGTAATCAAGCATGCTTTTGTCAATAAACTCAATAATTTAGGGACATCCTGTACGCTTAATTAACACTAAAACGTTCCTGAATGTGAAAGAAATACTACTATATATTATGAAGTCGATTATTTCAATATGTAACACGTTTTGGGCCAACTCAGGTGTGAAAATTAAGTATAATTAAATAAATAAAAAATGTATTCGATACGATAACATCTTAACTAGTATTTCTTAAATTCTTCAGTACTTTTTATTTGTACTAGTTATCTGCTTTTTTCTTTCCTTACAAAGCTCTTTTAATAAGAAATAAAGTGTCTCGAATCTTTTTATGATGCCCTGTCTCTCAAAGTTAATTACCTATTCGATGATCGAGTAACTTTTTATATAAAAGTAGTTCTTATCACTTTCTATCCGTCTCGTTCTGAAATAAGACATAATTCTTACAGTTCCTTCACACTCTATTTCGCAACTAATTTCTTTACTTTTCCACGTAAGTATTAATTTAAAGGTTATTAATGTCTAACTGTGTAACTGAAGCAATATAGAGTTCTCTTGAATAATCATTAAGTTCTTTAAATTATTGTTATCCCACTATTTATAATCTTCAGTAATGAAAATTTATGATTCGAATGGATATTTGATTTGAAAATAATTTTTTGGGGCATCTTATATTATCGAAAGAAATTTTTATGGTGATTCTTAACTTATATTATACAATTCAATGGAGTTAATAAGATATTTAAATTATTCCTTTTGAATATATTTTGCGTACCTTTTTAAGGGAACATGGCATTCTTTTAAAAAAAATATCCAGGGTTTAGGATAACTTTTCATTTAGACAAAAATAATTTGGTAATTTTTAAAGTTTAAGAATTTTTAGAGTTAGAAAAAAAAGAAACGAGCCTTACAGTAGTCGCATACGATGCGTAACATCTGACATGTTATCGTGGTAAATTTGCAATAGCTGCTTAAATCCTGAAAAAAATGAATCGAGTATAATTGGAAATAATTTTCTATGGAATAATTATATCTTTTATGAAAATTTTATTTAATTAACACAAGGAGTAATGCAATTTTTTTTATCAAAAATAATTATTCTTGGGGAAGAGCGGTAATGATAACTTATGATAACTAAAATATGACACATATACTTGTGATTTCAAAGTATTTAAAAACCGTTGAAAAATAGCGTCAGTAACAGTACAACTGTTAGTTGTCAAAACATTTCAATTTGTGTTCATTTCGAGCTTGAGTTCGTCATTCAAAAAAGCTATGAGTGGCTCGGCTTCTAGTAAACTGAAGTTAACTTTAAAATCACCACTCAAAATCATGGAAAGCGAGTGATAGTTTTTTTAAAAAGAGAGCAGAGCCACCTTCGGTATATGGTAAAAGTAAAAAATGCAGGAAATCTTTAATTTTTTTAACCGTTTGATTCGGAGAAATGTATACGACTACCGAAATCATTGTTTGTCCATTTTCAAATAAGCATTCTGCCGCACATATGTCCCCAATATCTTGACTAACAATACCCAGTCCACTTGTTTGACGATAAGTAATATCCATATGAGGAGCCACAACATGTGAGTTGTTCTGTTTACGATAGATCGCAACACCAGTCCGGTAGTTTAAATTGAACGTAGCAATCGAAGTCAGGTATCGAAGCACGTTCGTCATTATCTAACCACGTCTCTGCCAACATGAGTAATGTACAATTTTGTGAAATAACGTCGAAATCTGTTTGGTGAGCCCTCAGACTTTGACAATTGAGCGTAATGATCGCAAGTTTATCCTTGGTGAAGTCTAATAAGACTTGCTGGTATGTGCGAAGTGAATTTAGAGTCAAGCGCAAACGAAGCCGAGTTTTTGAATTAGAATCTTTTGAAATGCTAAATTTAACAGTATAAAAAAGGCTGGTGGCTTGATGGCTACTAGAGTTGGATCCCACGTGGATATATCTTTACAAGTTCCAGCTAAAGGATTTAGCTTCTTCTCTGATCCTAAAGTGAGAAAACAAAACAAAAACAAAGATCCCACGCGCTTGACCACAGAGGGGGGGGGGTTGGAGCCCCTCCCGAATGCAGGAGAAAACACAGAACTTCACTGTGAGGGTAGCGAAGAGACACCATGGTCAAATTGAATAGCACGCACTTTCCCAACTTCCTGTTACACATTTCCGTCCCTTTTCACGAAATCACTCCTACAAATCTCCAGCAACCGCGAGGAAAGCTGTTACACATCAAAAAAAATTTAAATCTACTTCCGTAATCTAAATTCGATAATTTCACTGTACAGAGCTTCTGATATTAAATTAAGCATTTTAAAATTGTATAAATATATTTTTATACGTACAGAAACAATAATACGCCTTTAAAAGAAAAGTTTCTTGAACTACATCCCCATAAAATGCCTTTTAGTATAATATTTTATTATCAAGCTGCTATAATCTTTGCTATGTACTAACTTTTTTTAAAAAAAAATCAGTTACATATAAAACAGGTCTGCTATGAAAAAAATACAAGGAACTCAATAGCTAAACTTTATGTACTTTTTGGTGCTGATTTCAAAAATAATAAGGAAAACTTTCTCTCTCTCTCTCTATCACATCCCATTTTCTTGAAAAATTCACTTTTACTTGGATTTTTATGAACATTTATCAAAATTTTTTTTCAGAATTGAATTTTTTTCCTCCATGACTGACCTTCATTCTATTGTAGTAAAGCATACATAATATCATTGAACCGTTTTAGAGGTTTGAAAATTATCTGTAAGCTTCTTGTGGTCAATAAGACACATTTACAAAGTTCCCATGTTTTATTGCGAGTGGAACATCCGTGATAAAACTCAACATTGGGTCAAAACAAAATGGCCAAAAAGAAATCTTAAACTAGGCACCAAGAATGAGATGCGAAACAGCTTAATTGAGTCGAACAAAATATTATTACCCTTTTTGCATATAAAATTAGGTCTAACGAAGCAGTTTGTCAAGGCTATTCCGAAAGATGACAATTGTTTCAAATACCTGTGCAAAAAATTTCCAACTTCTTATGATACCAAGTGAAAGAGGGAATTTTTGTGAATTCAGATATATCCGTAAGCTTATGAAGGATACAGAATCTGAGACTAGCATGGCAAAAAGGGGGGGGGGATCTTGGGTTTCCTGCCTGCAAGGCTGTCAACAGAAAATTTCTGGGTAATTACAAGTATCTTAACTATAAAGCAATTGTAATGAATATGCTGGACGAATTTCAAGAGTTGAGTTGCTTCATGTGTGTTAAATTACATTTCCTTCACTCGCAGGTGGATATTTCTCCCGAAAATTTAGGATCAGTCTGCGAAAAACAAGGTGGAATTAAGTACTAGTGTTCTTAAGTGATGCAGTTTGTCAATGATGAAACGAAATTTTTCTCACCTGGGAATTTCTTTGTGGTGAAGGCGGGGATTTTTCATTGAAGGCAGGAATTTAGATTCTTGAAAATATTCGATAAAAAACAGGGATTTTCAAGGCAATGCGCAATCTGTTTTCTTGAGAAGAAATGAAAATGGGAAGATAATCCAAAAAAGCCGATATTATGTCTGTCACCATGCTTCAAATTGTGTATGCATATATATATGCATAAACACACAAAATCCTCAACCGTTTGAAAAAGAAGTACGAACATGATTTTTTTTGTAAGCATGAGAGAATATATGAAACATTCTTCATAGCATGCAGAGTGTACTTATAAAAAGCAAGCATTTAAGGGTTTTGTGTTACACAAATATTAAACAAAAATAATGTGAAAACTTTAAAATTGAAAATTAAAATAAATTCTTCATTTTCGCATTCTGTTAAGTTTTATTCTTAATTATATGCAATAAAAAATGTGCCTTTTTTGGAACATTTTGGACAAAAAAACTGACTGCTTATGGAATTAACTTTAGAAATATTTTTATCTCTAGTTCTTCACTATAGCAGGAGCAAAATACCTCAATTTTAAGGTCACTTGCCCTGGAAATGATAGACACCATGTATCCTGAGCCTGACTGGGTGCATATCTATACTGATGGAAGCCTTTTGAACGATTCTGAAAGCGCAGGAGCAGGGGTGTATTGCCCTCTTTTTTCCTTTTATTTAACAATTGGAAATTTCACAATCACTTTTGATTGTGAGGTTGCTGCCCTTCAAGTAGCCCTTGCGCCAGTTGGATTGTCATCTGAATAGCTTTACTAGGGCTGTTGTCTTCTGCGATTTGAAAGCGGCGATTTTTGCTGTGAACTCAAATTCTACTGCGTTCTCTAACATTCTTGACTGCAAAATCTGCTGAAGACTCTGTCTGACTACTCTAAGCAAATTGTTTTGCAGTGGATCCCTGGACACTGGTGTAACTGGTAATGAGTTTGCGGACCACCTAGCAAAGAAGGGAGCTCCCATTCAACAAACAACAAGGAAAGCTGTTCATTTTACCAGTTCTAAGTGTATTGTTAAGAAAAAGATGAAATATATCACTTTAATACAATAAACAGAGAGAAATTCCAATAAGATCTGGTGGAATAATCTTAAAGATCTTCCTATGTGGCCAAGACGTAAAGCAGTTGCCGAGTTTCGTTTGGCTACTGGACACGACTGTCTCCTCAAGTAGCTTTATCGTATTCAAGTTGCACAGGCCCCTTTCTGCACGCTCTGTGATATCTGGGAGGACATGGATGTTGACCACATTCGCCACTGCCTAGCACTAAAGGGCTCTTCTTTGAGCGATCTTTATTGGCAAGCTAGGGATCTATTGGGTTCATAGACTTTTCTCGCCACTTTTTTTTCCGCCTACTTTATTTGTTTAGTCTGTTTTTGTTTTTGTTCCTACCCTCTTGTGGTGTAGTGGTCTTTTGTAATAAAGGACCATTGGAAATTAAAAAAAAGTTCTTCACTACGGATGTTACTTTTAGGGCTTCAAAACGATCGCATATTTCGCCAGCCTAGTAATTACTTTTGACTATACATCGTTTCAACAAACAAAAATATATATGAATGTAATCCTGTATATACTTTTCAATTTGGAAGTCTATTGAAAAGAAGATTCATTTTGATTCTCAAGCCTTATTGTTAGGCCTCTTTTAATGTAGTTGAGTATTCAAGGTGAGAAGAATTCGCTGCATCTGTAATTACACGTGTCTTTGTCTACTGTAAGTCAACTGCGTGTTCTCATTGTTTATTTTTAAATTAACGGATACCTGATTCTTCTGCTTCTTGATTTGAATGCGAATTAGTGAGGTAAGATACGCTCTCCATTATACTAATGACAGGTTTAAGAAATCACCAGACCAGAACATTACACAAATCAACAATTTTTTTCGGAGACAAAACTTTTTTGTCCTTACTGAGAATTCAGAAAAGGACAAACAAAAAAGGCACTTGACATTTTTTTGGAATCTGTGGACCAGACAAATTCTCACCCGACTATTTCAAAACACGTTGACTATTTTTTTAAGGAGTTCAACGGTTTTAATTTCTAGTAGTATGCCTTATATATATATATATATATATATATAATGTTCTCTACCTGTCATGGACCTGTATAAACACAATCATGTCGATGTTTACAGTAGGTTTGATGGGAAATATTTATTCACACGTAGCGATAAACAACCCATCTCAGTAAACAAATTTTTTTCATAAAATGTAGTACTGCTGCCCCACACGTCGTTTCTGCATCACCGAATAATTATTCCCACAATTAACGATTTGATCCGGAACGGGACTGCTTTCCTGTGATGTTTACAATGGATGTGGTTGGATAATTTCCGAAGTCCGATAAACTTCGACAAAAAAAAGGAATGAGCGATATATTCAAGCATATCATTTTTTTTTTACAACGCATTTAAGTTACGCTTTACGAACGTTAAGACTTTTGTTGAAAGGTGCACATATAGTCATGATTAATTACCTTAGCATTCTTCCGTTTTTTGAAAACAAGCTGCATGCTTTATTTTTTTTTCATTTGGTCTCAATTTCAAGTAAATAACAGGTTCAAAATGTTCTTGTTTTCAAAAACATTTTTATATTATTAAATTGAGAAAAAATTGTAACGAAAGCAATTTTGAAATTGGAAATATAAAATTATGAAATCAACTATAATTAAACTGATAATTTACACAACCTATAATTATAGAAAACCAAGAATGTGTATTTTAAAAATCTTATTCATTTTATGAAAGTTTGATTATTTTAGTTTCAATGTTTAATCTTTAAGATAGTTTTACAAAATTTCGAATATTTAACAGTGGCATTTTTAATAGATTTTCTCATTTGTATAGACTAAAGAAAACCAACTACATTTTAACTCATTTTTATAGCCAAGAGAAAAAAAAAAGGCTTGTTTTGTTTAACTTAACTGATAACATACTTTTACCGATTCTTGCATTTCATATTTTATGAATTATTTTCCTGGGCCCTTTACAAATTTCTACACATATGGTAACTGCTTTTGGAAATATGTATTGATTTTTTTAGGATAGGTGTGGCTGGGGGAATAGTTGGTTTGTCACTGGCCTTGTACGCTTAAGGTTGCGGGTTCGGCCCCGGCCCAAGTCGGTGGATTTTCATGATGCAGAAAATCGACAGCTTCTGTGTCGCATGATTATGCAGCATGTACAAGATCCTTTGAGTCCCTCTTTGACTTAGGCGCTCCGGGAAAAATTAAATGCCTAAAAACAGTTTCGCATTGTCAGAGCTCAGGTGCCTTCCTCTGGGGAAGAAACTAGGCGTCAAAATTACTTGCGGTGATTGGTATTCCACCTATACGATGCCTCACTAAAATAGATACTAGTTCCCGTTGAATGTACTAGGTCTGCAATGGTAAGACACCAATCTGTAGCTCCATTAGAAATAAAAAAAATGTATAAGATACTTAATCGATTTTTAGCATTATGCTTGTGTATTACTTTTTCCTTTGGAGCTCATATGAATTCATTTTGAATGTTTCACTGTGAAAAGATGTATAGAATGCATAAAGCGAAACAAGATATGATAAATTCATTTCAGTTGTATAACAGCCACGACTGTTTAAAATGAAATGTATTAATCATGCATCACTTGTTGGGGAAACTATATTGATGCAGTTTTTGTGGAGACAGAAACCATAATACGTAAGCTTACTTTTAAAATATAGTAATAAATAAATGGAAAAGTATTTTCATATTCAAGTTATTTAAGGAAATCTAAAGTTGGACTTCTATATTCCTGTATGATCTTTGCATATGTAAAATATTTTGAATATTTATTTGCATCAGCATGCTAAATTTTTTACAAGACTCATTGTAATTCGTCTTCATTAAATAGATAAATATTGCAAGGAATTGTCTCAATAGTCTTACAAAACTATGTGGTTTATCTTCAAATATAATAAAATATTCTTGATGGTGTATTTATTAGGTTTTATATAACCGTGAAAATTTTTTGGATGACAAGTCGTAAAAATTTATTGCGTGGAAAGACTTAAGTATTTTAGACAATATAAATAAATATAAAAGTAATTTAAAAATCCTTCTTTTTAAAATATTCTCAATGTGACTTTTAAACAACAGATGCAAGAAATAAACAGGGCAGATATATATGCCATATATGAAATGAAATAATTTTAATGATCTACATCAGGTCTAACAAATTTATGACCCTCCAAATATTCTGCAGCCCGCGTTGAAGTGGGCAGCGTATAGCTTTATAAAAATACCAATTTATTATTATTCCCTGTTCACTAGAACAAAAACTACAAGTTTTTTAGTAAAAGCAGATGTCACTACTTCAAGCAAGATGTCATACATCAAAACGCGTTTTACTTGAAATGTTTTTTTTTTTTTTTAATTCCTCAAACGGGGACAGAGAGATTGCTCAAAAACTTTTGGAAATAATTAACTGAAATTTTTTGTGTTCTGTATAATAGTAGAAGTGTTGTAACCTTCAGATTTATGAATCAGTTTTATTACAAAATTTATAGTCCTTTATGCGAATATAATCACTGTTTGTTAAGCAATTTCATATAATAACTAAAATAAAGTCCTCTAGTTTTTGTAAAAGTTTGAAAAACCCTTATCCTGAAAGCCATTTTAAAAATGAATAGCAAAGGAACACAACAAACTTGAAAAAATGGAAGTTTGTTCATAAACTTTTTGTACAGAATGGTTCCTATTTAAGTAATTTTTTGTAAATTTTTACTAATTTTTTTCACTTAAGTAATAATAATTTCTTTTTTTTTTAAATTTTAGCATATTTTTCTTAAAATGTACTAAATAAATCTAAACACACACACACAAAATCACCATATCTCCATTTTCTTAAAAAAAAGTTGTCGCGCAAGTAGTCAGATACGTTCAAAATCATTTTTTCCCTAGAATGTCACATTAAGAACCAGTAAAAAAGAAAGATTGACACACGAAGAAAGGTTTTGATTTTCTTAAAATTCTTAACATTTCTCATATAATTATTTAAAAACTATGAAATTTAACAAATAGTATCTTAATACCGTATCACATATTATGCAGCCTACGTGAATTTAATTTCTTAGAAAATAAGTCTGAAAGATAAAAGTAACAGAAAATATAATTTTTTTCCAGTTTTTCTACCCAATCAATTTTATTAAGTAGATATTTGACTAAAATTAAATCTAAAAAAGGAAATACAAAAGAGTGCAAAATTTTTTTATGTTGATATATTTTTACCATACTTGTTTTTCATTAATTTACCTTGTAATCTTGCTGTAAATTTTTCAAATTGCTTTTTATTGCAATTAGTATAAATTAGTATAAATTAGGGAAGAACAAGGTTATTTTGCATTCTAACCAACCATGTAATCATTCTAGATATGAGTACATGTGTTAGATAAATTTTATTTTAATTTAGTTAAATGTTTGCATAGTGATGAAGACCATAAACCAGTATATAAATCAATATGTTATGTTACATGTGTAAAAAGAGAGATTTATTAAAAATATGTCAGAAATCAATAATTTTAAATCCGCATTGTTAAACTTCAAACAATGAAGTTTTTTCTCTAATTAAACTGTAAAGTCTAATTTAATTGCTGATTTACACTGATTTTATTTATTTTAAATTCCTTATTTTTCAGTAAAGATGTGACTGCCATTTCACCCATCAGCTAACCCCTTAAGCCAGGGGTGGGCAGACTTTTCCAGGGTGCGGGCTACTTGTAATTTTTTCAAGTATTTGCGGTCCACCCAGTGTCAGTGGTGCACACAAGGGCGGGTCCACGTGGGTCCAGACCCCCCCTCATAACCCTTCCTTTTTTTCCGATTCATTATAGTCCCATGTATATAGTATATAAAATGTAATAAGTATTTGATATTAGTAATTTTTTTATTTATTAATGTTAATTATCTACGCAGTAATTTATTTTTTGCTGTTTTTTCTTCCCGACAATCGACAAAATAAAAAAAAATAAAAAATTTGACTGCGTATTGGGGTATAATACGAGAATGGTAAACCTTCAACCCTCGTTCCCCTTCCCTTTAAAAATTCCTGCGTACTCTACTGCCCAATGTCTTAGGTGTGGTGAGGTAAGGAATAGGTTATTATAACTTAATAATATGTACGGAATAATATGTGTGTGTGTGTAGTTGCCTACAGAACTAAAGTAAAAAAACACCTTTAAAATCACGTTTAAAGCAAAACGCAAGATACAAACTCAATAATAATAGCCCCAAATATGTATTCCTATCAAATGATACATTTATTATGAAGCAATTCAAAATACATTAAAAAAGTTTAACATTTTTATCTAAAGTTAGTTTTTGTTGTTATAGTCAGTAAAAGGCTTAGTCTGCGTATTTTTAGCCAATTTTAAATTTTCCGCATATAAATACTAACTGAGAAAATTTTTAGGCGGTCACCCCAAAATGTCTTGACGGTCCACCAGTCGATCGCGAGCGACGTAATGCCCCCCCCCCCTCAGGCCTTAAGCGGCTTGCCCGTACAATGTACGGACACTTAGATATTTTCTTTCTTTCTTTGATTTGTGCTATTTTTATTTCTTATGGTGCATTATTTAGTTCTACTATTTTGAAAAGGTGATATAATTTGTCTATGATACTGAAATGCTTTTCATCCGGCATTTTTTCGTAGGGAAGGCGGGGATTAGTATGGTGTGTACAACAAAAAAACGTGCTTTTTTTAAAAGCATTTTGAGTACAAAAAATGATCGTTTAAGGGGTTAAATGAAAAGTGAACAATGAAAAAATATTGTGTAAATTAAAGAAAAGAAAATAAGTTATAAATAAATAACTAATATAATAAAATTCCAGAAACTAATGAACAAATATTTTCTATAATTATTAAAAAAAAAGCGTCATACCTTGAATATTCTTGAAAAACATTAGATTACAAAAAAATAGAAAACGGTAACAAATAAAAAATACTATTTATAAGAAGCATTTATCTATCAATTAGAATTTGAGTGACAATTTTACCTTATCGGTCAGTAGATAAGAACTTTAAATTAAATTGTGATCGATAAAAATACACAATTCAGTATCAATAACAACCTCAATCTTAAAACTTCCTTTAGATATAAAATATAAAGAAGGAAGATTCACAATACAAGTAACTCGTAAATTTTAACTTTGGATTTCCTCAGCACAATTTGTTTCCGCTTTTTCCATTGCTAAAAATACTTGATATACAGAGAAGGAAAATAGATGATTTTATTTATGAAGCCGATGTTCTTCTTATTTCCCTTATTGCCTCATCGTGAGACTGAGTATAGCTTGTTCACGTACTGACACCTAGGACTTATCAGATATGTGAGGAATACTACGTAGTTTAAGATTTATTACATCTAGAAGGCATATATTGGTAGTTACCCGACTATGGAATAAAATTGGTTATACGATAGGAAAATTTTTTTTGGTGGTGAGGGAAGAAGAACTAACTGTAAAATCAATTGTGTATGGATTCTCTTTCAGTCTGCTAGACACAACTTGTTGAGCAGTCAAGTGCATCCAATCGTTGATGCATTACAAAAATGCATATGCGTACAAAAAGAGAGATGGTATCTTACAAACAGTATTCTGTAGTTATGGGGGAAAATTAAAGAAAGATTTTGGTTGCTGGGTTAGAAATATGCAACTAATAACAATATTTTTAAAATTTAGCTCTTTAATCAATTTACTTGCAATTAAGGAAACCGAATTATTTTTTTAAGGAGAAGAAAGTATTTTATTTTATGATTTAAATTTGACGATGTATTCATATACATAAGTTTTCTTTCATCAATTAAAATTATTTAAAAGGAACAAAACAAAAACAAAAACAAAAAAACAGATTTAAAATATTTTTTTATTTTTTTGGAAATAGGTTACACCAGAATGAAATGTTCCATTGTTTATTTGTTTTAAAATGAATTACACTTAATTTAGTCAAAGAAGAAATAAAAGTACAACTTATTTTAAAGTATTTTAATAAATAATTAGTCTTTAGGTTGAAACTTCATAGCATATTCTTAAACGAGAAAGATTTTCAGCAATACACAAAAGCGTAATTTTTCTTTATTTGTAAACAGTTAGCCTCATGCTTATTAAAAAAGTGAAAGGATATAACAGGAACGAAAGAAAAAAAAATCAACTTAAGTGTAATTTTTTTTCTCCAACACGTGGATCATTCTCACTCTCAAATGAAGCCAACTCATTACTCTTATTTTTAATCTGACCAGCATAATTTTCCAAGAAGGAAATGCAAATGTTTTTTGTTCACCTACATTGGTATCAGTTCTATTAAAGTCTCTTTAGAACAACACCATTCACCTGCAAGCAAAATTGAAACGGAAAAAAAATTAAACAAACTAGGAACGCTCTTTGTACAAAACCAGCCAAAGCGCGATCTGAGGAAGAATTCTCCTCTATTTATTTTGCATAAACAAAGCAAAAGTAGTCGTAGATTCATAAGCACCATCTTTGAAAACAAAAACTTGAAGGTAAACTCCTTGTGTAAACAGATGCCGAAATGAAAGACAACCCCTCTAAATGCTCATCCATTGTTCCACCTGCCGCTTTAAAATTATAAGATTTCGCAATGAAATCGAAGGTGCCGCATCGTTCTTGTAATAACACCCAATGGGACCGGTCATCCGAAACTAGATCTGGATCGGGCAGGGCCAAGTGAGTGACCTAAATTCTTTTCGGCAGATTTAGGTCAGGCACACTCACAACTTACTCCGATTCCCCTTCCTCAAGTTGTCTTGAATCCCGATCTTCCTCCTCTAGAAATCACGTGAGAAATATAACGTCCGTGTAGCCTGGTTGTCAGTAACTGCCGTTTGCGGTTTCGTCACCCTGAGTAACGGCGCTTGTTGTGACGGGCGACGAATCGACTCGTGAAGAATCCTCTTTTAGAAATCGAAACTAACACGTACGTGACTTGATGAAATCACATGCCATGATTGCATTTGCAACTGCGGTATAGCCGAAATTATTAAAACTGTTTCGCAACAAAACACAATGTTTTAATTTAGAATTGGGCTTCACCATAAAATGTAATAAAAACAAGTTTCCTCGCTAAAATGTTGATAATAGTTGGATTAAATTTGCAGAATTTCTTTGAAAAGTTTCCCTCTCACAGGAACGTAGCTGCCACCATATCAGTCACATCAATGATACGGACCCCTCCCTCCTTCAAGTTACAATGGTCCCAACATGAGAAGTATTTTGACGATTTCAAATGAGATTTTTTCGATCATTTTTATTTGTTTTCCAAAAAAGGGACCTTAAAAATTTTCATACAGGCTCCATTCAAGACTGACTACGTTAGTGCCTCCGGTACATACACTCAATATTTAAATGCTTTGAATCTTCCTATAATAAGGTACATACAGTAGCACACACAGGAATTTTTCTAGGTAGGGGTCCAGAGTCGTAAGTTCACCATTCTTGTATCATGCTCCAATACACCGCCAAACATATTCTTAAAATTTTGTCAATTTTCTGGAACAAAAAACAGTAAAAAATTAATTATTGAATAAATAATTAGTATTAAATTATAAAATTAATTATTGAATAAATAATTAGTATTAAATTATAAAATTAATTATTAATAACAAATACTTAATTAAATTTTACATGCTACATTCATAGGATTATAATCCATTGAAAAAAGATTCAAGAACTCTAGGGGGTGGGGTTCGGATCCGAGGAGACCCCCCTTATGTGCCCCACTGGGTATATATATAACGGAATCAAGTGGAAACGATTTTTAAATATTAAAATTACATATACATGGTAAATGAATCACGTATACAGATAAGAGATTTTATGTCAATGTAATGCACTGATTTCAGATGAAGGCATAACAATGTGCACTAAGTTTAATGCTTATTTTAAGCATGCATTCTCCTTAATTAAATACATAGTATTCTAAAGGTGCAGACATTAACATATTAATCTCAATAAGAAGGACATATGTGCACAAGAAGTTGCCATGATAATGTTCTTTTTGAGCCCTACGGTGAGGAACGGTGATTCATCTCGTGATTAACCCTCTTTTGAAATCGAAATTACTAGGCACGTGATTTGATGAAATTACACGCAACTGTTACGCATTTCAACTCTCGAATGATTATATTGAAAATGCAACGCATATGTTACATTTACACATGTTAATTACTTTACGCATGTTTGGACGTTTCTTGCAATTAAACGAACTTCGTTCTGTACGTGGATTTCAATGTAAAAGACTTTAACAAAAAACAAATAAAAAAGGAAGCTACAATGTGATTGTCTTCTTATATCCATTTGCAATGAAAAGTATGGCAACACAAGAAGAATTGTCTGTAAAAAAGGAAATACTGTTCAGGTTTTTGAATTCAACATCATGCAGCTACACGGATGATGTAGCTTCTGCCTTGTGGTCTGTACCGTACGTTAAAAGCTTGATTCCGCTAGATTACCATGCGGAATTATGAACCATTGCACATTAAATAAAACTGGTCCTCGACGTTTTTATGCGGTGCTGAAACATGTTGGATACTGAACTATCAGCTCAGGTTTTGCTCTTATCAATTAACCATGGTTAAAAATTATGCAATTTTTTACAATAAATATAGAGAAAAGTTGATTTATAACAAGTAAAATAGAATAAAATAAAACTGCAGAATATTAAAAAAAATACCAATTAGAAATAGTATTTAAAAAACTGAAACAAATGTGTACTATTTTTATATAGTTTTTATACTATTTTGTGTCAGGAAAAAAATATGTGTGCAAAAAGAAACTTGTTATTATGCACAGTTCTGTAACACTGAAAATAAGTTTGTAACACTCTTTCAAAATGGAAACCATAATGGACATGTTTTCATGATAAAGTACACTTTTGCTTCAAGTGTTAAATCCAATATAATTAAGATAGAAAACATCACATAATCGAAAACTTACAATACCGTACTTTAAACAAGTTTTTACATTAGATGTTGTTAAACGTGTTTTATTGTAAGCTGTACAAGTCTTGGTATTAGAAACAGGGAAATCTGTGTAAGTAGCTGCCATGACTTCTTTGTTAACCCTTTGCTCTTTAAGACCTCAATGAACTCATCTGAATCTTTCATGAAAGCTGTCGTGATTCTCTTTTATGATTGTGGTCAGAAGAATGTTGTGGTGAAACACTAAGAGTATCAAAAGTCCTTGACATATTTAAAAAAAATATAAGATAAAAAAATTAAATCAGTTTATTATTTTTTTGAAGTTTTTTTCTTACAACTTTTTTTACTTTAAAATATTCTACTCTTGTTTAACAAAATACGTGAGGACGATATTCAACTTTATTTCTCTTCTTTCAAAAATTGCATCCATGGCAGAAATTTTTGTTTATTTTTTATGTCTTCAAATCAAACAGAAAGATAGGTGACTTATGTAAAACGTTCTCTATTTTGAAAATATAATAAATTCCTTTCAATACTAGTGATTCGAATTTTTGCCATATATTTTGTACTCATTAGAGCGTATTTGTAGTTATACAGAAACCTAATCGTCCTATTCACTGGACCAAGGCTCAAAATTACGAGTCAAAATGCCAAAATTGCGACGTTCATAAAAATCAATTCAAATCAAGCAAAAAGCAAATACTATGTGGAAGTAATCCCCGCAATTAAAATGAATGTAGTGGTGAAATATGTTAAAATTAACGAAGAAATATTTTTTCAGCAATTAAAGTAATAGTACAGACTTTTTTCCCCCTGTGTGTTATGCAATTTTCTAAGAACTTTCTTCAATCGTGTCGAAAGATTTCAGGTAATTTGCATTATGTCGTAATTATGGGTTTGAGACTCGACCAAAGGAAATCGATTTTATCCAATAAACGAAATTACTTTTACGGTGTACTAATATGGATACTGTCATAATGTGCGTCGTTAATAATACATCTGAAAGGACAATCTTCAAATATGTTTTCATAGCCTTACCATACATGTTTTAAAATCTTTCTTGTTTACTGTCTTACTATGGTATCCGACTACTTGCCACAACTTTTTCTTAAAAAAAAATGGAGATATGGGATTTTCCTTTTGTTGTTTTTAGATTTGTTTAGTATATTTTAAGAAAAATATGCTAAAATTAAAAAGAGAAAAAGAAATTATTATTACTAAAATGTGAACAAATGGGTAAAAATTTACAAAAATAAGATAAACACGGTCCATTCTGTACCAAAAGCTCTTATCAACAAATTTTCAATTTTTCTATTCTGATGTGTTGCTGTGTTATTCATTTTTGAAATGAATTTTAGGATAAGAGATATTTTAATTTTTACTAAAACTAGAGCACTTTATCTTAGTTATTATATGGAATCGCTTAAAATAGCAGTGATTATATTCATATAAGGGACTGTAAATTTTGTAATAAAACAGTGGTTGATAAATCTGAAAATTGAAACACTTCTAGTATTATATAGAACTCACACAAAAAGTTTACGTTTATTATTTTCAAAACTTTTTTTTAGCAATCACTGGCCTTGTTTCATATTTTCAAAAAAAAAAAAAAAAAAACATTTCGAGTAAAACGCATTTTAAAGTGTGACATCTTGCTTAAGATAATGACATCTGCTTTTTGACTAAAACACTTGTAGATTTTGCTCTAGCGAATGGAAAATAATAAACTTGGTACTTTTATAATGCTAAAAAGATGGCTTATAAAATAAAATCTTTAGAAAATTTGCCAAGTTTTGGCGAAATTCACAATTTTAGGGGGGTCGGATACCTTAAATGACATAACACGAAACAATTTTCAAAGAAAATGGATAACATTGATTGGTGAGTTTTTATGACTAAACCATATTTGAATAATAGGTTGAAGTCTTGATTTCATCAAAAGTTTTCGTATAGAATATTAAAGGATTGTAGTGCTTTAAATTCAAATTAGTTCCACAAAAAATAATATTATGAAGTGTGAAATTACAAGGATGAGTTACTAGAGCACAAATCTTCCTCACCAATTTATTGTGGTTCAGAAATTTTACCTGAGCCCTCAATAATAATTTGTCTGACGTTAATTCAACCTAATATATAAATAAAACTTTGTTCACAACGTGTAAAAAATTTTTTTGTGTTAATATTGAGAATAAGAAATAATTTAATATTAAAGATATTATTCTATCTCGGATATCATATACTAATCACACACATACTTGAACGTTTTGTCTTAGAGATTCAAAAATTTTAATAATTGGTTCTCATTTATGAATAATAATAGTAGGAGATCAATTATTTTCGACATAAATTTGAGATAGGAAGTCAATTGGTTATTTTGTTTAAATTCCATGAAAAATAAAAGGTGCCACTGAAGAAGCGCTTTGAAGAGGGAACTGATGCATGCTAAATTTGTGGAGCTCAAAGTCCTCCTGTTGGCTTGATGTGGTAGTTTGGAGTGTCATTCTCGTCACTTGACAGAGTGTCAAAATCACGAGGTCTGTCGTCAATAATCCTCGTGCTGCTTTATAGAGTGATGTTAATATAACTCTCCCTCTCACTCACCCACCCGCCCCTCAGGGGGTTCACCTTCTTTAGGTGAGTACGGGTGTCATAATCCCGGGTGCCCTAGTGATCTTTTCCTTTTCCCAAGGGGTTTACTGTCTTTAGTAAACACGGGTGTCACGACCCCGGGGTACCCTAGTGATCTTTCTCTATTTTTGACCCTCCTACATGTGTTGTTCCATTCATCCTTTTTTGCTTTTCCCTTTTAGACCACAGATGAACATTTATTAAATATTAAATATAAATATACACACCCGAAAAATAATACTCTTATTTATAGTGCTACTACTCGCATTTCTTCGCTTTTTATGTTAAACATACTTTTTTTTTTACTTTTGAAACTTCTGTGTCAATCACTAGTTTAATATGGTTTTGGACACACATTTAAAAGACACGCATTTTTGCTTTAATTCCTATCAAAACGACGAAAAATTACTGGCAAAAGGTTGTAAAGTCTCGATCAAATTTTTCTGTATTGTTCAGCAATGAAAAGAAAAGTAATTTTTTTTACACTTGAATAAAGCTACAGGTTATATATATATAGTCTTGAAAATTGCAAATTCCTCCCCCCAAGCAAATAATTTAAGCATCATTTTTGTATTTGAATCAATGCAGATTCCAGTCGAGATAAATGCCAATTTTTTTCATGTTGAACTCGTCCAACACCGAATGAATCATTAATTTGTGTATCATCTTCTATTATCGATTAAATCTATTAAGTTCGAGGTATGAGGAAAACTTAGAAAAGAGCATCACTTAGGGAATGAAAGTTAAAGATACAGGTTTCGCGTTCGATATCTACTTTGTAATTACATGAGATTTTAATCTATGTCAGACCGAGTAATAGATGCTTAATTACTTTATAGTTAAAGTATTTATGTGATTATGATCTTCAAGAGTAAGCCATTACGCGTATCCAGTCTAAATGCATTAGTCATTAAATGAATCACTCCACAAAAGTTTTTCTCTTTAATAATTTTATTCGTTCGTATGTTACAAAGTATTTGGGTACTCGGAGGTTGCTATTATTCGAACGTCCCAATGAATTTTTCCTTTAACTTTGTTCAAAGTAGATGGCATGAGTATGTAAATGTTTATTAATGTTTTCAGTTTTTAGAAAAATCATGAATTTTGCCAATCATTGACAAACTTTTTTTTATGATTTTATTTTATAGGCCCTCTTATTACGTTTATAAAAGTACCAAGTTTATTTTTTTCCGTTCACAAGAACAAAAACTACAAGTGTTTTAGTAAAAGCAGATACCATTACTTTAAGCAAGATGTCATACTTTAAAACGGTTTTACTAGACATTTATTTTTTTAAACACTCAAATGGGGCCAGCGATTGCTGAAAAAGTTTTGAAAATAACTAACTGAAATTTTTTGTGTGTGTTTTGTATAGTAGTAGAAGTGTTTTAACTTTCAGATTTATCAATCACTGTTTTATTACAAAATTTGCAGTCCTTTATATTAATATAATCACTGTTATTTTAAGCAATTTCATATAATAACTAAGATAAAGTGCTCTAGTTTTTGTAAAAATTAAAAAATCTCTTATTCTGAAGGTCATTTAAAAATGAATAACATAGCAACACATCAGAATTGAAAATTAAAAATTTGTTCATAAACTTTTGGTACAGAATGGGCCACGTTTATGTTATTTTTTGTAAGGTTTCACCAATTTTTTCCCATTTTAGTAATAATAATTTCTTTTTCTCTTCTTAATTTTAGCATATTTTTCTTAAAATGTACTAACAAATCTAAAAACAACAACAACAAAAAAATTCCCATGTGTCCAATTTCTTAAAAAAGAGTTGTCGCAAGTAGTAGTTGGATACCTTAAGCTATTCTGGGTTTGTTGGTATACTAGAGAGAGTTAGTTTCCTTATTAAAATTTTTTTCTAAAAATGGTTTAAACCAGTGTTAGATTAACTAAGGGTCGCGTGTATTGCTGCTGGGAGTTCCAAAAATTAAAAGAATTTTGATATATATTTTTGTGGTTTCGACTGCATTCCAGGATTTAATAATAGAATTATAAGATTCAAGCAATTTTTCTCATTAATACTAAATCTTGCACGTACTGTTGTTAATAAAAGGTAATGATCTCAGATGTAAACTCAAAATAACTACACTTAATAAAAAGATATTGTAGTTTATGTATAATTATATAAAATAATAAATTACATTATATAATGTTTTTTTTTATTTTGTTAATTAAAGTATCGTATAAAAACTTACTGCAGATGTTTGTTACTCCAAAACAATAATATACTACAAACAAAACATATAGATCCAACCGTGTATACCCCAGCTTGTGTAAACTTTGCGCAACGCTTATGGGGTCGCACAACATTTTTGTACAAAAAAAGGGGTCAACACCCCGAAAAGTTTTAGAACCCCTAGTTCAAGCCATTATTTACATTTAAGAAGACATGCGGAAGAAATTGGGAAGTTTATTTCTAAGAATTGTGCGAGAAAGACTTTCCTTTGTTCTATTTACCTTTGCTACATTTTTTTTTAGTAACGAATGTGCCAAAAAATGCCTTTAATTCAAAAATATATCAAACTTTAAAATTTAAATTTAATTTATTTAGTTATGAAACTTGTAAACATTGTACCGGTACATGCAACTCAGTGAGTTGAGCAAAATAAATTTTATGCTCATAAATCCTATACAGTAAAATATATCCTCAATAATCTTTATTAACATATGAAGCATTTTACTCGTGAATGTTCCTTCAAATTATAAATAATGAATACTATATTTAAATCTTATCATTTGTGAAATATATCGTATCTATACGGCTTCAACTCATCATATGAATATTTTGAATGAATCATGTAAATCTTTCCATGTGCTTTAATAGATTGTAAGGTTATTTACTATTTTGTTATTCATACTGTCCAAGGAAATAAATTTTGCTATTTGCACTAAACGTAGTCATATATATACATATGTATAACGAAAATAATAATAATATTTTGATTAAAGTAATACTAGGTTCACACAATGGGTTATAGGCAAACACTGGACTTTTCCGGACCTAACACATCATGCCTCGTAAAGACTTTAAGGATCATTTAAAATTTATGTGTGTGCTACTCTACCTTCAATTCGCCCAATACCCTTTTCCGAATTCCAATCCAATAGCTCTCGTGTAGATTTACATGTATATTGTGTGATATTAATAAATACTCACTCATTCCGAATTACATTTTAGGAGCCACGATTCAATTGTCTGAAGTTTCCAAACTTTCTACTATGATATCAAGCCCAATGAGATGTAATTTATTCCATCTATTTATAAAACCCACACATAAGCTACTACTATATAACCAATATGGGTTTTTTAATAGAAAATTACCTGAAGTATACAAGAACTGATGCCCGTTAAAACCGTCGAGGCTCAAAGTCCTCCCATTTTGATGGTGTGGAAGTTTGGAGAAGGATGTGCTAGAACAGGTTTTGTCCCCGTTATTTAACCATGGCTCAAAATTATAAGGTCTGTCCCCAATAGCGCTCGAGTTACTTTAGGGTGAGACATTAACTCAAAACTATATAAGTAGAAAACTGCGTGATATTTACAAATTGTATAATGTGCTAATTATTTTTGGCGCCCCTTTGAAGATGAATTCATACTTATCATTGAGTCATTACTTGTCTAAAAAGAAGTACAATTTTAACGTTAGGGACTGTAAATTTTGCAATAAAACAATGAGCATATCTGAAGGTTAAAACACTTCTAATATTAAACAGAACATACACAAAAAATTTCAGTTAATTATTTTTAAAACTTTTTTAGCAATCGGCTGGCCCAGTTTGAGCAATTTAAAAAAAACACATCTCGAGTAAATAGTGTTTTAAAGTATATCTTGCTTAAAGTAACGACATCTGCTTTTATTAAAACATCTGTAGTTTTTGTTCTAGTGAACAGAAAATAATAAACATGATATTTTTATAAAGGTAATAAGATGGTCTATAAAATAAAATTATAAAATTTCGTCAATTTTTGGCAAAATTCACAATTTTGGATAGTCGGATACCTTAAATTGTGTAAATAACTGCATAAAATATTGATCCTATACATAGTGTATTTTTCTTTGTAGCTTTCATGTAATTTATAAAATATATTAAAGTTATTAATAAAAGGTATTTCTCTGTAGTTGTTATACTTTATTGTCAGATCTTATAAAGCTTACAATATGCAAAATGAATTAAATATTATTAATCCTTTCTATGAAATTCTTGGAAATAAACAATTAACGAACAGCAATAAAATTACGATAAATGTACAAACTGAACGTGATTCTAAAATTGCAACCAAAATTTGAATTATTATATTTCATTAGTTAACGCCTCTCATAATTTCTATACAGAATTTTCATTTCATAAAATTGGATCTTTTACATAATTTGTCTATTTCTTTTCTAAAATTTCACTGCATATGCACCGGATTTGGCATGAAAAAATAGATTAGATGGGGATTTAATGGTTTTGGAGGATGATACGAATAGACACGAAGTATGCAAAACATGCGTTAAAAATCAAAACAGCCTCGAAAACAAAACCTGTTCTCTCATAAGCGTCTTGAATTATTTCCAAGGTTGTTTACCATTTCCTGCTACAATAAATGACTTCACAAAGTAATTTGAGGTCAAGTTGAGTGCTATTCTGAATACAGGAGAAATAAGCAAATAGTGGAAAACTATACTTAATGTTGGAATTACACAGAATTGTGGGATTTTTTTTTTGCAATTTATCAAAGCAAATAGGAAAAATAGTACGAAAACTCGGAATATAGGATCATCAGAGAGGTGTAGTTTAGTATCGAATTGAGTTATATTCAATTTTTTATTTGTTTTAAACTGAAAAACATTAAAATTCTATTCAAAATAAATTTTAATCCATTTAAATATGAATCAAACATATTTTTATTACTCAGCATGCTTCATTGATGATATGTATCCAATCTTCCTTATAGCTTTAATTTTTATTCTTTTCATAAAATCATTGTAGAATTGAGGTATAAGAAAAATAAGGTCTTATCTTTTTCTAAGTATTGCTATGATGGAATTTAGAATGAGTACTGGAATATATATTTAAATATTTTTCTGGAACATATATGGGAATTTCGTGCATTCTACAGCTTTTTTCATGTTATAAAATAATGTATATTATTATTATTATTTTGAAGTATTGAAAGGAAAAATATCTAATACTTTTTGAATCATAAAAGGAGAATATATTTTTATTAGTATTGCCTAACATTCACATTTAAAGACATATTTGATATTGCCATTAATAAATGATTGAAATATTTAACTGAAGATCAGTGTGTATATTGTAAATCAGATTCACACACATTTTATAATAACAAAGCAAATTACATTGAATTAAAATGTATATGTATATATATTACAAAATCAATATCTGTTACTTATTTTTCAACAATACTAATTTTTCTAATTTTGTATATACACAAATAATTTTAACTATTTAATATTATTGAATTGAGAACAATAACACTTTCACTATTAAATTATTGTTTACACAAGCATTAATTTCCCCACAGATAAATTATATTTCCTTCATTATTTACAAAATATCATTAAATGCATTAGTTGTATCTATTATATATATTTCGTTTATAATAATTTTTTATGTATGTATTAGTGTTCTATAAAAAGTTACATATAAATTTACAATTATGTAAATAAATCGCTTAACTTGTTACCACGTGAAAATAATTATATGCTACGCACATTAGTTTTTAAAGAAAATGATGAAATGATCAATTTTTCGAGCATGACATAAAACAAATTTAACGAATTTTTATGGTTTTATTAAAGACAAGAGTTTTGCATTAATTATACAGAAAACAAGTGTTCTCGATTCATAATCAATTAACTCATTTTCTTTTTACTCCAAAAAGCCTTACTTTAATTTTTTTCTTTTTTACTTTTCTATATAAGCTACAGTTTTTCCCAAAGAAAGTAATTACTAAAAATGAAACTCTGCTCTTATAACGTTACAATATTTTTATCCCACGCGGAAAATCCTACGTAATGAATTTCAATTATCTGCCCTAAAAAGATTTCACATCGGAGCAGGAACTCGTAACCTTTCCTTGCTCCCTTCAATTTCATTAGATCCGTTTTCACTTTTCCTCAATGTTTTCAATTCCCCCATAAGAATAAATGACAAGGAAGGAAGTAGTTTTTCCTACAACTTTTTATCTCTTTTTGTCATTTCTTTATCTGATGATAAGGATTCCGAAATGTTTGAGGTCAATACTTTCTTCGCTGTCCCATTGCACAATTTACTACATAATTTTTAGAGTGTTTTATGGATCGCGAGGAGTATTAATTGACGTCATTGACACTTTCTCTCCCCACCAATCGTAAACTTTTAAAGGTTGTGACTTCTGTAATTAATGGCGAGACAACCATTTATAATACGTGAAAGAATTTTCATTTTTTTCGGTGTAAGGTATTTGTGTCACGTTACTCTGTGAATATCATTCAATTTATAAAGAGGAATCCCAAGAAAAAACTGTTTTCAGTTACAAAATGTCTCGAGCAAATCACTAATTTTTAAAATAACTATTTATGATTAGGAATGTAAGTGGCCAGTATTTTCTAGTTTTATACCTTACAGCGTTCTTAGATGTATCCGTGAGGAGAGATTAATTTAAGAATAGGATAAATACAGTGAATTGAGCTTCCTGTTGTTGTAAAAATATTACCAATCATTATTGTAACAGACAAACATTAAACTTGGAATGCATCAAATCAAAACTTAGAATAACTTTTTATACTCTCTAATTATTAGTTGTGACGTATTTCTTTCCCCTTTATTTAAGGTACCCGACTACCCTAAATTGTGACTTTTGCCAAAATTTGACAAGTTTTTTTTATGATTTTATTTTACAGACCATCTTATTAGCTTTATAAAAATACCAAGTTCATTATTTTCCATTCGTTAGAAAAAAAAACTATAAGTGTTTTAGTAAAAGTAGATGCCATTACTTTAAGCAAGATGTCATACTTTAAAATGCGTTTTACTCGAAATGTGTTTTTTTGAAAATGTTCAAACGGGGACACAGCGATTGTTGCTAAAATTTTTTTTTATGTTCTGTATAATAGTAGAAGTGTTTTAAACTTCAGATTTATCAATCACTGTTTCATTACGAAATTTACAGTCCCTTATGTTAATATAATCACTGTTTTTTTAAGCAATTTCATATAATAACTAAGACAAATTACTCTAGTTTTTGTAAAAATTAAAATATCTCTTATCCTAAAAGTCATTTCAAAAATGAACAACATAGCATCACATCAGAACTGAAAAATTGAGAATTTGTTCATAAACTTTTGGTACAGAATAGGCCCCGTTTATGTTATTTTTGTAAATTTTTACCTACTTTTTCCCCTTTTAGTAGTAATAATTTTTTTTATCTTCTTAATTTTAGCATATTTTCTTAAAATTTACGAAACAAATCTAAAAACTACAAATAAATCCCCATACCTCCATTTTTTAAAAAAAATTTGTCGTGCCTGTATTTGGATAACTTAAATTAATATTTAATATTCCGTTTATTTTGAGCAGAGGCCAATCTTTCTTATACACTGCTGGCCATTAAAATTTCAACACCAAAAAAAGGAAAAAAAATACTCATTGTACATACTGGGAAGAAAACATGATTATATATATATTTGTTGGCAATTTGAAGGGGTGTAAGGGTTCGAAATTAGTACTCACAGCTGCCTTCTGTAGAAGATAAAACGTCTTGTATCCAGTTAGTTATCGAGTCGAACTGGGCGTGGACGACAAATAAAGGCAAATCATTTAGTCCTACTTCAAGCTTATACCACATTTCATCAATTGCAATGGCTAGAAAGCGGTTACTGTGCAGTCTCTGAGTATCCCATGACCAGTTGTTTTCATTAGATGAGTAATATGACGAACGAGCATGCCAAGGCAACATTTGAACATCTTCAGAATGAAGATAGGAATGAAGATATTTTTAAAATAACATCTCCAATGGCCTCGAAGATAGGGCAGAGCCACCTGCCTAAAGATATGAAAATGTAGCACTGACTTTTCAGATTGCCGACTATGCGAATGAGGAACGCTCTTGCCGTATGTATACCCAATGGCTACCCTTATCATCACATCAGGTTTAGGGTCCGTATGACGATGTACATTTTCCTTTTGTGCACCCAGAAACAGATACGTCTAGCATGATGCTGCTCGCAAAATCGGGATTCGTCTGAAAAGGCAACGTGGTGACACGCCTGTATCAAGTTTTGTTGTTAGGTGCACCATTATCCCCATGTGACATCATGCTGCAGTGTCAAAGGAATTCACAATAATGGTCTCCGTACTGACAGTATGTGTTGCTCCAGACGTCGTACCACTGTCCATGAGAATACATTTTTTCCTGTTCATAGTAGATTCCATGTACCACCTCTTATACTTCAATGATTGAAAAGAGGTTTTAATTTAGAAGGGAAAATTTTCAATTCATATCGATAATTTCTAAATTTTAATACAATTGTACAAATTAAAATAGCATGGGTGCATTTGTAATAGCTAAGATCTATGCATTTTTTCATCGAAGTTTAAAAATTTCAAGTTTATGGGGGAGAAATATGGGGAGTAAGGGGTGCCAATTCAAGTGTAGTCCTCATCACTTAATTGTGATTGAAAAAGTTTCGAGAGGGAAGGGCCAGTTCAGGGGTTGTCATATTTATTTAACTGCAGATAAAAAAATACGAAGTCCTTCGCTAATAGCTTTCATGTAGGTTCGAACTGCAACGTTAATAAACAATCAATCGAAATATTTTTCAAAGTTTTTCTTGCCTTCACTTGTATAAAATTCAATTCTAAGCTGAAACTTCAAGGAAAAATAACAAATAAGGACCCCAATAGCTTTCTGCAATATAATTTTATTAATATTTTCCTCTTACAGTTACGTTACAGTTTGACACTGAAGGTGGTTATAAGTAAACACTTTCCATTCAGGAAATTTTAAAGCTTTAACTAACAACATCAACTTTTTAAGCAGATAATCTTAAAGATGCTTAAGGAATTATATGCTTTCAAAAAAGCAAATTTTCAGGGTGATAAAAAGCTTTCTTTCAAGTAAAGGGACGTAAGAAATAGCTTTATTATGTTCAGAAAACACAAAGTAAAATTTTAAATTTTAACTCGAAACCAATATACAGCATTGAGATAAAGAAATGTTTCCACTACCATACTTTGTATCTTTTTGAAGTTTTCGTTGCGTAACATCTCTCCCACACACTTATACACGCACACAGAAAGAGTTGTTATTCTGATAGTTTTATTATTTATGATGGCTATTATTACGCCTTTTATTTTAACTTTAATATATTTAAAAAGAAATTTGAACATTTATTTCTCATAAAGATTTTAGTCAAAAATAACTTATCTTTGAAGTTTATGAGAAATTGTCTTGAGTCCATGCCGGGAATAGGAGATATTGTATTATATTTTTATAGCCTTTGACAGATAATTATTAGATATTGCATCTATATGAGTTTCAACCTTACATTTTTTCTCTAACTTCTGCCTAGTATATTGTTTGTTCCTTCAAGTATAGATGATTATTTTCACTACATCGTTCCAGCTGAGGGTTTGTAACAAAGTTTGTTTTAGCAAAATAAAAAATTTCTTTCTTGGTATGACTCGTAGAGTTTGGTCTTAGAAGCTTAGATACTTTGACTAAATTAACTGCGTATCAATTCGCTAAAACTGATGCAATCCATAAATGAAAAATCTACAATCTTTCAGTTCTTCAAGTATGGGTTTTTGAATGAATGCGCAATTTATCTACCGTGTAAAAGGAAATAATCATAGGCTTTCGAATCAGGGAAGGGAGTACTTGGGACACTGCAAAGTTGTGAACTGTTTACGAGTTCCTGTGGTGTTAGCATATTTTGATTGGAGAAAAGGTATCATTCAAAATAAATGGTGAAGAAACTGCGGTGCATCATGTGCCATTGATGTGAGGAGTGAACGTTGGGTGAATGTATGAGGGCTGACCAACAAGCTAAAATTGAATATTCAGTGCGTCAAATGAACCAAGGGAGCTCGGGTGAGTACCTAAGACTAAAAGTATCTGTATGTAGCGAACCTTGTCACGCGTATAGGTCTCCTCAGCAAACGGATGGGCACCAAGTTCATGCCGAATTAAGTTGCATCGATAATAAGGGATTCATTTTGAGCAGCAATACCAGAATTGGAATATTATTGATTGGTAAACAGCCTTCTCCGATGAGTCCCGTCTTCCGTTTTATCGAAAGGATGGACGCGTTTAAGTGTCAGATGAGAAAGTCTGAGAACCCAAGCACTTTGCTGCTATTTCGTGAAAAACACAGTATGATGGGGGGGGGATGTTTATGGTGTAGGGAATATTATTATGATATTACTTGGATTCTTCCATTTTTATGGAAGGTACACACAGTGAATTGGGTTATATATATATATATATACTGTTGCCGATAATATACTTTCAAATATGTTGATTGTGTTTCCTCTAAAGAATGAGATCTCCCAGCATGATAGTGTCACGGGGCATACGCCGAGAATTACATGGCATTGTTTGGTGAAACTGGACAAAGGATTTCGATTACTCCGCTAGTCAATTAAGTCACCAGGTCTGAATACAATACAGAGACTTAGATAATTTCGACCCCCATGTTCAGAGTATGGACACATCATTAATCCTGTAACTACTGTTGGATGGACTCTAGTCTGCATAGCTTGAAATATAATATCTTCCCCAATCTTATTCATCCACTCCCATTCAGTTTAGCTCTTGTCAATGCTGTAAAAGGTGGTTAATCAGGATATTAGAAGGTGGTTATAGAAATGTACTATTTGTCTCGTGAATGTGAGCAACAAAAAAAAAACCTTGCTTTTCTTACTTTTAAACGTATGCAAAAGAAATATTGAAATTCCTTTTTTTGTTTAAAGAAAGATATTTCAAGATAAAAAAAATTGCAATTTACAACGTCAATCATTGATTTTCAGATATCAAACAATTTTATTTACAACAGTTATTATCTCTCAATTCTATTAATGCCCCTCATTTCTAAAACTGCTGTCCTTTGATTCAATGTTTACTTTTACTGCAGTATTGCTATCCTTATTCCATTGCAGTGAATAGAAATAATTACATAATTTAGTACTTATTTTTAAAACCTATTTCTTTATTATTAGTTAATAATAAAGTAAATTGAATACAACTTTAGAATATAAAAAAAGATTTCTAAATCTATACAATTTAAAAGCAGATTTCAGATTAGTGTTCTTTGACAATGTTATAACTATTGATGGGTGGCTTGGAGGCTGGAAGGCTTAGATGCTGATCGGGTTTTAAGATGGTCCCTAAGACACATGCAATTTGTGTGTATTCCCCTTGTTTCTTGTTGACAGGATGTTGTCGCATTCCTTAGTTGAGGGGGTCACAACGGCTGGTCAGCAAAGTTGAATGAACTCATAATTTGGAAGAGTCGTCGCGAAATTTGTGACTCTGCGCTTGGTTCCTGACCAATGGTTAGGCAGGACCAAAGTGCGTGCGGATGAAAAAGGGGGTAATTTGCCTCCACTTAAAAGGAGGAACCGGGACATTTCTCGGCAGATATTACGCAGATTTTACACAGATTTACAGAGATTTAGAGAGAGATTTTACAGATTAGCAGAAGACCGATTACCATGATTTCAGATTAAGAGAGTTGAATTTAGGCCGTCCAAGTACCACCCAGCTCCATGCCTCCGTTTCAGATAAGTGGAATGTTGCTGTATTCTTATTCTAAAAATTGAATAGTGTAATTATTTTAACTTAGTAATGTTTTAAACATAATAAACGAATTTAACTTCATTGTTTTATTAATTGAGTTTTAAAGTACTAACCACTAATATGATGCAGACATAAGTGAAATTAATCGAACCTGCGTAAGACATAATATGTTAAATTAATGAAGTAATTGTAGCGCTGCATCATCTGGTGCCGTGACCAGGATTCGAGGAAATTTTTTTTTTCACCTCTTTCGTTCACGCGTGAATTTTTTAGATGAATTTGGGCAATCGCTAATGTGTTGTGTTCGAATGTATAATAAATTTAAGATTGTTGTAATGTTGAATACATTGGCGTTAACTTTAAAGCAAATTATTTTTTCCTCGCAAGTTTAATTTTTAATTTCCTCGGTAGATTAAAGGTTGCAAAGTTCTTTTTTTTTTTTCGATCCCATATTGTTCTAATGTATTTAGGCACTGGTATATTGGATGGAGATGGATCCTTCTCTTTGTAAGAATGTTAACATAATTTTTTTTTAACTTCATTCTGCCGATAATTTTATCTTAATTGCAACTCACCGGTTTTAGATAAAATTCGCATAATGCCTCGTTCTCGTCAGGCCGATCCTGTTCAATTGCATACTACTTCCGATCGGTTTAATTTAATTGAGTTGATCCCACAATTTGCGGGCAGTGAGGGTTCGAGTGTTAGAAAATTTTTAAATAAAATTAACGAAGTTGCGAAGTTAGGCAATTGGGCAGATAATGAGAAAACTGCAATTTTGAAACTCAAACTTTCAGGTGTAGCGGAAGAATTTTTTTTTGCTGACCCCAGCAATAATGATATTCACGACTTCGAACAATTGTCTCAAATTCTCCTTAAGAGATTCGAATGCACGGTTCCATTGTCCACAAAACTTCAACTGTTCTCCGTTTGTCAGCAGGGAATTTCTGAGACTGTACAGGAATTCGCATCTAGAATCAAAAAATTGGGAAATCAGGTTTTCGAGTCGCATAACGTTGTGGCATCGTTGGCAGTCCGACAGGCGAATGATCAACTTCTACAATCGAGATTCATTAGTGGGCTGAAAAATGATATTAGAAGATTCGTATTGGCGAGGGACCCCACGACATTCGAACAGTCCATTTCGGCCGCATTGTTAGAGGAGCAGCATCAGAGACTTAATGAAATAGCGACAAACGATCGCGCGGATCGGGAGAGATACAGAGAATTGTTTTATGAGTTTGTGAATTAAGATGATTATTCAGGTATTAGTTAAGTGATTTAGTAGAAATGATTGAGAATTAGAGTTTCAGTTGTCGAGTTAGTTCTGTTTTTGAGAGATAGTTATCTGTTTGTAGCGTTAGTTAATTGTTAGCGGATCGTATTGGTTATAAGGTTTTATGGCTATGTTGTTTGAGAGTCAGTATTCGAGTTGCCGATAGTCGATTTTGGTGAATTAGTTATGGTAATGGGAATTAATATTTTTATTGTTGAACAAAATTTTTTTTGTGTCTGGTGTTGATGACATGCGAATCGCTCTGTTCAGTGCACAATTATAGCACTCAAAGGTTAGAGTGAAGTGTTTCGTTTTTTTTTTTCTCGCCTTCTATTTTTTTATATATAGACTTAAAATCCATTTTTATTAATGGCCACAATTTTAATAATCTCGTCTACTTTTAGTAATAAATTTTTTTGTTTCTTAACCTTGGGTTTGCATCCTGATCACATGCATATTCATCGTTTTGTAATAAGGAAAATGCACGCCTAAGTTATACTATTCGTACGCAATTCTCATGGTGAATTTGTCATTCCTTTATGCTATTGATTTTGTTGTACGTTGTATTTCAAATGCATGCTTAATTTAATCAGTACTCAAGGCTCAGGGTGAATTTATAATTCCTTATGCTCATTGACTTTGATGTACGTTGCAATTTCTTATGTAATCATGCCATATTGTTATCATGTCGAATTTCGATGTTAGGTGATGCAATGTTGTGATGATTTTCTGTTTTTTGCATTATACTCATAAATAATAATAATTTTCTTCATCATGTCGTTCTGCGATGATCAGTGAGAAGGAGGAGTTGGCATAATTATACAAAATATCTGTTTAACTTTCATGCCAGACATCGGAAATGTTGTTTTTACCCATTTTACTATGCATACATGTCGCGCCAAAAATCTGTGTCACAGTCAAAATTTTTTTTAAGTATTTTCTTCTTGTATCTTTATATATATATCACTTGTTTTATTTATATTACACATTAATCATTGCTGTGTTATGTACACAATTATACTGTTACAATGTTTCGTGAGTGCAATTCTTTTGTGTAAATTATGCGGTAGCCCAGATCTCATCTCAAAATTCGAATTTTATGAATTTTTTTTTTCTTTACAAGACGTTCTATTGTACTACATTTGTTTGGCAGAAACGGAGGCAGGGGATGGTCGGTGTGGTATTCAAACGAAAGTCCCGGCCCGTCAAGAAGTTAGTGGGGAGGGAGAAAGTGAAATGGAAAATAATGAGTTCACGTGTTGTGTGTGTAGAACATTTCCGTACTTATTATAATCTCTTTTGGGAGTATTTTTTTCATTAAGGTCGAGCTGGAATGCAACTCACGGACAACAGGAAAGGAAAATTTTCCCCTTCGCCATGGCGTCAGGATGACAGGCCAGCCACATTCATCAGGTTCGGGAGCTGTCAAGATTGACGACCTCCAACACAAGGGAGCAGAGGAGACAAACGTTTAAAGGTTTCTACAATGCCGCGAAGTCAATAAGAGAATTCAACAATAGGCTACCCATTAGGGCGGCTACATTCTTCCAGGGTGGTGTTTTTCACCCCTCTTCAATTCGTCAAACGACAGGACATAATTGTCGTTATTTCTTCACCTTCACAACAGACTTCCTACTGCACTTGGCACTAAAAGGCTCAATCGTCGGGATCAAGGATTCCCCCTCCAGTTTTTTTTCCCTCTCCTGCAGTTGTTTTTCCAAGATTTCATCGTGTCAAGAAGATCCATTTCCGGCTCGCTGTTGGACTATTACTATTGTCATTTAATCACTCCCATTTCAGTTTTGTATGTCTACTGCAAAATATGTGTTATTTTTTTTTTCTCTCTTTCCAGGTGTTTGTGAGTCTGAAAGGGGGGGAGGAGTGATGGGTGGCTTGGAGGCTGGAAGGCTTAGATGCTGATCGGGTTTTAAGATGGTCCCTAAGACACATGCAATTTGTGTGTATTCCCCTTGTTTCTTGTTGACAGGATGTTGTCGCATTCCTTAGTTGAGGGGGTCACAACGGCTGGTCAGCAAAGTTGAATGAACTCATAATTTGGAAGAGTCGTCGCGAAATTTGTGACTCTGCGCTTGGTTCCTGACCAATGGTTAGGCAGGACCAAAGTGCGTGCGGATGAAAAAGGGGGTAATTTGCCTCCACTTAAAAGGAGGAACCGGGACATTTCTCGGCAGATATTACGCAGATTTTACACAGATTTACAGAGATTTAGAGAGAGATTTTACAGATTAGCAGAAGACCGATTACCATGATTTCAGATTAAGAGAGTTGAATTTAGGCCGTCCAAGTACCACCCAGCTCCATGCCTCCGTTTCAGATAAGTGGAATGTTGCTGTATTCTTATTCTAAAAATTGAATAGTGTAATTATTTTAACTTAGTAATGTTTTAAACATAATAAACGAATTTAACTTCATTGTTTTATTAATTGAGTTTTAAAGTACTAACCACTAATATGATGCAGACATAAGTGAAATTAATCGAACCTGCGTAAGACATAATATGTTAAATTAATGAAGTAATTGTAGCGCTGCATCACTATGTAAATCAGGAAGTGAATATCTAATTTTGTTAAAAACAATAATACTATTACTTTTTTAAAAATGATTTTAAAAAATGTTTTTGTGCAATTGAGGAAAAAATATTTCCTGAAGGGTTTAACATAACTTCTTTTGTCAATTGTTTTAGATTTCTGATAATAATTTCCCTTATTAATACTTAGGCGTATCTACATTACATTTTTACAATAGCTCCCGATACGTTTTTTTTTAAAGTATATTTTTAACAAAAGGAAAATGTGAAATTAAGAATGTATTTCCTATTAAATTTCAAAAAATACATAATTAAAAAACATACATAAAAAGGGTTCAAAATTTAAATTTTTAACCTTACTTCTAAAAAAAATTACGCAATTCTTTGAACTATTTAAATATATTAACTTTAAAAGACTGTTTCTAAAATATAGCATTCTTGTACTATGAATGCAAATTGAAAAGTGTATGATGCTTTTGAATAGCTTTCGAATAAGTTTTTGTTCATAGGTTTAATCTGTCTGAAAGGCGCCTGCAGAATGCCCAGGGGGATCAAACTCACTCTAAGGCGAAAATGATAAGAAATACCCCTTTACACACACTCCCACACATAGTATCTATAATCATGGGTCTAATTCTTTCGCATATCTCAAACATCACTCTCAGCATAATCCCTCAAGGTACGCGTACCACACTTTGGAGACCATTGCATTATGGTATTCTAACTTAAAGAAAAAATCAAATAATCATAATACTAGTGATAAAAACTTGGTTTATTTGGTTGACTAAAGACGCGTGTGTGTTTTATTTTTGGAATAATAAAATTTACAATCCCCCCCATACACATACATTGAAGAAAATGTTGAGATGTGCAAGAGAATGATGTACCGTGTGGAACTAAAGAATTATGCATTGTGTGATCCTTGGAAGAAAATTCTGCGTAAACCTAAGCTCTTTTAAAAGAACGGAAAAATTGATAAGTGTATGTATAAATTTGCCTTATACTTTTTTAAATAACATAATTATACATTTGCTCAAAGGATCCTGAAAAATTCAAATAAAAGTTCTAAATACGTAAAAGAGAAAATATTTGGAGGATATATATTGAGTCATAGAGTCTTTAATTTGGTGCCTATAGGTACAACATTATAGGAATTCTTGTTATTTACGGACGTAATTATTTCACTGAAAGATAAATGCTATTAAATACCCATCAGGAATTTTGCTGTAAAAAATAAAAAGAAAAGTAATTTTATTCCAGTTTGTAAATCTTATTCAGAATATTTTTTTTTCAGAAGGAGAACGAAAAATCGGAATACCGGTTGAGTTAAAGAAAAAAATAAATGATGGATGTCCAAAAACTAGTTTGAGATAATTATATCTAAAGCAAGATAATTATACTTAAAGATAAGGTATAAATAACAAAATATCCGTAAATATCTGTATCCTATTTTTAATAAAAAAAGTTAAGAACTCTTATTCCCCAAAATCCCGTAAGTTCAAGTAAAGTAAAACGGTGAAACCATGTCTGTTCATTAATTAGAAGCTCTGCGTAAGATAAAAAATCAGGTGCGCCCTCAAATTTCTAATCTAACTCTCTGAAGATGAGGTTACGGGAACAACTCTTATCCACACACAAGGTTACTTATTTGATTTTGAAGCTATAAACTACCTATATGAGCACGTGTTCATTTCAAGAGCGAGCAGTAGGAGAATGCCAGATTAAAACGTTAAAAATTCTCTCACCAGCAATTGACTTCCCAAACTTGTGTCATTAATTTACGAGTCCCGTATCTTAAAATATAGCCTTACACTCTCCCAGGACATCTCCTTGGAATACGAAACGTCACTTAGCGTCACTAAGTAGTGCTTGTCAAAAAAAAAGTATGTCATAGTCTTAGATGACCGCAATTTTTACCATTCGCTTTCAGGTAGTAGAAAAACTTAACAGCTAATTCTTATTCTTGTTATAACTAAGAAATTTCATTTAAAAGATCACTGACCCAGGTTTTTCTTTTTGAAGAGGTTACCTAGCTAAAATTAAATTTTCACAACCACCCTTATCGTAAATGAAAAATGCTTAGAAATGATAAGAATATCAAAGTCAAGTTCAAGAAAGGTGGTTGTACTTAATTTTTATAAATATTAGAAATAGAGTCATTAAATTTCTTAGACTAGTCAGATTGCTAGTTTAACAGTGTAAATTATACTTTTTTACTTGCCTACTTTGTGTTTTAATAGCTATGAAATATGAATACCAATATAATAATGGCATGAGAATGTGCAAGATAATACCTAAAAACTTATCCATTCAATATAAATGTAACTAGATTATTTACATTCCTTCTACCTTTTTCATGTTAAGTATAAACAAAATTACGCTAAATGACATGGATTATATTATTTCAACACAGAATATTAGAGTTAAATATTTGAAAATTTGTTTGATCATATCTTTATGATATTAAATATATATATGATGAATAAATTTACAAAAAAAAGTGATGCCCGTCTTTATAGATATTTCTCCACTATTTATCATTCTCCTAAAACTCCTGTTTTAATAAAAATAAATTAAGTATAATTAAAATTTTACGCAATTTGAAATCTGTGTTATAGCATGAAGTTCTTGACAATAACGTACAAAATTTTGAATTCGTGGGTACTCAAACAAATAATATTTCCCATGGATAAGTAATGCACATGCAAAAAAAAAAAAAAAAAAAAAAAAACCATTGGTTAGCATTTTTCATAGAAGGAATAATTTTTTTGAGTAAAGTATTTGTATTATGAGGTCTGATCTTAATATGTGCAGCTATTGTAGTTTTCAAATTCGTAGGAAATGAGATTGCCATAAACCAGAATAGGAACTAGAATTTTGTTTATTTAACTAAATAATATCACAGACTTTCAAATGGAACTACAAAGCACACTGAAATCTCGGCTAGGGGTAAGTAAAATATTTGAACAAAAAAAAAAAGAAAGACTTGCTTTCGAAAATTTCGAAGCTTTAGATATTGTTCTATATTCAACTCAACGTATTCCAAATCAAATTTGCAACAAGTATCAACACTGGTTGGCAGTTATTTGTCTTAGGGAAGTATCATCAGCCTTTCCGAAGTCTTCCAGCATCTCAATATCTTTTCTCAACTGCATCTTAAGAAAGCTCGTTTAATTTACTAAGAGAAAAAATATTAAATTAATTTAAGGTTTGAAGTATTTGCTGGAAATAAACTAAACTCAATGGTGCAACAGTATATAGAGGGCCAAAGCCTATTGTGCCAATCTCAGTTTTCTTGACCTTGGGCACTGAGGTGCAAGAGCAGATGTTCCGGTCAGGTGGTCAGTCCAAGGCGAAACCCCAGTGTTTAGTTCCCAAGAAAGCTTGGTACTCATTTATCAACCCACTGAAGGGATGAAAAGCTGGGTCAAACTTTCCCAGCCCGGGTTTTGACCCCAGACCTGTTGCTTGGAAGAGAGAAGCTACCACTCAGCCATTGGGCTTCTAGCTGAAAATAAACGTTTACCAATTATAAAAAATATAATCCAATAAGCAAAGTAAATCTCTTACAAAACGGAAAAAATTGAATTCTGAAAGTATGAGGATGCAGAAATCTTTTAATAAAAATACTTCAAAAATTTACGTTTTTATTATTGAATTATGTTGAAAATAGGTTTTGTAAAGTACAACGAGCGTATCTAAAGGGTAGTTTTCATTAATTTTGTTGTCCAGAGAGCTGAAAAGAGCTCTTCATTTTGCAAAAGAACAAGAATTTTATTTAGGACACATGAATAAAAAATTTCTTCCTTTTATATTTCCATGTTTAATAAACGTTGCAAGAAAGTGTTAGATGATTTCCGAAATATTTAATTCATTGCTCCACCAAAAGCAATTTTTTCTGTCTATTGAACAAAAAACATTCCTCTAAAGAGTTTATATTTTAAAAATAAGTGCCTTAACTAAAGAAGTATTTTTTCCGATTCTTGGCATATGTTGTTTAAATTTCCTTTCCACTGTCACGAATTTTCTTTCTTTTTGTGCTTGTTATTGCTAATGCCACTAGAAATCATTTAGAAGCATTTTATTTAATTGTATAGAATATATTTCAATGCTTCAAAAACTTTATACATATTTTGTTTATTAATTTTCAGTTCATGTTAGCAATTTCTTTTCGTGCAAACAAAGTTCTTTGATTTATTTTAAAGGGTTTTCTAATTCTTAAACCGACGTGCAAATGACGAGTAAGGCATAACGAGAAAGGTATGGATAGCAACATTAACCTTCTAAAAGTAACAAAGAAAAAAATCCATAAAATTGTTCTTTTCTAATTTTTTGAATGTTCAATATTTTACAACTAAGTGCCAACTTTTCAATTACTCCAACAGATCTTTAAAATTTCTGCTTATATTAATTATTAATTTTTGAAAAGACTAACTATTTTATTATTTCCCAAATTTTAATCTCAATGAATAACAATCAAGTTTTACCAAGTTTCTATTCTATAAAATTACAGCTGAAACATAGTATAATCCGAAAAAGATAAAGCAAATTGTCTCTTTGTACTCTAAAAAGCGGAGACTTGATTCAAATTTCTACAATTCTTAGAAGCCTTAAACAAGAAGCTGCTTCCATATTTTTGCCACACTTGATTGTTCATATTTGTCTTTCAAATACTTAAGTTCTTAAAGTTTGATGGAAACTGTTATTCTTTTAAAAAATTGAATTACATACAAGCCTTTTTTGTTTGGGAGATAGGGGACCATACAAAAAACGCATCAAAAATATCCTGAAATTTCATAGGTATCAATAAAATATATTGATTGTAACAAACTAAAAAATTTTCTAATGCGGTAAAGAGAAACCACTTGAAAAAGAATCCCACATAAAATATACGTAAATCAAATCTTCATATGTTGTAGTTAGAAATTGATTAACCCGGGGGTTGGCAAACCGTGGTTCGCGTGCAGTATGTGGCTCTTTGTAAAGATGGTAGTAGCTTTTCAGACTTCTAGCTGTATGAATTATTAAAAATATACCCAACTCTTTTCTTACATGGTCTTTTTTTACACGATTTTGAAATAACACGGCTCACTAATATACTTTTTTACACGAATTTTTTGTTCTAGCACAAACGAAATTCTTCATTTGAGTCAAAACCGAAAATTGTGCAAGACATATTTGACAACTGATGATAGTAATTTTGATCCCAGTTCGTGATAAACATTCATACCTGTTATCAAGTAGAGAAGAATAGTTAGTAGTTAGTAGTTTTATTCCTAATTTGAATTTGAATTTTTATATGTTCTGTGTACTTGTAGACTCTGTGTACTGTACACTAATTTTAATTTTTTTTGTAATAAAAATGAATTGTGTGTGTGTTTTTGTTTTCTAAATATGCAACATGGATTTCACTTTTACTTTTTTGAGCGGTTTTTCGGGAAAATATTTAGATTTTTTTCATCTTACACGATTTTTTTAAGCTGTAGAACATATCCCCGAATTTACCTTAAGTCACAAACATTTTGTATACGGTTTTCTAAGAAACGTATCTACCGTGTAAATAAAGAGATGAGTGTATATTTATACATCTACTAAAATTATTATTTTCCTTTCTTTTTTTTTCCTTTATAATTATCTATTTTTTGAAAAGATTTACCTTTTTTTCGTCTACAATTAAACTAACTTAAGCACAACAAAAACAACCAGTAGCTTAAGATTTCTATACTAAATTGTTTTCCACATTGACAAATCTTTTTTATATTAAAATTAATTCTAAAGTAGTAGAAGTCTAATTCATCGGTAGAAATGCTGATGTGGGAAAACATTTGTCTAAGTTATTTTCAGAAATGTTTGCTTATTTGCATGTATGAATTAGAAATCATTCTTGAATGTGTGTGAGAAAGAGGTACGCATAAGCCCGCAACGGAAGTGACAAATACACATTCCGTATTTTGTGGCATGCTTATGGGTCAGTGAAAAGAGAGTTCAAATGACTTTTAAATGCAGAAGCAATACAAGTCAATTTTTTTATTACAAGTATAAACAAAAATTCAGAAAAAGTTCTAACGTTATTATTTGTAGGAACGTTTTTTCATTATGCATGCAAAAATTGAGTTCCGAATATTATGAAACTGTTACGTAGACAGGAGTTTGAGGATTTTATGCAATCGGTCGCAAAGAGTAAGACAGTTCTTCAGGAGCGAAGGAAATTTATTGTCGAAAAACAATCCTTGAAATACAGGATACAGTACTCAAATTCGCTTAATAATTCTCAGAAGGCCTTCACACCTCTACAGCGCTCAGACACAAATATCAGTGTCTAAAATACAATTATGTTTAATGAATATTAGCGAGCACTTGCTCGTCCTATTCAGCAACCGAAGTAATCACTAATCGCTGGTCGAATCTTCACGGTCAAATCAATACTACTCTGCAACGATAAAAGCAAGACTAACTCAATTTCGGCGAGTAATATATTATAAAAAAGATCCGCTTGCGTCATAGGTCATGATATTAGTAGATTTCACCCCTATTTTCACATGATATTAGTAGATTTCACAAAGAATCCATAGGGTCGTGAACTTGATAAAAATGGTCGCCAAAATTTGTCACTAAGTCGCCAAAATGGTCACTAAATTGATACCAACTTGGCTCTATCGCCAAGATTTCGTCAAGTTTCCATTGAATCGCCATTGTAACGTAAGGAACGGATTTGCTTACGAATATTAAAACTTTATTATGAAATAAATGCAACATAAAGTAAAATAAACGTATTGCACATCCAAATATAAATTATTTTTACTATTTTAAAAATTCATTATATGCAAAATCCGCAACAATACTTTGACAATGATTGCTATTGCACTGAGGGGAAGATATAAAAATATCATCGATAGGTCTTGGAAAGAATGGAAAGGGTTATTTTGTGTAAAGTTTTATTTAAATATTGTAAAAAATATTAATAAGAGCCCTATACAGTTTTGATAGGAATTGCTCCAGGGGCAGTTCTGACAATGGCTATGGCTCTCCTAAAGTTTGCCGATCACAGTTAACCAAACAAGAAAAATTTAATTCACACTCAGGAGCACATTTTTAAATGTTTTGTTTGCTTTCATCAAATTTTAGATACAAGAAAATTCCAAAAGGAGCACATAAAAAGCTATCCTTGGTAGTCGAGAACGCGAATTTTCTTGTAGATAACCGTTTCACAATCACTTGCCAATAGAAGATGCTACTTTACACTCACTTACACAATTAAGTAAGAGATCAATTTTTACCACGACAGTTTCTTAATTAGCTGCTTGTATATGTCGCGATAACCAGATATAGAAGATCGAAGCTCATTTTGGAATTTTAGTCTTTTCCGAATTAATAGCGATTGAATAATTATGGTTTTCCCAATTTGTTCCAAAGTCTTACCCTTACATGTGTAAACAAAATTCATAAAAAATTATATCATTCTTTTTATAACATGCATTTGATAGACCTTTTTTTAGTATATCGCACTAAAAATCGTTGTTCATAAAAAAAAAAAAAGCTCATAAATACAGGTTTGAGTGAACTAATTTAAAAATCTGCTTCTTGAATAGAACATTTCAGAATATATACATGCATGCATACACATTCATACACATATTTGCATGTATATATATATGCATTGTTAATATACTTACATACATATATACACTGTATACATATATATACATATATATGCACACAAACACAAACACGCACGCATGTGCACACGCTCTCTCTCTCTCTCTCTCACACACACACACACACACCTATATATATATATAATCTGCGCATGTTAGAATTATAAATTAGGGAAATTTAAATGACAATGAGAGAAGGCGATTAATTACGGTAAAAAGAAAAAATCCTTCTGTACCAACTAAATATTCTTTCTACGGCACCTGAGACTTTGCATTTTCCTCCTAACGCAAAGATAGGTAGCGATGCCTGCGGACATTAAATAAATTAGCTTTTTCTATCTTTAAGGTTTCTAAAGGAAAAGAAAGTTGTAAAAGATAAATACATCAGTCAGAACCTCTTACGAATGCGTATCTCATACAAAACGCTTAATATGACTAAACTTTTTCACTGTCGTTTCATGGAAGAATACTAATTAGATATATCAGGACAAAATATGTGTATGTGTGTGCATTGCAATATTATCTTTGTGTAAAAAATAGATATTTGTTATTTTTTTTCTCTAGTTATGTTTTTGCATAATAATCCACTTTTCTAGGGTTTTTTGAAAGTTTTGTTCCTAATAATAATAATAATTAATTCCTAACACGCTAAGCTGAATGTTCTAAAAACTTTTATATATTATGAAATTTAAAAATATATAAATAATTTTTAAAATGTATGTATCTCTTACATTTATGAAATGATAACATGCACAAAATGTAAATTCTAATATTTATAATATAGAAGTAGTTTTTTTTTGTCAGATTTGTAATTGCACTTGTAGGATTATTTACTGGTGCTATAATTTTCAATTTAACTATTATAAGAAGGCAAATTGTTGTTAATTAAGTATGAAACATGTAGACATGGCAATTAAGCTTTCTTCAGATATTTATTGTTATAAACTTCCATACGTATACATTCCCCATAAATTTTATTAATTACATGGATTACATATTTATATATGCTGGCTGGGTGGAGTGGTTGATTTGTCACTGGCCTTCTGCACCTACGGTTGCGGGTTCAACCTCGGCCCAAGTTGGTAGATTTTCATGCTGCAGACAATTGACAGCGACCATGTCGTATGCTTATACGGCATGTAAAAAATCCCTAGAGTGTCTGTTCGTCTTGAGTGCTCTCGGCAAAAAAAAATCATAGTACAGGTTCGCATCGTCAGAGCTCAGGTGCCTCCCTTTAGGGGGGAACTGGGCGTCAAAGTTATCTGTGTCGGTTGGTATCCGTCTATATGGTGCTGCGCTTAAAAGAAATACCAGTTTCCGGGGAATGCACTAGGTCTACAATGGTAAAATACCAATCCGCACCCATCAGAAATTTAAAAAAAAAACACATTTTGTATATTGAAAAGATATTTTCAATTTACAATCAATTAATTGGTTTTTAGCTGTAAGACTCTTGGATAAGTTTATAAATGGTCAATTTTTTTTTGTCCAAATTGTTCCAAAAGAAAGGCACATTTTTTATTGCATATAATTAAGCATAATACTTTTCAGAATGTGAAAATGAAGAATTTTATTTTAATTTTCAATTTTAAAGTTTTCACACTACTTTTTATTTTATATTTGTGGAACACAAAAATATCCTTAAATGCTTGCTTTTTATAAGTACACTCTGCATGCTATGAAGAATGTTTCATATATCTTGAAACAATTTATCACATACTTACAAAAAAATCTCATGTTCATATACTTTTTAAATAATTGAGAATTTTGTGTGTGTGCATATATACACTCATGTCCAAAAATTAAGGATAATGAAGTTCAGGTAAAGAAAGAGGCAGAAGCAAAACAAATTTGACTTATTTGTAAAGTCTATTTATTAAACAAAAGGTAAAGAGCAAAAAAGATGCTATATGTTTGACATAATCAATAAAAATTGCGATTTTTACTCCCTGGAGCAATTTCAAAAAAGAACCTATTTACAAAAAACAGTGTAACATGGTTGGTATGATGGTTAATACGGAGTATGTCTCCCGGACGATGCAATACAGGCCTTACAACGCCTACGCATGCTGAGTATCAAATTATCAATCTGATCTTGGGGAATATTACACCACTCATCAAACAATGCCCTCCGAAGTTCCAGTAGACTGGTGGGAGGGGGTTGATGGGCTGCAATTCGTCGGCCAAGCATATTCCACACATGCTCAATTGGATTCAAGTCCGGTGAGTATGCTGGCCAATCCATACGGATGATATCCTCCGATTGAAGGCATTCGTCTACAATGTTTGCACGATGAGGACGGGCGTTACCATCCATAAACAGAAATTCAGCACCCATGGCGCCCAAAAGCAAACGTACATGTTGTTCCAGAATGACATCCCGATAGATGTGGCCTGTCATCGTTACACTCTGAACATGCAGGTCAGTTCTGGAACCAAGAATAATTCCTCCCCAAACGAGCCATCCTGCACCACCGTAACGGTGTCGTTTAATGGTGTTCTCTTGGTGGTAGCGGGTACCTGGCGCTCTCCATATGAAAGTCCGGCGAGAATCAGACTGCAAACTAAACCTGGACTTTTCGGAAAACATCACACAAGACCACTGTTGCGTTGTCCACAATGCATGCTCTCTACTCCAGGTTAATCGCAGGCGACAGTGAGTTGCGGTAAGGAGAACACATCTGACAGCCCTACGAGCAAATAGACCAATGTGCCCTAAGCGTCTGTACACGGTGTGCCTTGAAACTGTCGTACCGGTAGCTGAAGAGAGCTGACAAGATAGGTCTGATGCTGTGCTCCGTCTGTTTCTTTTGGTAGTAACTGCCAAATACTGGTCCTCATTCGGCGTTGTAACTCGGGGGCGACCTGTGCTGTAACATTTATTCACATTACCATCATCTTGGAATCGTTGCCAAAGCCTGGAGATGACACTCTGGGCGATTCCAAGTTCCTCGGATACTTCTAGCTGGGTACGTCCACATTCCAGTCGTCTGATAATTCTACCACGTAAAAAATCATCCAAATTCTTCCTTTGTGTCATAACTATGCGGTTATTGCACTGAAAGGCTTTTAAAGCGCTTGTGAACAATTTTACTTCTTTACCTTCATTCCTTTTATACCCCTCTCTTACACTCTCGTCATTGTGACATACTATCCGCACCATCTGGTGGTTTCCTGTAATTTGCATATTCTTCTTCAAGATGTGTGTGATAATTCTACAGGTGAAATTTTTATTTTAGAGTTCAATTTCTGTGTGATTCTGAATTATCCTTAATTAATGGACATGACTGTATATGCATGTATGTATCGTGTGTGCATAAATATATATCGTGTGTACATATATATATTCTATCGTGTGTGCATTTATATATATGCACACACGATTTGAAGCATGGTGTAATACTAAGTCTTACATTGCAATGGGGGACAGAGATAATATCGGCTTCTGGGGATAATATTTATTTTTTCATTTCTTCTCAGGCAACAATTGCCCATTGCCTTGCCAATCCCTGTTCTTTATAGAATATTGTCAAGAATTTAAATTGCTGCCTTCAGAGAAAAATATTCATCTTCATCACGAAGAAAAACCCGGATGTGAAGTATTTCAGTACTATGAACAAACTACATCTCTTTAAACTCTAGCACTCGTTGCTACACTATAAGTATTAAAAATATGTGCAAATCAAATATAGAAAGAAGAAATTATTAGAACCCGTACAGTGTCCGGGCAAACTGGTTGTCGCCAGCTTTCGGTAGCCCGTACGGTGTTCGTGCAAACCAGTTAAGAAGTTAATTCCCTTAATTTTACGTATAAAGAATTTTAGTTCTAACAAAAGAAGAATAAATACATTATAACGGAGTCTAGGAAATTTCCATTCACAGTTTTAAGACATTCCTATATGTTTTTCTCATATTGAAGCATTTAGTTTAGCATCCAGTATTATATAAAAGAAGTTTCCAAATGGTCTTATTATCCTAAAGAAGATAAAAGTCTTTAGAATGTATCGAGTTAATGAGACTTAGATTCGAAGTGGTAGATTCCATTGCAGCTTTTGTCTTTCTTAAAAGAAAAGATTACAGATTTTAAGTATCTATAGTCGGTAAAAAGAATGTCTAACAATAAGAGATGCTCACCCCAATTCGTGTTTTTCTACTCATCCTCCTAACTAGAATACTCCGAACAATGTTACATTTATTTTACATAAAAAAATCTGTAAGCGATGGCTGCCTAATTCTATGGACATTCTCTTCCAAACTGTGTATTCAATTCTTTTAAAAACAGCACAATGTAGCAGATAGAATGGCTTATCATTAATCTTTTCCCCTAAAGTGGATATATGTATCACCATTATCCCCACTAAAAGAAGATTGTTTAAAAAAATTAAATACATATTTTTGTGTTCATTGAAAAACTCGTAGGTCACTAGACCAAAAGTCTTTAATTAGTAGTGTAATATATGAAGATGTTATAACGATATAGATTAAGAAGTGTTGAATTGTAGTTAATTTCGAGAAAAAGATAATCTTGAATAACTTTGTTTCTGAAACGCGATAAGGAACCTTAAAGAGAGCTTCGAACAATAATTTTTTTCTCGTTCCGGTTTTCGCTCCGATTCAACTAAAAAAAAGTATAACGATTCAGTTCCGGTTTTAGTTCCACTAAAAATAACAGTTTTCGGTTCAGTTCCGAATGAATACCTTTATTTTATGTTTATTCTTATTTGTACTACAAATGTAATTCTATCATAAACAAAAAAAGAATGGAATTCTAACAAAATTTAGAAGATTTACTTTTTTTTAAATTGGTACACTACGTGATATTTTTCTTAATAAATCATCCAGTTTATTCAGATCAATTAAATCTGCCTTATGCTAATAGTTTCACGCGAAAATTAAACAGAAATATATACTAGTGAACATCACAAAACAGGAACTCGAGAATTAATGTATATGTAACGATGATATTTATATGTGGTTGACTATAAATTAGAAAACATTGCTAAAAGTTAGATACAGTAACAAAATGACTGAAGATATATAGAACTGAAATAAAGACAGATATTTTTTCCCGGTTTTCGTTCCGACCAAAGTAACGGTTTTTTCCGGTTCAGTTCAGTTCGAAGCCCTATCCTTAACCACGCCCAATTTTAACTACTATAACTCCTCGTATATAAAACCGGACAACCATAAAAAATCCTAATTAATAAACACAAATAAAAAGCGAACCATATTAGGAACTATTTGAATCCATATTTGGAAATTACGATTCATTCGAGACATCTGCTTCAATTAATTGTTCAAAAAATTAACTTTAAAGAAAGACAACAAAAGGTCAGTTGTTTCTTCGAACCAACGAGTATGTCGAGTGTTATCAGTGAAATTGAGCTTGAATGGTTATAATTTAAGAGTTTTTTCTGACCTATAATAGGTAATGTGGAAGTAATATATTCATTTGAATTCTCTCTTGTGTAATTACATGCATTTTGTTATGTCTAATTTCAAAATACATGCTTTTTTTCTATTCAGAGTGTTCAGTTGTGTACCTTAATAGGCTATTTTGTTTTATTTGGACTCTTATTAATTCGGATGACTAGAGAAGGAGTGGAGGTAACTGTATCCCACACTGAAAGTTCTTTGTGGCCTGCCAAGTTAGAAAAAAATTAATCTTGATCTGAGATTTCTTTCTTATCCTCGACAGAAGATTCTTCCCACTCCCCTAAGGTGAGCACGTCAGTAAGCGTGCGTAATATAAGTACGACGCACAGCACTTTTCAGGTTGATGCCTTCACAACAATAAATATAAAATTTCCAACTAGTGAAACCAGGAATCCTCTGAAAAGACGTAAAATAAATGATGAATGCCGTGCGTTTAGCTAAGAATGAATAAACAACTATTTTTTGGTTATACACGAAATAAAGTAGCCTATTTACTGCGTTATGAAACAATAATTAAGGAGTACAATCTGAAACTATGCCATGAAACAAAGCATAGCAAAATTGGCTGTATACTTTCCAAGGAAAAACGTAAAATAAAAGCTGTGTATTAAGTAAAAAGGCCAAAGAAGTTATAACTATTATTTAACACTTCAGAAGCAAGCTTCATAGTAGCCTACAACTTTGCTAAAAGCAATAAGCCTTTTTCGAATGGTGAGTATATTAAGGGAGGTATGGTATTGCAGGTACCGTAAAATCCGGTTTATGGCGCGCACTTTTAACTCAAAAAATAGGATCGAAATTTACGGGTAAGCGTCATACGCCAGGTATAAAAATGAGAGCTTTAAAATAATAAAAGATGACCATGGAAAAAATTAGACGCCTACATAAATCAAAATAACTGTTCCTTTGAAAGAAATAGCGGAGGCCGTGGTAACTTAGTGGTCAAGGTATCGGATCGTGACTGGCATGTCATGAGTTCGAGCCCAGTACCTCTTAAGACCCGCCGTGTAGGAGAGCGATGCACATTAAATCTGTCGAGAGCTCAAATGTCCTCCCGTTGGTGTGGTAGTTCGGAGAGGGGGGTGCCAGCTCGGGTGTCGTGTGCGTCACTTGACCATAGTTCAAAATTACGAGATCCTTTGCCAAAAGCCCTCGTGTAGCTGAACAGTGCGACGTTAATATTCCCTCACTTGAAAGAAATAGCATTCCTTATGAATTTAAAGGGTTGTGTAAATCTAAGTACACTATCTTTTACTAAATATTGGAATAATACCTCGAATAAATGACTTCAAAATATAAGAGCATTGTGCACGTGCACATTTCAGGTTTCTTCCTAAAAAAGGGGGTGCGTGTTATACGGCGAAAATACCTAAAAATTAAAAATTGCGGGTTGAAATTATAGTTGCGCATTATACGCCATATTCTGTCCTTATATGTGAAGCAAATTTGAAAGAATTTGATTGCCAAGAAGGATTTTAGTTTCGTAGCATTGATTCAATTAGCAAAGAACTCATAGAACGCCTGAAGACCAAGAAAATGCACAATTACTCATCTTTATTCATATAATTAAGGAAAATTTTGTCAGAGAATTACTTGACTTAAAATTAGTGAAAGATAGTACAAATGGTTAAAGATTGCTTTAGTGTGCTATGAATTGTGTGAAAAACAAGGCCTATCCTGGAACAAATTGGTAAGCATTACGACAGATAGAGCTAGAGCTCTCAGTATCAAAATGCAAGCATGGTTAAGGTTTAAAAAAACACAGATAATGATATCTTGTATTTGTATTGAACTTTGCATTGTAAAGCTGCACAGGACTAAAATCATATGATCGATCCTATTGTTGGCATGGTCAACATAATCAGAGCAAGGACATTCTATCGCCAACATTTTATAGCTAGGGGGATTTGGTGGGATAATATATATATAAACGCGTAATTTATCAAAACTTAAATGATAAAACGAGTCTGGGCATATTGCAGAATGAAATCTTCTTATTTCTGGAACACAAAGTCCCATAATTTTGGTACAAAAATGGGATGTGAGGATTGGACATATGTGGTGATGTTTACAGCTGCTATATTTGAGAAATTGGATGAACAGAATATGACATGGCAGGGGTTGTTTGCACCAATCATGCAAAGCAAAAGGTCCAAAGAAAAAAAATCATTCAAATGTCCTTTTTTTTCAAGCAGGGGAAGTTAATTTTTGTCATTTTCTTTATTACAGGTAAGCAGAAAGTGTCTGTGAAAGTGTTTTTTTCTAAGATTGGGGATCATCTGTAGAATTTGGAGGATGAAGTCCCAAGATAGATTCACACTCTAAGAAACTTTATCCTAAATTCAATTTGCTGTCTTATCTCACCATTGTTGTTATTGACTTAGCACCGAAAGAGCTGCAACCTGAATTTGGGGAAAATGCTTAATGCTGTGACGTAAGTTGATTTTTACAAATAGATATCTGCTGAAAAATTTTCGTGTCTGAAGATATTTTCTGGGAAAACGTTATCTTCATTTGGGTCAACATATATTTATGAGAAAATTTTTTCTTACTTGAAGATCCACAAGAGTAAATATAGATCTTTTTTGACAAACATAACTTTCAGCCTGTGATGAAAACTCCAACAAGCAACCTCAATCTCGATTTAAGAAAAAGATTGTAGAAAAGTGTGATAGGGGGTACATTTGTCTCATTAAACTTGCTCTAAAATTAAATCTGCTCAAATCTATCAACAATAAGAAATTAAAAATAAATAAATTAAATAAAACCACCACTATATTCAATTCATATGTAGAGATTTTTATGGAACAATTTATACCTTTTCTGAAATGTAAAGTTGACTATATATATATATATATATATATAATGAATCCAATAATTTTAGCAGGTTATCTCAGCTAACCTCCGCTTTCACATAGTGACCACTGGGCCAAAACAATTGACCATCCCTAATCTAGAATTCCAATTAGTCTGGTTTAATGAGGTTCTACTATATTTTTAACGCGAAGTGGAAGCAATGAAGTTAACTTGCTTATGATATTCATTTTACATTTGATAGTTTCATTTTTTGAAGATAAATTGAATGAAAACTGTATATATTTTTAAAAAATTGCTTAGCGTTTATAAAATAAAAATTCAATAATCTATTCACCTATTGTCATAATTCAGTTATTTTTAAGGAAAATAAACGATGGAAATACCCATAATTTGAACATGTAATTTGAGAAATTATTAACTATTTCAAAGGTAAAGATATCTAAAATTGAAATATGAAAAAGATATGTGTGCTAAATTTTGTCATACAAAGAAATATTCAATTTGCTCTGTAAGTTATGTATGTAGTTCATTCTCAATATTGATAATTAGAAATAATTTTAACTGTTTTCAGATGCTGTTTAAAGTAACTATAGTTTGTAAACTATTTACATTATGAGACTCATTGAGAAGAGAGATATCTGAAATATTCCATTTGTTAAATAATCCTTAACTTGGATTCCATTTTGCAGTGAGTTATTAGACGAAAAAAAAAGTAAGATTTAAAATTACATAAAATGCAAAAATACACATATCATGCATTATGAATTATATAGTTGTGTATTATATGAATTGCATAATATGTGCTATATAATTATGAATAAGAGATTTATTATTATGAAGTTTGATTTCTGATAAATAAATAAGTTGCAAAAAATTATTGCCTTATATTATGTCTTATATGTTCTAAGAACTCCTATATACTTTATAATGTTTTATTAATTGCAGGTTTCAAGCAAATAATACAACTAATGTATGAGATGCTCAAAAAGAAATTTCTATTAATAGCAGAAACATTGAATTGAATTGAATTCCATATAAATCGTAATGTTAGAGCGAGCTGCAAAATATTGTATACTCAAAAAAAGAATTCTGAAGGGTTTTAAATTGATACTTAAAAAAATAATAATTGAATTTTTTATGAAATAAAGTTATATTTTAATTAAACAAGATGTTGTTCCATTTTAATTTTCATGTAATAAATATTCATAAATAATAAATAAACAAAACCAACAAGATCAGAATAATGAAAACCTATTGCAACTCAAGGCGTAATTCTAATATAATGCATTTTTTTTGTGAAATGGAATAGCTTCCGTCCTTAAATGGTAAAAAGAATCCACCTTTTTTTAAAAAAAGAATATTGAACTCTCTCCCTCTTCCCCTTTTGTTCATGAATCATAGAAAAGGTTTTTCTAGAAGTCATTAACATTACATGAACTTAGAAATTTAACTGAAATGTCCAACCCGATGCCCATCAGTGGTTAACAAACAACTTGGTAAACAACTATTTGTCACTGTCATACGCTTTGTGTAGAAATGCATGTTAGAATATGAGATGCTACCTTTAAGACGAATAGCATTTGTAAATTTATTTTTTTCAGGCAATTAGAATAAGTTCGGCTTGAAATTTCACATATTTGTTTTTATAATGTTCATCCGTAACTATCAGCTATTTGTTTACGAAGCGCATGGCCAATGACAAATTACTATGGTTTTATAACCCATGCTGGAATGTATTTCGAAATCTAAACACAAGCAACGTTTTGAAAAGGAACTATTTCAGATGCATTTGTTTGCTTGAGTGTTTTGTCATTTGACATAAATTTGACCGAAGTTTTAAGGAATCGTAGAAGTTTATTTAAAGTCAAATTAAACTACCATGAAACGAAGATTCTAATTGAATCTCTTTTATCACAGCGACCGCTGAAATTGTCGATAGTATTCCGAATAAGGATCTTTAGAGTTTTTGAATTTAAAGTTAGGTACTTATATATAATTTTGATTTAAATCCAAAAATCCGTTACATTTGGGCAAGCAAATTTGGTTTTCAGCCGTTTTCCCAAGACACACATAGTTCAGTTAAACTTTCTTCATCTTCTAAAGTAAAGTCTGGAGGAACTTGAGTAGAAAAAGTATTTGGATCCCCATAAATTATTTTCTCTACATTTTTTCCGTAAAGTATTTTAAAAATCATCTAGTGAGTTTCGAAAAATGTTCCGTGAGAAGGAACCAATAACTTTATTTAGGCGGCTTATTGGGGCAATGTAGAAGCAAAATTTTGAGTTCCACAGTTATTGATTTTTTTCTCCTCACAACTGAAGCTTTTCTTCAAAATGCTGAATTTTTTATATAAGTGTTTCAATATGTACACAATATTGTTCTGACAGATTCAGAACACTTAGTTTGTTGAATAAATTGCACAAATATGTTAATTTCATCTAAAAATTGGTTCAGTAAAATACTTGGTGATCACATGATTAGTTTGTGAATCATCATGACACTTAGTTTGTTGAACACATTGTACAAATATGCTAATTTTATCTAAAAATTGGTTCAGTAAAATACTTGGTGATCACATGACCTTCCTCTTGTTTTTTCTCGTACGCGTAACACAGCTCAAGCATACGAGACAGGATGTTGCGAACAGCAATAGTATACCAAAGTCGTGTGTCCAGCTTCCATGACCTCGCACAGCTTTTGGAAAAATATCGCTATTTATGAACTTTTCTACATTAAAGACACTTCCTAACACCAGATTCGGTTGAGGACCAAGCGACTTGGATGCAAGCATTTCTTTATGGATAATACAATGGGTACACACCGCATGCCGCTCTTTGCTGCGAATAAGTCCCATCAGTCAACCATGGTAACAAGACATTGATGAATTCCATCTGTACATACCCGTTGCAATTTTTCCAATCAAAAGGAGTATTCGTTATAAACTGGTCAAACATTTCGAACAAATCTTGTGCCTTTGCGTTTCCAATGATACTTTTACACAGAACAGATCTTCTACATATATATAGCCATTCAGAAAGCAGACATAACGAATAAGATTTCTATCCTTATTACTATCAGTACTCTCATTTAGTTATGTCTGTCGATGCTTTGTAACTCAAATATGTGAACTATCGCTACTATCAGTTTACTTCTTTAATAAAAAATATTTTCGTTTTGCGAAATATCAGTACGAACTTGTCGATATATAATAATATTTCGTCGAGATTGCGTCTTTTTTTTCATAGACGTATGAGATTGTACAGCCTTCCCTCACTCTCATCTTTCCTTGCTTATGGTGGTGAACGAAAAAAAAAGAAAAGAAATGACAACAATGCTAAGACTAAGAAGCCGAATGTATTACTTTTGTGTGTGTGTGTGTGGTACAGGATGAAGCAAAACTAAAAACTTATTATTCTGTATTCAACTGAATTTATAATGAAATACTGGAATATAAATCTGACGCAGTAATATAGAATTATTGTGCGAATGAAAATAAATGAGTGATAAAATAGAATAGCACTTCAAAAATGAAATATAAAATTTACATTAAAAGGAGAAATAAAAATTTCAAAACAATATAATGGAATTAGATGAACAACCAAAATACAAATATCGAGGACAACTTAAGAAATAATTATTTTAAGAAATAGAATCACACAAAATAAAAAATTGAATTAATGAAAGAAAAAAAAAAGCCAAGCGTTCAAAATGAGTATTGTTTCTCTGTGAAGGGAGGCCAAGGGCGCCTAACAGCACCCTAGTGTGTCACAGTATGTACTTTGGCTCCACAGTTTTTTACAGTACCTTGGCTCCACAGGGCCTCTGCTTTAAAGTGGGTTCTTTGTTTTTATGTATTTTCTCTTTACCAAAACTTTTCAGACAAAACCGCAGGTAAATCTCCAGTTGGCATTTTTACTTAGATAACTTTAAATTAGAAATATAAATAAGCTTAATTTTTAAGAAATTAACTAAGAAAACATAGATAAATTTATTATTTAAACATTAGTCTTCCATGTAACAAAATAATTATACTAACATATTTTTGTGGTTATATCTAAATCACAATACCTTTTATAAGGGTTTACAAGGCCTTTTTACTACTTTTAAGTTTTTTTAAACCTTCTAGGAATTAAACATACCTTGGTTTTTAAGATTGTTTCAACAACAGAAAATTTATGCGAAATCTCGAATAAAAATTTTTTTTTTAATTTGCTCCATTTTCATATTTAATCATTCTTTAACCGCAAAAATATGAAACGTTAAAATGGGTAAATATTTAAATATGACACTTATTTCTTTTAAATAATAAGACCATCTCCTAGGGAAAGAAACCACGATTTCTTGGAAAGGAAATATTAACAAACTTTTTCAATTCATATATTCAGTATATTTCTTCTCATTTACATTTGCGTGAATGTTTCTCATAAATCTGATCACTCGGAAAGTCTATAAAAACATTTTCTGTTCTAGTTTTATACCTCCATCTATCATAATTACCTTTAATAAAGTTTGCCGGTTACTGTTTCAATTTTTTCAACTTGATAAATTTTGTTTCTCTTTTTATTCTGAATGACACATTTGATGAAACCTGAATACGAGCAAAATATATGTTATCCAGTCACATATTTTTGATAAGTTCTAAGAAGTAAGAAAAAATTGTTTTCATTAATTTTTTTTTTTATTATTCTGTATTTAACTGAATTTATAATGAAATAATTGAATTCAGAGAATAGTGAAATATTTATTCGTAAAAAAAGCTAACATACATTTTTAATTATAAGCTTAATATTATGTTGTTATTGTGTAATTTTTTATATGGAAAATAACTGTTTAAAAACATCCTATTTTTCAATTTTTTAATGTAAAAATTATTAGATTACTATTATGTAATATATGTAGAAAGGATAAATAATACATCTTGTAGCAAGCATTTACTAATTCTTTAACTGTCAAATTATTTTGATGATTTGGGTACATAAATTGTCAAATTTTTTTAATTGAAAAAATCAAACGTTACGTTCAAAATAAAATATACTTAGTAGACAAAAATTTATATTTTGAATTACACATTCATAAACATTTTTAAGTATTTGTAGCAACTGCATGTTCGTTTGAAATGGCTGCCACACAACGTGCCAATGGTTCACTTCTAGTGGAGCATTATTTTCTAAAAAAAAGACAAGAAAAGAAAAAAGAAACTAAAATTAATACCTATAAACAGTTTGGTTTTCTGTGGTTTTGGGAGCCTAAATTAAATTCGGATAGACTTAACTTCTGTATAAATTCGGATTTGACAAAAAGATGAAGCCGAATTAAACTTCTCCCGATATGGTATTCGGGTATAACTATAAGATGCACTTAAAATAAAATTTCCGCGTATTGTAATCGGGGATGACATTTTGGAGCACTAATTCAGTGCCCGAGATAATCTCGGGCATGACAGGTGAAAAATTAAAAGTGAGGACCTGTGTGTGTGTGAATATTGCGATCACCAAAATGGCATTAAAACAATAGTCATCAAAACACCTCCAATTACAATAGAAATAAATTTACCGAATTTAGTTTTTTTTAATAAGGAAGCTGATAGAAGAATTTAATCAGCCTTGTTTTCATTGTTTACTTTAATTGTGTAAATCAAAGAATTGATATATTTAGAATATACTTTATTGTTTTTGAACTTCACCTTAGAAAATTGCAAAAGTTAAAAAATAATTTTCTTCTACCATAATGTTGCGAATAGTTAACCAACTCTTCTTAAACCATCCAGTATAATTATAAATAGTACAAATATATATATGTACTGCAGTTTGTAAGTAATGCAACACAATGAAGGAATCATCAGAATTAAATGCAATTTAATGCACAAACGACTTGCATTAGTACAAATAAATGACGAAATTTTCAAAGTAAAAAAGCTATATTAAGTGCTCGAAATCAGTCTTTGGCGTAGCCACCACGCGCTGCAATAAGTGTTGCTATACGACGTGGCATGGAGTCAAACAGATTTTGAATGTCTGCTTGTGGAAGATAATTCCATTTTTCTTGTATGCGTAGCAAAAGTTCGTCTTTTGAAACTGCAGGACGTGGATCACGAGCGAGAAGCCGACAAACCAAATCCCACACGTGCTCAATAGGCAACATATTAGGTGAATAATCAGGCCAAGGAAGAAGATGCATGTGTTGGGTGAACAGAAGTCTCGAACAGTCTTTGCAACATGTGGGCGTGCATTATTATGCTGAAAGATAGCTCCAGGGATGCCTTCAAAGAAGGGAATTTCAGACTGTAGCACTTCATGGACTTACCTGTTGCTATTGAGATTACCCTCAATTCGTAGCAAATTGGATCGTTCATGATACAAAATCGCACCCCAAATCATAACTCCGGGTGTTAGGCCACTATGTTGTTCCATAACGCACTGTGGAAGCCAGTGTTCACCGGCATAGCGTCTAACACGAATGCGGCCATCATAGTCCTAAAGATTGCAGCATGATACATCAGAAAAGACAACTTTGTGCCAATCAGCTTGCCAGGCTCTGTGCTCATGAGCCCATTGCAGACGCAGCCGTCGATGGTTTGCCGTGAGGGAGATCCTATATAAAGGCCTCCTTGCACGCAATCCACGGTGTAGCAGACGTCGGCGAATTGAAGAAGCCGACATTAGTACACCCGTAGCAGTAGACCAACGTGCTGCTAACTGCCTGTAGGAAGCTGTACGGTCACTCACCACCATGCGGAGCAAGTGTCGATCGTCGTGCACTGATTTCACCTTCCGTCGTCCACTGCCAGTTTTCGAGTTGTTCGGTGCTCGTCGGTCCACTGCTTCCAAACTCACATCACTGTGGAATTGTTCCACTGCACTCAAGCCCCTATTGCGTGAAATGAAAATCCTCCTTCTCGAAGGCCGATAATCATCCCCCATTCAAACTCAGTAAGTTGTTGGAATTTCGTCGAGGAGGCATACTTAGGTCTCACTAAATGTTCGCCACTAACAAATAATCATTAACCATTTTCCACGTCATACTACTTCCCTCTATTTATACGCTTTCAGCATCAGTTCAGAGGGCACTGCGCATGCCACGCATGCGTGGTGCCTCTGAAAGTTTATAATTTTACGTAACATCCTATAATTGATATTTGCTGCAAAGTTCACTTAATTCTGATGATTCCTCCATGGCGTTGCATTTTTTACGAACAGTTCTATATATACACAGATGGAGGACAAAATAATACGAACACCTGTGAAAAAAGAATGATGTATTTTACACCTGTGTGTGTGCAGTACAGCCCCACCACCTGCAAACAGAAGTCTGCCACCTAGTGAACGTGAAGAGGAAGGTATCAGTCTCTCAAGAGTAGTCATCTGCGTTGCATGCGTCTATCGAACTGTCTGTTATAAGTTGAAATGTCAGACTTGTTGGAGTTTCAAAAAGGAATGATTGTTAGAGCGCGTTTAAGTGGAGCCTCGGTTACGGAAGCAGCAAACCTTTTTTGGTTTACAAAGAGTATGGTATCAGCCATTATGAAAGCGTACATGAAAGAGGGTAAGGCGACGTCTTCAAAGCACAACAGTAGCCGAAAGTCAAAGCTTGCTGATAGGGATAGACGGGTCTTGAAGCGTATAGTAGTCCGAAAGCACAAGCAATCATTATCCGAGATCACATTCGAAAAGAAGAGTCATCTCCAGGACCCCGTTTCAACAAAAACTGTCAACTTCATGTTGTGAACATTTATGGCAGAGTGGCAATTCGTAAACCCTTGATGACAGCAACTAATGCTTTCAAGCGACGTCAATGGTGCAGAGATCACAAAGGATAGTCCCCACAGCAGTGGTAACAGGTAATGTAATCAGATGAATCGTCATTCACCCTATTTCTGACGACCGGGCGCGTTTATGTCTGGAGAACGCCCTGAGAAGCGTTTAATCCTGAATGCCTCTTGCCGACTGTGAAGCATGGGATAAGCTCCATTATGGTATGGGTGCGATATCTTGACGTGGTCTTGGACCACTTCTTATTCTGCATGGGAAAATCAAATCCAATCACTATCTAAGCATTCTAGGAGGATCATGTCTATCTTTTTATCCAGACTGTATTCCCTGAAGAGCGACAGCTTTTTCAAGACGACAACGCCTCTATATAAACTGCCAAATGTGCTCAAGCATGTTTAGAAGAGCATGACAATGAAGTTGAACATCTTGTCTGGTCCCCTCAGTCTCCGGACCTGAATGTTATTGAACATTTTTTTAAGTTTCTTGGAGTCCAAACTTCGTTAACGATTTTCACCTCAATCCAGCCTTTCGGAATTAGAGACCAGTCTGCAGGAGAAATGGCTTAATATTCCTTTAAATATTGTCCATAGCCCTTATACATCTATCCCACGTTGCATTAAATCTGTACTTCAGTCAAGGGGTGGTCCAGCCCCCTATTAATAAAGATTTTCCATTATTTCACAGGTGTTCGTATTATTTTGTCCTCCACACCTGTATATATATATATATATATATATATATATATTATTTTTAATTGTACCTTTTTGCTACTCTACTTCCGTTTATATAATATTCATTCAAATTAGCTTTATTGATTAATAGCTTGCTGTTTGCTAACACATGTATATTTTAGGCCTAAATGTTTTAAATCATGATTTATATTCTTTATTTTTTCTTGCACTTTTGTTTAAAAGTTCTACTTAAGAGGAAGGTTAGGATCCTATAAAGCAAACTTAATCCTACTTTACTACCCTAAGTCAATGATAGTAAAACATAATTTGTTCTATTGATTTTTCTTCCTATATTGTTTCTAGTTGGTTCTCTATTTCAGAATTTTAACTTTCACTGATATGTAAAATATTTAATCTACTCATCATTTCTTTTATTCTCTTTCAATTAAAAATATTTTAAATGAAAGAACGATTGTAAAAGTAGGGCGTATGTTTGGGGAAAATAAGTTGTCTGTTTTCGCTTTTTATCGTACACTTTTGATCATCCTTATTCCAGTTAGTAGGATCTTATCAACAACATCACAGCAGGAAATGTAAATAACTAAATGAATATTCTTCAGTTTAATCTGATAACTAATTATTCTATTGAGTGCTTCTTATAATTCTAATTAACTTTCTTATATAGGAAAGGCCTGAGGTATATTTGATTGTGGATGATGTGAGCTTCCGATAGTTGCGTGATTTCCAGTACTTCCCTTTGGGTCTTTTCTGTCTGCGAACTCGACCTGCTTGAACTTCGCAGTAAGAGACAGGTTTCAATCGCCGTTGGACACGAATAAATTGTAAGGCTTTTGAGACATTGTGTCACTATGGATTTGACTGTCTTTTTCTTCTTCTGATTGTAAAATACTACAAACAGACATAATTTTTAGGAATATCTCATTTGAACTTTCTAGATTATAGATAAAGTTTGACAAATGACAGAGTAACTGTCTGAGTAAAACCATTTAGATGGGGTATATGCAAATCTGAATTATTGAAGGATAAGAATAAACATCGAAAAATACTCTTCTGGAATACCTTGGACTACATCGAAGCTGTATCCTTTAACTTTTGATTATTTTAAGTGACTCGGGATCTTGTAATCAGCTAGCAGAGGTCGAGGTTTGAACGCATTTATGTACATCAATATTAGACGTATGTTAGATATTTATAACAGCAATTCATACTTGATTATATAATGGAAAAGAAGTAGTTAGATACATACATTATAACAGATGAAGTCAAAATATTGATAATAATCTATAAATTACAGCAGTCTGTCATGGGTCTATCAGAATTCTTCTCACTAACAGTTATCTTGGGGAAAAATGGGTCTTTAAAATTTAATCGATTAAGAAAGCCTTCCTTCGAAGATGTGAGTATGTAAATTCAGACTTGTATATATGGATTAAACTTTCGAGTTAGGGAGGGGGGTTAGACTGCTACGGCGAGCAGTGATTGATTAAACGTGAAGTGAGAAATGGATATTTCGTAGCTGGTTATTGTAAAATTAAAGTTGACGATTTGTCATTTAGAAATCAAATTAGATTACGTTGTTAACAATTAGAAGATATTGCTTAAAGACGTAAGTGATCTGTTGATTTAAAGTCTTTTCGTATCTCGTCTACCTCGCTATTGTTTTCCATATTTGGTATTTGGGTGCATCTCTTAACTTTGGCTAAAAGAATTTGTGTTGTTGTTCACATCTGAGAATAAATTGAAGTTATATTGACTATGACTAATCTTCCTTACACCCCACTTCCCCACACACTAAGGGATGAGTTAACTCATCCCTTACAAGTTCATTATTTAAATTGATATATATTCCGTAAAAGGATCAAATTTCATAAATGATTTCTACTTTAGCCCCCCCCCCCCGAAAAAAAAGTATTCCATATTTGGTATTTGGGTGCATCTCTTAACTTTGGCTAAAAGAATTTGTGTTGTTGTTCGCATCTGAGAATAAAAAATTGAAGTTATATTGACTATGACTAATCTTCCTTCTACCCACCCACCCCACAATAAGGGATGAGTTAACTCATCTCTTACAAGTTGATTATTTAAATTGATATATATTCCGTGAAAGGATCAAATTTCATAAATGATTTCTACTTTAGCCCCCCTTCCAAAAAAAGCAAAATAAAAACAGTAAAAACAATCTAAACATAAGAATAAAGTAGACTTCTCTAGATAGCAGCAGTGGACGAGGTGTTTGAGGGGTTATGGTAGCGAACATGTAGTAAAAATTGCTTCTGTTGAGTCAAAGGCTCGAGTCCTTAAAGACACCCGAGTAGAAGTGCTGATGTATGTTAAAACTGTAGAGGCTCACAAGCCCTCACAAACGCTGAGTTGCATCATAACTACAAGACATCGTCTGTCATCATAATGCGCAGCATTATTATTATTGGGTTGATGCATAATTATCCGGCGTTTTTTCAACAAATTTTATTTTTCAAAATCAAAAACAATATTTGAAAAAAAAAACATGTTTAAGCGATTATTCGGGAGTGTAGTCACCGTCTACTTCAATTACTGCTTCCCATTTGCTTGGCAGACGGTCGATTTCACGAGAGAAGACACGATTCTTAGAGGCGATCCACGCTTTGACATCGGCCACCAAGTCATCCGATCGTCGATCCCGATCCTGATCGTCGAAATACAATGGCTGACCTCTTCCTGGCTTATCCTCCAAGCTGGTTATCACCTGATTTGAAGCAGGCAAACCACTCCCTACACTAACTTTCCCTGATTCTTCATTTGCCAAAAAGTTCGTTGAGATCACTGTACTGCCTTCCATCCTTTCTCGAAGTGGTAGAGCATAATATGGCAAATATTTTCGACACGCATTTTTCTAAAACAATGTAGAAGATTTTTATACAAAAATAATAAACAAAACTCTACTTTTCACTGATGAAAAACGCGCTAATATAAACGCCGGATAATTATGCATCAACCCAATAATTAGTCACGCAGCAGGATAGGCGCTGGACTTAGAAAACCAAGTTTACGGATTTGACCCCGGCACAAGTCGGTGGATTTTCATGACGAAAATAGTCGTATGATTATGCGGCATGTTAAAGCTCCTAGTGTGCCTGTTTGGCTTGGGGTCTCTCGGAGAAACTAAATTCCAGGTTCAATTTCGTATCTTCAGAGCTCAGGTGCCTCTGGACAGCAAAATTACATTGGGCAATTGGTTTCCACCTATATGGTGCCTTACTAAAAAGTAATACCAGATCTCGAGGTCTGAAATTGCAATCACCAATCCGCAGCTCCATTTGAAACAGAAAAAAACTATTAATTAGTCTTGACAACAATAAAATTATTACGAGAAATTTGTCACCACTTTAAAATGCTAACAACGATTTTACTTTTCTTATCCCTAGAATGAGAAATTTTATCAATTCAACACAGTGATTAATTTTTACGTAGGTTTGTTTGTTTAAGAGCTTCGCGAGTTTCTTTTTCTACTTCCGGATATTTATGTTTTGATTAAGATTGTTCTCAGATCAAGTTTTTAGTTGCTTTTCTTTCTCTGGGAAACTGAAATTGTGAACGGAGAGGAAATATGGTCGAAATTCTTTAAAGTTATAATCACATCTATATATGAGCTGGAATATTTAAAGAAACGCTTCACACCTGTCATTACACACCCATATCTTTTATAAAGACTTATCAGCTTAAATACCAAACTTAAAAAAAGCTAACATGAAAGTTTTCAAAAATAGCCGACTTAAAATTATGTACTGGGTATTTAAAAAGATACACAAATAGAGCATTCCTTGTAAAATTTCCCGTAAGACTTTCAGATTTTGCGAAATCAAAAATCAGATTAAAATAGTAAAAAGAAAAACGTGTTATGGTAAATATTTACGAAAGAAAAGTTGTTTAAATTCTTGATAATATTATATAATCGGAATTTTCTCTAAGATGCACAGCTAATTTTTGTATTTAAGAACTGTTTACTTCTTATTATTATCAGAATAAATATAAAATTAGTTTTTAACGACAAACATATTACTGCATTTCAGAGGTTTCAAGTCTTTTTATGAGAAAATTCCAATAATTTTATTCATATTCGAGATACTTGGGTTGGCACTGGTTTTTGTAGAAAGGAAAATCATGAAAAACTTTTTTGATGAAACAATTTCTCTTATTTTTGTACTAAAGTATCAGAAAAGGAACTTTTTTTATGAGTTAATCGCAAAAATATGTGCATAACTTAAGGAAATGCACGGAAGGGTGATGATTACCATCGATACGATGTTCTTGTAATATGATTCATCGATAATATTATAATTCATTTTTTTTTCACATAGAGAATAAATATTTCTATGAATTAATATTATGATTAATTACATTACAATTTGTAATGACGACTTATTATTGCTTATCATAAATATATTACGTGCGTTTATTCTCACTTATGGGTACATCAGATAAGTTTAAAACAGCGTTTCTCAAATTGTGGGGCGTGCCCCTCTGAGGGGGCGTGATAACTCTACAAGGGGGGGGGGAGGCACGAGCATATTGAAAAGTCGAAAACAAAAGATTATTTTTAAAACTATATTAATTTACTGAACGTAAACAAACAAAATACATTCTGACATATAAAAAATAAATTTTACATTTACACTGATATAAATACACTTTAAATGTATCAGTACTGCACAATGTATTTGATAATTAATTTAAATATAGTATGTTAAGAACAAGTTTAACAATAACCAGTGACTCCATGATAATTGTATATATGACTCCTCGTCGTATATACAAATATTAACACTCAGCTTGGTAATTCGTACGCTTCATAATTAATCCCTTTTTAACTGCCTATTAAAAGTTACCCGATTCACTCCCCAATGCCACCATTTTCCCGGCAGGCACGCGTATGTGATGTATTGGAAGGGGGAGGAATAAATAAGCAAATCTTCTGAAAAAGGTAAATCCTTCGCAAACACTGTCAAGGTCCTTTTAATGCATTCCAAAGTCTTCTGAATAATTTTATGCAGAAAAAATCGTACTTAGAAAGACGTATATATACGTCCATGGGCATTGATGCTTTGGCTGAGCAAGACGTTTATATACGCCGGTGGTACTTAAAAGGTAAAAGTAGTATTGTGGCCTTAGTGTAAAACTATAGTATTATTGTGTGTGTGTGTGTGAATTTAATACATTGTTATTCTATGGAGGAAAATTATGATTGAATATTGGGTTGCAATTATTGAAGGTTTGAGAAGCCCTGGTTTAAAAAACAGTTTTTAGCACTTTAAAGATAAGCAGCACGTCCTTTAAAGTGAAAAACTTATCTTTCTTATGAATGCTTTTTTTTTAATTTAAAAAATCGTATACATATAACTAATGTTATCCAAATTCTACATTTTTAATTACCATTTCTGACTGAAAACTTTATATTTTATCACTCCTTTTTAATACCACCGCGCTTGTTTATATATTAACTTTTCAGTATGAAGAATAGAATTTATGTGTGTGAAGTATCTTATTTGAACATCAGTTGTTTTTCCTTTTACTTTTTACAAATTTAAAAAATACATTTTTTTTAGGTATTGAAAAGAAATTTAATTGAAAAGAAATACTTTTTCCATATAGAATTGAGTGCTATTTGCATTCCAACAGTTTTTTGATTGACTGTATACGAAACTGAGGAGTAATTCGACTTTTCTTTCTCGCAGTCGAAGATAATCATTATCTCATTAAAAACATATCTCTAGAAGCATCATCTCCCTCCCCCTTCTGTTCAACTCAATTGTTAGTTCAAAAAAGATATGAAACTTTTTAATTTTTTTTCTTTCGTGCATTTACTAGACTCTGTATATTACGGATGACGCCGCATTACTGTATAAACAGCCGACAGGTCAAAATCGCGCAGGTCATCATCCTGGGTCAGGTCAGAAAGGGAAAACAAAACTGGTTCTCCTAGGAGCAATACTCGGGATCTTAAGAGTTCGGGTATTATGTGATATCTAAAGGGAAAAACACACATAAAATAAAATAACAGCAATAAAAATGAACACCCAGGAGCCCAGAGAAGCACGCATTGAAAAATAAAAAGTTATTGTGCAGGATTTTTCTGCTGTTTCTTATTTCAATCTAAGTTCTTAATCTTGTAATTTAAATGTTTTGCTACGCGATGTACCATAAAAAGAAACGATTAAAAATAATAATCATTGCTAATTATCAATATTTCTGAAATGGAAAATAAATAATTACTGTTCTATTTTTTACCAATAAATGCTTTACTTTAAATAAAAATAAACAATAATATGAAGAAACTTGTGTTTATAAGCACAGAAAAAAAATCCCCTGCAAACAATGATACAGATTTTACCAATATGTCAATATTAGTGAGTTTTGTGAAAAAAATAAATATTAAACATCATTTCCAATATGTTAATTAATCTCTGTATAAAATAGTTTATTGCCTCAATTAGAGAAAATTTACCACACAAAATTTATGGAGTTAAATAACAAACATGGATGAGTTTTTTTTAAACCTCAAAATTGAATTAAAAATTAGTTTAATTGGGGAATAATATTTGATAAAAGTAAAGACTTTTCATGCACATACTATATAAGATAATGATAAGCATATGGAGAGCATTATATTTTGCAAGTAAAGTCATCATTTAAGGTATCAGACAACCCTAAAATTGTGAATTTTGCCAAAAATTGACAAATTTTTTATGGTATAATTTTATAGGCCACCTTATTAGCTTTATAAAGTACCAAGTTTATTATTTTCCGTTCGCTAGAACAAAACTACAAGTGCTTTAGTAAAAGCAGATGCCATTACTTTAAGCTAGATATGCCATACTTTAAAACGCGTTTTACTCGAAATGTATTTTTTGAAAATACTCAAACGGGACCAGCGATTGCTAAAAAAGTTTTCAAAATAATTAACTGAAATTGTTTGTGTATGTTCTGTATAATAGTAGAAGTGTTCAGATTTATCATCACGCGGTTTTATTACATAATTTAAAGCCCCTTATGTGGATATAATCACTGTTCTTTTAAGCAATTTCATATAATAATAAAGTGCTCTAGTTTTTGTAAAAATTAAAATATCTCTTATCCTGAAGGTCATTTCAAAAAATGAATAACATAGTGACACAACAGAATTGAAAAACTGAAAATTTGTCTATAAACTTTTGGTACAGAATGGGCCACGTTTATGTTATTTTATTATTTTTATTTTTTTTTTTGTAAATTTTTACATATTTTTCTTAAAATGTACTAAACACACAAATCTAAATACAACAAAAAAAATCCCCATATCTCCATTTTTTTAAAAAAAAGTTGTCGCAAGTAGCCTACTTAAAATTAATACCTTAAATTATGTTGTCGCATACCTTAATACCTTATTAATACCTTAAGTTGTCGCATTCCTTAATACCTTAAGTTGTAGCATACCTTAAATTAATAATGACGCCTGTATTATTTGTTTAAGCAATCGCATAAAAAGTGTGAAATTTTATAATCAAGGTATTTCCGTTCTCAAACTTAAAAACAAAATTAAATTAATGGATAATGGTAGCGCATGGGAAAATATAATTTTTTACTCTAGCAGTACCATCCAATTGCGTAATAAAAACAGGAAGTCTGGAAAACCCCAACACCCTTTAATTAAAATACGAAATAGATTTGGGTGTGAAACAATAAGACGAATATATTTACACACACGTAGAATGTTTATTGTGTAATGTACGCTTTCAATTTCCTATGTTCTCATTATATTCTCTCATTGTTTTTACTTTTCAAAGAATAGAGGAAGAATTAATTTTAATTGTTTCCGCTTAAAATGCGAATTCTTAGCTCCATATGTGATAATTTAAAAGTTTTCAAAGATTATTTTGCCGTACAATTTTATTTTAAATTTTGAAGCTTAGATAGATAAAAATTTTCTTCTCCTATTAATGCCATTTTACATAACATCTCGTCTATATTACATTGCGCATTATTATTACGAAATATTATCAGCTTCACTATGCACAATCATGATAATCTGGGATCATTTTCCAGGAAAAATTCCTGGATGAGTGAGAGAAATGTTTTCTTAGTGGGCTTTTTCAGTAAAAATAGCTTATGCTTAATGAAAAGGAAAAGATTATAATTTTACTTTAACGAAAAGTTTTAAGCACACATTTTTTCCCTAATGACAATTATTTTGTTCTTCGTGAAGAATTTCACAAATACAATTTTATATAAATATACAATTTAAAACACTATCGACTTCTTTTTTGAATTGTAAAATTTTCCTCAATTTCATTTGTTTATTTAAACTAACAGCTTATAATTAGCCACAAGTAAAATGATTAAATTAAATTCAAAATATATTGGTTTCAGATACTGCATGTAATTATTAAAAACTTGAGAATTTACTTCTAAAAAGTAAACATATATGATTATTTCATTCAGAAAGAAATAAGGTAGAAATATAAGCAAATGAGATTCATATAATAAGTAATATTATGATTGATATTTTTTCAAATATGCTTATCCCATTAACCGCTATTTTTTAAAATTATTGGCTGGATAAGTAATATATGCCTGAACAGTTGTGTAACAGTATAATTATTTTAAAATGATGTTGTTTTGCTTTGGAAATATTTGATATATTTTTGAAAAATTTTATGTTTTATTATATTTATAGATTATAACGAGGAATGTACGTAAAATTCCAATATACCAAACGGGGATCGTAGCAACTAATGAGTTATGTATGTATGAGTTGACTTTAGTTTTCTGCTTTTGTGTTCTTCGTACTCTATGTAGAGGGGCTGTTTATACTCTATGTAGAGGGGATGTTCGTACTCTATGTAGAGGGGTTAAATTTGTCGAAGCTCAAACTTCAGTGAGGTGTTGAAGTTCGGAGAGTAAGATGTCAGATCTTGTCGTCCTCGTCACTTGATCGAGAGCCAGCATATCTGTAAGTAATGTTTTAAGAGTTGAGAGATGCACATCCTAAGTTATAATTTCACGATAAGAATTTTACAATAATTGTCAAAAAATATTTAATTAATTACTTTTAGACAGCATGTCAAAGAGTCCCAAAACCTGTACAGTATTTATATTAATTTCATCAACATTGTCTCGATACTATCATAGTAACAAAAGCAGAAAGTATACAAATAAAATAGCTCCATATAAGAAACAATATAGCATGATTTAAAAATTAGACTTTACGATTTATGAAGAACTTATAAAAATTTAACATTATAATTTATTAAAAGTGTAAAAGAAAGGGTACTTTTTTCTGTATCGGAGATTTGGTTGATTTGGTGTGTACCAATGTTTTCATAAGCAGACAAATAACTCTATTTATTTTGTCCCCAAAATTTATTAAATATTAGTTACAAGGGGCACAATGCAAAACAAATACAAAAAAAAGACAAATTTAGATCACCATTCTATGTCGAACATTTTCCTTTTTATATTTTCCATCCTTTGTTATCTTGTCTCTCCCGCTTTGCTTTTCTTTCGCCTCATGTTCCTTTCCTCCTTCTTCCTCTCCCGTATCCTTGTGGCTGCGTTAGCTGGAGTTTCACAGGTTCGAGTCCTGTTGCCACTGAAGACCCACCCTTTAGAGGGGCTGATGCGCGGTAAGTCTGTCTGTGTGGAAATTAGGATAGTCAGGTGCCAACTCAGGTGTCATCCTCGTCACTTGACCAATAATTAAAATTACGAGGTCCGTCGCCAATAGACCTTTGTTGTTTTATAGAGCGACGCTAATATAACTCTCACTCTCTCCTATGTCCTATTCTAGCCGAAAGCAACTGTTGCTTCGTGCGATATTCCAGTACCAACAATAGCTGGATGCATCTTTAGATCCTTGCAGAAACTACTATGGAAACATCTGAGTCAAGATTTATAATTTTCAAATTTTCAATTGCAGAACGTATCTCTGAGATTATTATTTTAAATTCTATCAATTCTTTGATAAAATAATTTCATAAATTATTTCAAAACAAAATTCCTAGATTCATCTGCGTATTATACGAAACATACTGTTATCTCAGATGTACTTAATACACAGAACTATTTTAAAGCTGAGTCTTTGAAATGCCCTTATTTCCAATTTAGAAGCACTTAAAAAACAGCATTTTAATGGCTGAATTTTTTAGATTATTTATTTATGTTTAATAAAACAAAGAAACACTTCCAGAATGAAGTATAAATTTCTAATTAGAAATGAGATATAAATAGATAATTAGTTTTTTTAGAAGAATAAATTTGACCATATATTCATGGTCGTAAGTTACTAAAGCCACTGAAGAAAAACAAATAAGCGGGGCTAATGCACTCCAAATCTGTCGAGGCTCAAAATACTCATATTGGCGTAGTGTGTAGGTTTAGAGAGTGAGGCACCATCCGAGGTACGCCATTTGACTGTGGTTCAAGATTACAAGATCTATCACCTAATAACCTTCGTGTTGCTTCTAAAAGTTCGACGCTAATAATTAACTCCTTAACTGCCACCGGCGTATATATCCGTCTTACTCAATTTTTGAATTGTGTGCCCCGGACGTATATATATGTCTTTCCGAAATATATATTCTTTCTTTGCCCTGCTATCAGTAAAACTATCACGAAAGTTTTGAAAAGTAATAAAAGTAATTTGACAGTGTTTGATATGGATTTGCTTATTTTCATAGAAAAAAATTGCTGATCTACGCTTTTCTTCTCCCCTCCCCCAATACTGCATGGGCACGCCTATGTGAAAAAAAGGGGACACTTGAGAGCAAATCGCGTAACTTTAAACTGTCAGGTAAGGGGTCAATATCAAATATCAAATAAATAAGTATTTTCATCAAATATGTGTGCGCGTATACAGAAATGTAGAAAATTAATTGAAATGTAGAAATTCCTAGTTGTCTTGTTATGTGTCAGAACGTATTTATCACTGCTCCTACAATTGTTCTCTCTGTTTCATTAATCTTAATGACTAAGCTATAAAAAAAGCTTAATTTCTGTATAATGTTTTACCGTCAAGTTCTAGGGTTCATTTCGAGTTAAGAATTGTTTACAGAACACTCTGCTTCATTAACTTGTCATCTCATTAACTTCTTCATTTTCCTGCGTCAAGCTTCTTGAGTTGCTCCTTTGCTTAGAAAATTGTCTTTCTTGTGTGTAGGAAGTTCATTACACCCGACACGAAATTAAATTCCAGGAAAACAAAGACACGAACAGTCAAAAGTCAATTGACAGTTGCTATTAGGGGAAAGAGGGAGGTGTACTTTCCTGGAGAAAATGTTTGGAAAAAGTTGCCACATTTAAAATTTTCACACGCAGTAAAATTTTAGATATTATTGTAACAGATATGTGTGTATGGACCTCAATGGGTAGATATATTTTTAAAAGTAAAATTAAAAATCTACTTGAATCTTTACTCCAATATCCGATCCATATATAAGGCTAAGGCTTGACATCTATATAAAACAAAGCTGAAGTATAACTTTCATGCGAATACTGAACCGCCGACCCACGCGGACTATACCAATACTTCACAGATAGTTTTGTGAACAAATATCACTATTTGAGAGAGGACGTAGAGATGTACTAAAGGAATCAGGGCGGTCGAATCGCAGAATCACTCGACATTTGTGTCAAGACGCTATTACCATTCGATGATGGAAAAATTGGGAGAGTTATGACTAAACAGGAAAGCCTAGTGGCTGATTGAGGTAGTGCATCAATCACACTTCCACGCTATGGGTCAGGGGCTCAAAACCCGCACTGGGAAAGGTTCACTCAGCTTTTCATCCTTTCAGAGGGTCGATAAATGAGTACCAAGCTTGTGTGCTTGGGAACTAAATACTGGTTCCGGTCAGGGATCACCTGACCGGAACATCTTCTGCTGCACCTCATTGCCCAAGGTCACTTAAACTGAGATTGGTAACTGAAATTGAAATTGGCCTTGGTCTTCATGGGTTGTTGCGCCACTGAGTTTAGTTTATGAACAAAACAGGGCCTAAAAGAAGATAGCTGTCGACTGAGAGCAAAACGACAAAACGCAATGACTAATTGACCATCTAATCAGTGCTCACATTCCCTGATGTATCCCTATCAACGATCTGGCGTATAACCAGATCACAAGTGACAATAATGACCATTAATAGATGACTCAACGAACAGGGGTGTAGGTAACATAGGTCATTGCGCTGATTACTCCTCACCGTTGACCGCGTTGGGTGCATTCGACCTGGAATATCAGGGATTAGAATATACTTGTTTTCAGAGATGGGTATTATAGCTCGAACTTAGTGCCTAAGACTAGCGAAGACGTGTATAGATACGTCCATGAAGGGATACTCACTTGATTATCATCCATCACACAGAAGTTATGGTAACTTCGTTTGTTAGTCGGATCGCGTTTTTGTTGTCCTTCGCGATACATTTACATTACGGCAATACGTCGAAGAGATTCCAAGTAGTGTTGCCCTTTCTTTTATGGATCCCTGGGCGGCTTGTATATATTTCTACAGAATTATGCCAGACCACTCAAGTTTTTCTTTTTTTCTGCTTCGTTTATCTTCAACACTTCCTTGGCCGTCGCAATAGCCAGATCTCTTCTCAATTAAACCCGTTAACGCCCTGATAAGCAATGCCTCGAACCATCCATGGATAGAGTAATTTAACTTGTCAGTTTGAACGGGTACGACAAGCAATCCTGCTATACATGTTCCATCAACTGTATGAGTCAATGTCCAGTCGCGGATTACAGCTTGCATCAGGGCTTGCACAATGTATTGTTGATTTTTTTGTTCATGTAGTTATACTTCCCGAATAAAACACATACAATCTATTCTTATGATATTGTTAGCATTTCGTTTTCAATTCATGTATATCACATCAACCGATTTTCATAGCACTCGAATAACTTCTCTTAGGTGCGTTGCTTTTTACTTGATTGTATATACAATAGCAAAGCTTTTCTTATTTGTTTTAAAATACATACATCGTGATGTATTTTATTTTTAGGAATTCTGGTGCGATATCTATATACTTTTTAATCTTTTCATAGCATTCGTTACATAATTAATGAAAGAATAAAATGAAATGAAAAATTTTCCTAGTATGTAGCATTTTTGATATGTAAAGCAAAGTTTTTTTTATTTGTAGCACATTCTGTTCTGCTACGTTTGTATCGCAAGAGATGCTATCTTGCATAAATTATTCTTTAGTTTCTTCAATCTCATTTGAAAATCAGAATATCTAAATGATACTATCTCAGTTGTATTCAATCTTGTCTTCTTTGCAACTAAATTACATATTTATCTCAGATTTCAAACAGTTTGATTATCTTTGCGAACTATTTTGACATTTGAAACATTCATTTTCATAAACATATCTGTTCTACAACATTTTTTGTTACTTTTCAGGATTCTTAAAAAATATTTATTTTTTTTATCTGTGATCAACTTTGCATTTGGAAAAAAAGTTATTGATATAAAAAAATGTCCGCTTTCAAAGTTCAAAATATTTAAAATGTGCATACATTAGGGCGATTGCAGTAGTATTTTCCAAATAATGGGAATAAGAAAATTAGATAAATACAATGATAACTGGGAATATATTTACATTAACTGCATCTATATAGATAATTATCTGTGGAGATGTAGTCATTTTAATATTTATATGTGCTAGATATTATATAAAAGTATAGTATTAAATTTATACTTGACGATTTAAAGAAAAGAGCTTTTGCAATTCTTTCTCTAATTATATTTTTTATCAATATTAGGTTGAGGATATGAGTCAGTACTGAGTTAGACATGAAACCCCTAAGAAATGATAGAGTACTTCTGAGACGAGTCTATCTTTTTGTACATTGGAACATTTTGAATAGCTGATATTAATGGGCATTATTACTTTAAATGCTATGGTTTCTTAACAGTATTGGAGCATTTCATATATGGAATTTATAAAAAATAACGTTTAAGTATTTATCACACAGATTACTTATTTAAATAGCTCTAAGCAGGTTAGGTATAATTTTTTTTATATTTACCAAAGATTGCTTTCATACTGATGTCAGTAGACAATTGTTTCGTCTTTTGTGACTGTTAACTTCTATCAAGTACAGCAGAACGTCGTTTATCCGAATCAATTGGGACCGGACACCGTTTGGATACGCGATTGCTTGGATAACAGAAAAGCGAATGCGATCCATGCAGTATGTGATACTGGACACTATACAAATATTGAAAATCATCACATGCGGGAAGCGTGCTTGAAGAAAAAGCAAAATAGGTGCAAAATGTCCCAACTTTACCTTGATTGTTGAAAATTATCACTTATTTTTCGTTGTACCATTGTACACCTTCGTTTTTCACTGCAAGGTCTCTGATTATCTCCAGCAGCAGTAGTTGAATAGGACAGCACTCTGATTGTTGTTCGTATCACTCCATAGCTCTCTCTAACGGAGTAAACGCGTCAGCATTTGATGGACTCTTGCTACTTTCGTTGTTGTTGTCCTCGTCTTCATCCGTTTCATCGGCAACAGGGTCGGATTCTTTTTGTACGGAAATCACAATCTCGTCTTTATTTAGCATTTGGAGAATCCACAGCATTCTGCACCGCAGGCCATCCAGATTTCTATATCAACAAAGCTCAACAAAAGAGCCCGTACACACCCACTCACTGCACTCTCCGCGCAGATGTTTACCAAATCACACAACAGAAATTCCCCAAATATACCTGACCTTGTGGTTTCCCGTCACTTTTGGCCTCACACGAAACAACTGTTGAGCATTGCACTGCTCGAAAACGTATCCAGACTTTGGTTCAGATATTTGACACTCCGGATAATACGCGTTCGGATAAACGACGTTCTGTATAACGTGTGTGTGGTATTTTCACTGGAATCAAAAGTGGTGTTGGGGACATCTTAACCCGGTTGCAGTCAAGTAATTGAAGAAACCTTTTTTTATTTCAGTTCCGTTTCTTATTGACTGATACACACAAGCAATAAATATAAAAAAAACATACATGGAGAGACGAAAAATGATAAAAGCGTTCTTTTCATTCCAGAGATCTCATCTTTTATACCTTTTCCAATAGGTAGCTTCTCTAATCTTCTGTAATCATATGTTTTCTAGATTTAACAGGATGATTCCCCAGATTCGGTAATTAATGCAATTTTCAATCATCTCACCAAGAAGTACTTCAACGTGTTAATTTTTAAGGAAATAAGGTTGCGGTTAAATAGATATTTCCTATTAGGTGGGTAAAATAAAAGAATTAAGTATCACGTGATGGCTTGTAAATTAAAGAAAGGAAGTAAATAGGGAATTATTATTATTAATATTATTATATATACTACATACTCTTTGCAAAGTAACGATTATTTGAGGAAATTTGAAATATAGAAAGATAATTCAAAAGAATACATTAATCTACATTCTTTGAAGTTTTGACTTATTTTACATGGAAGCATAAAATCTAGCATATTTACTTTTGATCTTAGTATAAATAATACAAAAATCCGATGTAGGATGGCATGAAAATACAAATCCTATATGGCACAACTACGGATTACGATGGATTATAACAGATAAAAGCACTCACAGCTCCTATTCAGTTAATTTTAGATGCTTTATAACCTTACTCAAGTTATTAAGATCTCTTGCGAAAGAATTAAGCTTAAAACCAAATTCAATTAAATATCTTCCAAAAATCTAACACATATTTCCTTTCTTTTTAATTTCGGATTCTTATAACATTTTTCGATGACTTATAAAGATTACAAAAAAATTACCGGCTTAGCTTTGAAAGTAGTTTCCTTCTTTGAATATTACTCAACGTTTGGTATGAAAAGTATACCTGGATCAAATCAATCTTTTAATATCGTTTTCTTTGAATCAATAGTCAAACAATAGAGGAGACATTGTTCTTGTAGTTATTTCGCATCGTTTCTTTGTTTCGCGCTGCTATAACTTGTTCTACTACTCTCGAGAATCACGTCAAAATCCTACTTAAATAAATGTTTCTTTTTTATTAGCATTCAAATCCATTGTCTTCTCATCGTAAGAAGATGACATTTGAAACCCGAAAATTCCTCCGTACTCTTTTTTTCCAGTATTGAAATAATAGTAGCTTAAATTTCAAACAAATGACATTTTGGGATTATAATTTTTTGCCCGAATTCCCAAACAGAAAGGACTGAACTACTTTCATGTGTTACATTTATTTTTGAAAAAAGATACTAGATATATGAAAAAGAAAATTTAAAAGTTAGGTAGTTTTTAAAAGTTTGTAATTTCCAAAGTTATATGCTAAAATTTTCAAATGTTAGAAATAAGTATAGATATTTTATTTTTTTGAGAAGCTAATTTTTTTAATAGTAACTCATTAAGTTAAATGATATGATATATGTTATGTCTACATTGATTCTTTTATAAATGTTATTAATTCTTATAATTTACTTTCTTTATCATCAGAAGTAATAATTATTCCTTCAAGAGAATAAATTTCTCACTTCTATATTAGTTGTTTATTAAAGAAGAGAATATATATACGATTTTTTTTAACTGCAATATTACGTATAATTTAAGGTATCCGACTAACTTGCGCAACAACTTTTTCTAAAAATGGAGATATGAAAATTTCTTTCAGGTTTTTAG